>BFEA01000012.1:3155138-3177504 GCA_003427395.1 Chara braunii
GGCCGAACTGCCTTCCGTACAAGCTTTAACCGAAAGTCTTTAGACTTCCATGCATACGACACTCAGTAACCCGCACATTCCCCAAAGAATAAGGGAGTTGGGAAAATGACCAAGGCGAGTAGGAGTAAGAGGAATTCCGGAAACGATCCGAGGGTCAATCTGTAGGGAAGGTCCGGAGGAAGGGCATGGTAGATGGGGGAGGGAGCAGATAGAAATTCTGGAATGTGGAAGTCAGGCGTAGTCAGCCGCGGGATGGAAGGCAATAGTTTTGGACAACGAAGTGGTGTCAAATTGTCAATTGATAAGAGACCTCGATAGGGAAGCTGTGGCGACAGGAAGGTTGAGCTTGCGAGCACATTCACACTAGGATTTTCCCAGATGCATCTGACTTACACGTCACGTCAGGTTTAGTCAAAAATGTCCCTGTGTTAGTATGATCATATGGTGATCTCCCTCTTTTTTTTCCTTCCACTCCTTCAAATATGGCTCATTAAACTTCATTTGCTTTGCCAGTATGGCCGTTCGGTTACCCCGCTTAAGGTTAGCTAGGCAACGTCAGGTCTGTGAAGCTCTCTCTCTCTCTCTTTTTTTAATCCTCTCCTTTTTCCACAATGTTCGATTTGCTTCGCAAGGATAGCTGCTCGGTTATACCTGCTTTTGGCTACCTTCTTCCCCCGAACATAACGCACCCTGAAATTGAACGTATGCAAGCTATATTTCCGGTCCGGTACAGCCAAGATGAGGGTGCGTTGTGCTCGGGGGAAGACGGTAGCCAATGCCGGGGGCCCGTGGATGAGTTATAATTGCACTATAGTATGGGCCAAGACACACAGTTTCCAATTGCAGTTTGGGGCATAATGCATACAACCCAGCTTTCTGGCCAGGTGTAGGGTGCCCGCGGGGCGAAGTGCAATTGCAAACTGGATCTTGCCCCATAGTGCAATTACGTAGTATAACTCGTTTCTGTGACTCTACTGAAGTTACCCCTTTTATAATTGACGACAACTTTGTATCGGCCACTGGGGAAATCATCACCTTCTGCCTGTGAAAGGAAGTGGTGGGCCTGCCCCAGCTATCGGCCTCGGAAAAAAATAGACTAGAAACGTTTCTACCGTCGGATGAATTTGGCCGCTCCTGTAGTGGCCCGTACATTTCCTAAAATCATAGTGGCTTGTTAACGGGCACAACTTTTGGAAGTACTGCAGTGGTTTAAGTTGCGATTCTTGCGAAACAAGTGTGAAGTGTGAGAAAATTTCCGTTTCGGGAAAAAAAAAAAAAAAAAAAAAAAAAACACCGGCTTCAGAACGGAAAACTTGATAACCCCGGTTTTCCCAAACCAAAAATACTGGGAGGGTCTCTTTCTTTCTCGGTAGTACGTCTCACGGTCTCAGTCAAGATTAGAGTTTGAAATTGGCAAAAGGGAACTTATCAGCGATTCAGCAGGGCTGTCAGCCTGCCACTGATCGAGTTAAAAAAAAAACAAAGGGCAGTTAAAACAGAAGCCGACGGCCCAGAGAGACAGGAGTGGGCCGTGGTGGGCCTGTGTTAAAAAAAAAGCAAAAATTGAGGGAAGTACACATGATGGCTGTCAAGAATGGAGTTTTTCCCGCCGACGCTTATATATTGTCTCTAAATGTTGCAGGTTCATCCGAATCTATCAATTACGTGTGATGGGATCGACATAATGAATGATTTTCTAATTGACATATTTGAGAGAATCGCCGGAGAAGCTGCACTTCTTATCCGTGTTCATAAGGTACAAAATTATTCCGTTTCACTGTGTGTTTTGCGGCTCCTCACTCTCCTGCCCAGCATTTCCCCTTTGGCTCCCTTCTGTCTGTGCTTGTCACGCGCCTCTGCCTGTGTCTTGAAATGGCCACGGATGATTGTCGTATAATCTTGTGTATAAAAATAATCTTGTATATAAAAATTATCTTGTATATAAAAATAATATTGTATTTTTTTTTTTTTTAATTAAATGCTATTTCCTTGCCAAAGTTGCCATCTGTAAACCAAAAAATCCTTCTTTTAGTCTTGGGATAATGGGTAGAAAGCACCCAAGCCAAAACCTTTTCGGTTTTGGAGTTGGAAAAATCCAATTGGAAGAATCCGCTACCGGGTACGAGCGGTGCGATGCGGTAGCGGTGCGCTAAGCGGTGGCGGCGGGGGAGAAGGGCCGCGGCATCCGGTCCGTGCTTTGGCACGGACCGGTTGGACGGGAGCACCGAGGAGGCGATGGGCGAGGCGTCGTTTTCGGCACTTTCAAGGACATCTCACTGAAACTTGGTCCCTGAGCCAGGCGCAGAGACTGCGTTTCTGGGTCAGACGCAGAGACGACGTTTCTGGGGCCAGATGCAGAAGCTTAGGGGAGTTGACGAATGTCAGCAGGAAAGAGGGCATCAACGCTTCGCCCTCCACGAAGGGTAATCTGATGGCTGGAATGTCCAAAGAGAGAAGTGGAATTACTCGATAACTCTAAAGGCGGCTATGACGTGCGCAGCGTCGGCACAGCTCCAGGCGAAGTTCGTGCAGTAAGACTTCCTCCTTGTGATGCAAGGACAGGTATAACACTTCACTCTGCTCGATTGAGGGGGGAAGGGCGGTGTTGTCCCGTTGTTTATTGAAGGCTTCCTATTAAGTCTAGTCCCTATTGCTAGTTTGTTCCGTATTAGCGATTGTCTCTACGATTGATATAGACTGCTAATTTTGATTTTGGTTGCCTTTTCTATTGTCGTTTTTGCTACTTCGTTCGGTATTTAACTAGAAACGATGGGGGATACATCCACTATGTCGAATACCCTATCCGACCCCGAGAAGGAACGAATTCAAACTCTAATTAACAATTGTTACAACGAAGGAATCATCCCAAAGGATTTACGGCCGCAAGTAGTTGAGTCCGGGGATGACTTTGACCGAGTTCTGGTCAACCCGGAAGTATATCGGATTCAGCAAAAGTGGCTTATGGAACACGCAGTCACAATTTCCTTTGGGGGGGATTCGTCTTCATTGCCGGTGAAGGTCAAGGAACGAATTGTGCGAATTCATGAGAATGGTTGGGCAAAGAACGGAAGTATTAATGCCCCACCGAAACGCGGAATATTTCGGAATGAAGGATACAATTTAGTCACCTACGTGGCCTCTGCGAAGGAAATCGCCACTTGGCTTCTGAGAAAGAAAGAAGATTCAGTGTCTTTGAATGACAAAACATACACGCTTTCTATTAGACCATGGATGTCTGAGGCAGAATTGTTTGACTGGCGTGAGGCTATGCGTTTTAAGTTCTTCTGGATTCGTTGCCTCCAAGTTCCGATCGGGGTTTTACCTCACCTCGAAGGAGCTGTGGAAGCCTTGTACGGCAAAATTTTGAAATCCTATCCGGTTTTCAAAGACAAAAAAAAACCCTCCCTCTTGAATGTTCGATTCGATGTGGAATCGTCGGCCCGCTCCCGTTATAAAAGATTCATGGTAGTCGACATGGAGGAAGGGGGTTTTGTCGAGTTGGAGGTGATCTGTGCTACTACCCCTTGGTGCGAACGTTGTCGCAGGTACTTCCACGAAGAAGCGGACGATGATTGTCCCTTCTCGACAAAGTCCTCGCGGACAACGTCGAAGGTTCCCCCCAAGGGGAAAGGGAAAACACCTTCAACAGAGGAAACCCATCGAAAGACGAAACCAGGAAAAGCTACCCAGGCTTGGCGAAGGAAGGAGGGGGGAACGGGATCGGTACTGCAGGATCTCAGAAAGGAAAACGATCCCGAGAACCCTCTTTCAGACGCGGCACCTCCTGCTAACGTAGGGGATATGCCACGAACCAATCTTACGGGGACAGAGCAGGGCGGTGGGGATCCCGTATGTGGGGCTCAGGGGAAGATCAGATCTCCCACCTATAAAGAAGTCTTGTTATCCCCCCCCCCCCACCCACACAAGAGAAAGAACGATTGGAGAAACTCCCGGCTCAACTTGGTGGATTCGAGGAAAGGTCGATGGAGGTATCGCAGGAACCCGAAGCGAAGCTCCCGAGCGAGGATCTCGATGCAGAGATGGTAGATGGAAAGGAAACGGACGAAGAGGAGGAGGAGGAAGAGGAGGAGGAGGAAGAAGAGGAATTTGAAGAAGAGGAGGAAGAGGAGGAAGAGGAGGAGGGCGCAGGGCTGGTAAGAAAGATCTCCTCTCCATCCCCCGGGCTTTCGCTGGAAACAAGCAAGGCGGCGGATACCTTGACTCACTTGGAAGAACCAGAATCCAGGTGGCTCTTGCCTAATCTGTTTAACGAGAATTCTCAGGCTCCTAACGCAGGTGATCCCTCACCAGAAGCCAACATGCAGGAGAAGGGTAACGAGGAACCCGAACAGGAGTTCTTCTCCCCAGTTGGTGATCAGGAGCTAGGGTCAATTACAGCTCTGGCAGAGCCGAACAAAAATAGTTCTGTTCAAAAAAAGAAGAAGAGTTCGAATCTCGCAAAGGGCCAGGAAAATAAGCAGAAGAAAAATACAATACTTCCAGCAAATTCTGTCTCTCCAGGGGACGCTGCTTCCCCGGCGAAACGCACCCGGATTGACTTGAACACGGGAGCACCTCGTTCTCAGGAAGAGAAAAGCCCAAGAGAGGAAATTTTGAGAAGCTCCGCAAAGAAAAGGGAAAGGCTAGTGGGATTAAAAGCAGTCAGGCGCTCCCTCTCTCTAGCAGCTCCTACGAAAACCCTCTCTAGATCTGACAAATCCATAGGCTACCTCCCCCTGTACCTGGTGCCACTGGTCTGTACTCCCGCTAGTTCGGGTGCACAGATATTGACCCTCGCCACGGAGGACGGTAGTATAAAACTACCAATTGTTCCTATCTATTGCCTCCCATCGGGTGAGGACGTTGTTAGATTATTTAACAAACACTTTTTGTTGGATGCAGCTGACACAGGCATTCTACCATACCCGAAAATTTCTTGGCACCTCGTGGAAATGCCAGGGCAAGGGAAAGTGGCCCTATTCCTGGCTTTCCTGGCTCTTAAATTTAAGCAGGAAAAGGACATTTCCCCAGCCCCTAGTCAGTTTCATTGGGTACACTTAGCTCATTTCGCTACCCCACAGTCGGAGATGCTGAAAAACATCAAGTTGGCCGACACCTTGACAACTCAAGTAGTAGCGGACTGGTTAATCTACTCGGACAACTCAAGTTTGATTCAGTCACCAGCATTCAAGGAACAGATTTGCAAAACCGTGACTGAAATTCAAAATAGGACCTCTCCTACTCCTGCTCATCCCAGCGCCGCTGCAGCAGCAGCTGTTGTTGCTGCTGCTGCATCTGGGATGGACACCGACTCCGACCGAATCCAATTGAATAACGGCAAGGACCCTACTGATGGTCCTTCCCAATAAGGTTAGAATCTTAAACTGGAATGTGCGCGGTCTTGGTGACTCCAACAACACCTTCAAAAAAAGTCGCCTCTCCTCCTGGATATACTCGAATAATACCCACATTATCTGTCTGCAGGAAACCAAACTGGACACGGAAAAAATTATGGAAGCCCAGAGATGGTGGTTGGGCCCACAAGTTTGGTCCCCTGCAGAAGGGTCAAAGGGAGGGGTCGCAGTCCTTATCAACAAGGATCTGGAAGTGAAAGTCTTGGACAGCTGTGCAGACACAGAAGGCCGGTGGGCTTGGGTGACAATCGCGGTAGAAGATGAGGACTGGGCCATTATGTCCATCTATGCCCTGGTCGAATACCCAACCCGAGTCGAGTTCTTTGCCAATTTACCAAAATTTATTCCGGATACAGAAAACTTGGTATTAGCAGGGGATTGGAACTCAGTCCTCTCCCCGGGTCTGGACTCCCCAAGCCCCAAAGCTTTAAGAGCAGACGGTCTACTTTTTTCAGAACTGGTCAACTCTCAGGGTCTGTTCGATACGTACAGAATGTGGAACCCGGACTCTCCAGGGTATACATGGCATGGACCCAGGCCAGCCCCTCGAGCGCCCCAACCAAAAAAAAGGTTGGATGTTATCTTTGCACGTGGCTCCCCCTGGGACCGGTGCATTGGGGCAGAGCTGAAGTACGGGTACATGTCGGATCATAACCCGGTGGTTATGAATATTATTACAAAAGATGCTATTGATAAATACAAACCACCTTTTAGGCTAAATGTCAAAATTCTGAAGGACCCGGGGATCGCATCCTGGATAGCAGCCCAAGTTAAGGACTGGGAGAAGGCTAAAGACCTCTTTCCTAGTATAGGTGAATGGGCGGACACAAAAATTGGTATAGTTTAGGCTTCCATGGAGGAATTCTTTAGGATGAAAGCGGCGGCCCTCTCGTGGAAAGAAAAATCCTTGTTAGCAATTAACGAAGAAGTGGAAAAGTCAATGGGGGAGGATCCTTTCCAGAAATTTTATTGGTCAAACAGAAGGACAGCGGCGCAAACTGAGCTTGAGCAGTTGGAAATTAAGCGACAATCCGACTGGCTACAATGGCTGAAGATCAGGGGGATTATAGGTTATGACCGAATGACAAAGTTAACTTTCCGTTCTCTAATCCTGCGCCAAGCCAAACCCCTCATGAGGGAACTGAATCACCCATTTGCGCTTTCGGGCCCTCTCGCTACAGAAACCTCTCAAATTTGTTCATATGCTATGGATTATTTTAGAGATATAGTGTCAACCCGTCGGCCTTTGGACACCTTTGAAACAGATTTAACGCAATTCTCAGGCTTCTGGAATGTGCCCCGCAAGTAAATTTCATGGGCTCAAAGGAATCTACTTGAGGTCCCAATATCTGAGCAAGAGGCATGGCTGGCAGCTAAACGAATGACATTGGGCAAATGCTCAGGCTCGGATGGTTTGCCGATTGAACTCTTTTTTAGCGCCTGGGATGTGTTTGCTCCTTTTCTGTGTGAGATTTATAATTCAGTCCTCTCGACGGGCTCGCTTCCCAGAGGCGTAGTTCGAGGGATGATCTCCCTTCTCTACAAAAAAGGCGGTAAAAGGGAAGTTCGCAACTGGCGACCTATTTCCCTTCTCAACGTGACCAATAAACTCCTTGGGAAAATCCTCGCGATCAGACTAGCTGACCTTCTCCCCTCCCTAGTGGGGGTGGAGCAGGGAGCCTTTGTAAGGGGCAGATCTATTCATGAAAACATCTTAACAACTATTCAGGCCATGAAAATCATTGGAAAAGAGAGAAGAAACCTAGCCATCCTGATGTTAGACATGGAAAAAGCGCACGACAAGGTTGGTTGGGCATTCGTGAACACTACCCTACTACAGCTGGGCTTCGGTCCCTGTTTTTGTACTTGGATTAAAGCTTTATATGCGAACGCAACAGTCGTAATCGTAGTAAATGAAAAACTCTCTGAAGAATTTCCGTTGACACACTCTCTGAGGAGGCATGGCTGACAGCTAAACGAATGGCATTGGGCAAATGCCCAGGCGCGGATGGTTTGCCCATTGAGCTCTTTTTTAGCGTCTGGGATGTGTTTGCTCCTTTTCTGCGTGAGATTTATAATTCAGTCCTCTCGACGGGCTCGCTTCCCAGAGGCGTAGTTCGAGGGATGATCTCCCTTCTCTACAAAAAAGGCGATAAAAGGGAAGTTCGCAACTGGCGACCTATTTCCCTTCTCAACGTGACCAATAAACTTCTTGGGAAAATCCTCGCGATCAGACTAGCTGACCTCCTCTCCTCCCTAGTGGGGGTGGAGCAGGGAGCCTTTGTAAGGGGCAGATCAATTCATGAAAACATCTTAGCAACTATTCAGGCCCTGAAAATCATTGGAAAATAAAGAAGAAACCTAGCCATCCTGATGTTAGACATGGAAAAAGCGTACGACAAGGTTGGCTGGGCATTCGTGAACACTACCCTACTACAGTTGGGCTTCGGTCCCTGTTTTTGTACTTGGATTAAAGCTTTATATGCGAACGCAACAGTCGCAGTCGTAGTAAATGGAAAACTCTCTGAAAAATTTTCGCTGACACGCTCTCTGAGGCAGGGTTGTTCCCTGGCCCCATTGGTTTTTGTACTCCAATTTGAAGTCTTATTAGATAACATAAGATCAAACCTCTCGATCGAGGGATTGAGGGCCCTCCCATCGCTCAAATGAAAGGTGGGGGCGATTGCGGACGATTTGACAGTTGCTTGTGTTAACTCTACGGCTGGCTTGCTTGAACTACGTAGATTAATAGATACATATTGTGAATTGTCGGAAGCCTCAGTAAACTGGGACAAATCAATTTTTTTCCTCCCCCCCCAATTCAAGTTGAGCGTGGAGTGGGGCCTGCGTCGTATCCCAGCTAATGCCTCTGACAGATTTTTGGGAGTGCAGGTTTCCTTTTGAGATTGCTGTGCGGTGCAGGATAACATTCTGGTGGGTAAAGCCACTGCGAGAATAGCAAGTTGGGAGAGAAGACACACCCTCTCCCTCTTTGGAAGAGCCCTGGTTCTCTCTGCTGCAGCCTTTTCAACGTTATGGTTTCCCATGACAGTGTGCCTATTAGGGGTGGAGGCGTATCAGGATCAAAAGAGCGGCGACACGGTATTTATGGAAGCCACCAGCATCAGAAGAACATGGGTTTATCCCCAAAGTGGCGTGGGAGGCGATAGCCAGGCCAAGCAATGACGGAGGCCTGGGGGTCTTAGACCCCCTCAAGCAAAATCTGACACTGCTTGCCAAATGGCCAGTCCAAGCCATGATAGGCGAGGACTGCAAAATATGGATGAGGCTGACCGAGTATATCTTGGGGAGCGAAAGGGGTCTGGAGGACCCTTCTAAGATCTGGCTGTGCCTTATGATGCCTTCTTTCTGCCAACGCCGGCCTCAATCAAGAATCTGGTGCAACATAATGGCTGCATGGAACAAGCTGAAACCTACGGAGTGGAGACCACCACAGACTAAGCAGGAATGTCTGAACCAACTACTTTTTGATAATCCTCACATCTGTCAGCCAAACGGTCTTCCGTTTGCAGTCAAGGGTGGGGAGTCCAGCTTTGGTAACTCGTGGATCAAAAAAGGCATCATGCAGGTTAAGGATCTGTGGGACCCTGTTACCTCAGACTGGATATCAGAGGACATGCTGAGGAGAAAGCTCCCAAGGATACACAATTTGGCTCGCAATTATCAAACAATCTTGGAAGCGGTCCCTTAAGGTTGGACCTACTTGCTCCAGGCTGATTCTGAGAATGTAGCGAACACCTGGGTCATATCACCTAACCCAGGAGAGGTGTGGAGGGTCTTGGGGCCGGCCCCGGATCAGGGAATCAGGGTACAGTCGTGGTCCTTTTCCTCCTGCTTGTTATCCACAGGTCAGCTGCGGAAAATTGGAGAGCAAACAGTGCAACACACCGTTGATCTAGATGAAGTCCGTGTCTTCTATCAAGAAGAGGGTAAAGGGAAAGCCGCCGCCTCACTGGGGAGAGATGCTGCCTCCTGTCGGGTTGAACCTCTCCTGTTTGGATGGAAGGGGCTCAAATCCAATAACTCCTTTACCCCGCCACTTCAATACAACTCTAGAATGGGGGTCGAGTTTCTGCGTGCGCAGTCAAAAATAAAACCGTTTACCCTAGCCCTCAAGAGAGCAGAAAATCAGCAGCTTGAAGGGGTCTCTAAGCACAACTTGAGAATCCTTTGGACGACCTTGAAGAAGCTACCATCGCAGAAGCAGGCCGCCATTGTCTGGCTTCAGTCCCTTCTGGTAACAGCGACTGCAACCTTCCTAGCGACTAAAGGTATGGATGTTTCCACTACCTGTCAACGCTGCAATTGGGGATGGGAAGACCAAGCTCATCTCTGGCTTTTCTGCCCGTTATTAGACGACTTGCTGGAATGGTGGAAGAGACGGTGGCATTCCCTGTATGAGCAGGAAATACGCTGGATTGATAACTGGTGGCTTACAGGCCTCCCCCCTCCGGGATTGGGACTGACTTCAGGCACAGGATATGTAGCGCTTTGTAGCCTCGGTGCTTTACTAGAGGTCATCTGGGCGGCACGGAATGCTGAAGTGTTTAAGGGAGAGACCTTGTCCCTTCCTCAACAGAAAGCTATGATGAAATCTAAGTTAAGGCTAGTCATTACTGCATACTGATCTCTACGTCGAACGCCTGGAGCTAGGAACATTCTGTGGTTCTGATGCACATGGGGTTATGAAAATAAATGGGCGATTAGAGAGGGAACCCTGTCCTTGTCCCCCTGGCTTCTGGGCTAGGTAGATGAAGCAGGATTATTTGGAAGAATTGGTGGGATGATAGGATGTATGGTTCGAATGGGTCGATTTAGACCCTCATATCTTTTCAGAACTAGTCAATCTGACACAGAGAGCACAGAGGCGGTAGTCGGAGACTTGTCAGAGAGGGCAGTAACTTGACAGGATATTAGCGATCTGGTTTAACTCGTATTCGGCTAACCAGCCTGAGAGGTTGTGGTAGGGGGATGTGAATCAGAATTGTTTGACAATCCTAGCCACAGGTTTCTGAGCTTCAAGGTTTACTTTTTTCTTGTGAGGAGTTAACGTATTGAGAAGAGGCTAATGAGGTCGTGGGACGCTGGACCCGGTTTCCAGCATGGTCTTGATACTTCCGGGTAGAATTGTGAGGTCCCCGGCCTCGTCCACCTTTTGTGAAATAAAGTGACAACTTCTCAAAAAAAAAAAAAAAAAAAAAAAAAAAAAAAAAAAAAAAAAACCTTTTTGGTTTTGGGTGCCCAAAGTTTGGCCGTTTGGTACTACCGGCCTAAAATGTCGTCAGCCTGGGTGAAAGTCACACCCTTTGGCTTGTTTTTAGCCGTTCATGAATTTGGTGCTGTTTTTGTGCCAGATCCCTGAAACCGCAGGGCCCTGGGAGGGATGCGTGGGCCCGTAGTACCCCACATGGAAAATATTTGGCCAGTAGTACCAAATGGCCCAACTTTGAGTGCCCAAAACCGATTTTTTTTTTTTTTTTTGGAAAGTATAATCTTTTATTGCAAATTAAAGAGTACCGAGGTCGGGGACCTCACAATTCTACCCAGAGTTATCCTGGCAGCATCAGCCAGTTTAGCTTACGAGCATAGCTCGAATCCTAAACCAACTATAGTTATCTTACTGTTATAACCATTTACTGGAAACCGGGTCCTGTGTCCCATACCTGTTATGCTACTTTCCAAAAAATTAAATCCACTTGAAGCTCAACCCCAAAGGGGAAAGGATACTGGTTCCAACCAAGTAAAGAAAATTCCCATTATCTCATCTAGGAGACCAGTATTTAACTATGAAACTCACGAAAACTTTTGAACTTCTGAAATTCGGAAACTCTAAACTCTGAAACCTTGAAACTCTAAAACACACTAAAGAAGGACACAACGACTGAGCCATACGAACCTAGTACGGTCCTAAAAAGGGTTTACTTTTCTGTGTCATTCTGTGCCACTATAGCTATGCGCTATTGGCATAGTATACTGAATTAATAGGGGATAACAACCAATTCCTCACGACACAAGATAGAAATTTCAATCAGCATCTTTCAACAGCCATGGAGGGAAGTGGAACATGCCACCAGCTTTAAGGAGTACCAATTGTGTGTTCAGGCCCCAAGTTCTGGAAAACCAGCTGGCAGATTTGGGGCTCCGTTTGCCCCTGAAACGTCTTCTCCAATCAGCAATGATAGTACGTCTGATTTCAACCTTTACCTTGTTGATAATATCTCTGAGCGACAGATGGCAGCCTCGAAACACTTGGTCGTTACGATCCGACCAAATAACACCAAAAATAATTCCCCTGATAACTTGTGGGATGTATCCCCACCCAACTGTTGCAGTCAATCCTGCCCCCAAAGTCCCTGTTTGAACCCAACCCTCATTCCAGGGAAATACATCTTTAGTGATCTATTTTCAACACTCTCCCACCATTCCCAAACCCGACTAGATAAAGGGCATGCATACCACAAATGACTGGTGGTTTCCCAGATCCAATTACATCGCTCACAAGTAGTGGGTATTTCCATCCCTTTAGCGTGTAGCCAGACTGTCGAAGCTGTAACCAACAGTGATTGCAGTGTCATAATACGAGCATGTTTCTGAGAAGGCAACACCTTTAACTGTTGTACCACCAGGTTTTTCCTATCTTTGGGTTCTAGGGATTGTTGCTCTCTTCTCTTCAGTACAATGTCCACCGGTTGTTTCTTTCTTTTCTGTCGAAGGAGGTCTACCCCTCGTTTGGTTGAATAGGAATTCAGACCAATGATTTGAGTCCTTTGGCCAATCCAGCCAACCGAACAAGGGTGAGTTGCCATTTCTGTAAGTGTGATTCACTACTGGGAGACCGAACGTATCTGCAGCTTCAGTCCGAATCTTTCCAGATTGCATCTTGAACTCTGTCACAACTTGAGTCGTTCCTTCTAGAAAAGGAACTTGTATTTTAGCCTTGAAGGTGAGTAACCTGGTGTAGGAGGTGGTAGTTGTTTTCTCCCACACTTCCACAGCCTACCCCCCTCCAGCTTCTGGCCATAGCAGATTCCAGTACGTCTGCAGTTGCTGTCCACCTACAGTTTTCAGCCATCTACTTCGAACTCTGTCCATACAGTATCTGTGACCATCTCTGTGGCACAACATTTTGTATTTCTGCTAAGTGTTATTCTACATTTCTAGATATCGGAGTTGGCTTCTCATCTGTGTCTCTGTTTTCCACTCAGTGGACTCTTCATCCCAAAGATAAAGTATACGAAATTGAAGAGTCCACTCATTGGATTTCAAGTTTCAACCACGTTCCACCCAAGCTCTTCCGAAATTTCCAGTGGAGTCTTGGGCCGAAGAGGGCTGGCCATCAGGACCACACAAGAGGGCGTTTTCAAAAATGGTTTGTGTTAGAACTTCCTCCATTGACTCTGGTTGGAGCAGATTGGAGGGCAGAATCTTGGACCAGGCATACAGAATGTCACTCCAGAAGTGAGATTTTGACCTTTTTCGACTGTATGTCTTCATGAACAGACAATGCCAGACATCAGTTGGATTGATCAAGTTCCATTTCTCACTGAGTATATACTTAGCAAGCCAGATCCAGGCATATTAATATTCTGCTAGCACAACTTTTATAGGCCATTTTGCCAGTAATGCTATGTTTTGGCGTTTGGGATCTAGAATACCAAACCCGCCCTCCTCCCTTGGGAATGTAATGGAATCCCAAGTCACTTTTGATAAAAAGCCATCTTCCTCCTCCGCTTCTAGTTTACACAACAATCTAGAAGCTCCTCTCTTGATCTTTTTGTAAGCCTGATCTCCCAACCGGTGCACTGTGATTCCGTTCAACCTCACTAACGTGCCTGCTATCTTCCAAACGATAATAAGTGCTCTCTTCAGGGACCCTCTTGGAGGCTTAGTTTGTTTCCTCGTGAACTTGGACAATATCCTAATCTATCGTTGTACCTTAAGAAGCATCTCCTGCACCTCCGGGGTGTCCTCCAGCGCATATGTAGCCATGACTTCTCCACCAAGCTCAGTTAGTGTCACTTTAAGTCCATTTCTTAGGACACCAGGTTTCCGAGCAGGGCCTCCACATGGACGATGTGAAAATCACTACTATCACGCATTGCCAGTAGGCTGTAGCCTTCCGTAATCGTCAAGTAGCTTCGTATTCTCCTAGGTTTTACATGTTATTATCATTTGTTTATTGAGGGATACGTTAAGTGCTCCTTCCTTTTCTCCACCCTCCTTCAAAAGTAGGAGTTGTTCTATCCGAGTTGTTTCCCTCATCTACTCTTCGATTTGTCACCCATTCCCCATTTTTTTCCTCCCTCCTCCAGAAATGCTTCCCAAATTATGCCTACTTGTCAAGTTCTCAACCGCTCCCCCCCCACTGACAGTGAAACCTATCACATATTTTTCAACTATCATGTCGAGGCCCTTACTGGGGAGTGACTTATCGCCTTTTGTTCCCATTAGTTGTGTCCGTCCCAGGTAATATATATAATTGATTAACATAAGCTGCTCGATTTAGTTTATGTCGCTTGGTACTAGCACCACTGTTTGCACGGGCAACACTTTACCATTGTTAACAACTCCGTCCATGTGGATTTCCTTAGGAAAGACAAACTTACACCTTAACAGGCACATTGGCGGCGTAAGTTCTTTGAGTCCATCATCTTCGTTCATCATATTGGCAATGCGAGGAAATCCAACCGAGTAGCGGACGTCTTGTCGCACCATTCAAACTTATATTACGATGCCATTGAGACCTTTGTCATTTCGATCATCACTATTGATGATTCGGTGACCAACACGTATCGTATGCACTACCCTCGCTGCCCAGTTTCTGCAACATGTACTCGTGATTACGGTACGACAAAACTATTCCTTCATATACCCTAGGCAAGAATGAGCTCCTCTACTAGCATGGCATACGTGGTAGTTCACAACCATGTGTATGTGTCCCCTCCATCAACCAGCTCCGTATTCAGGCGGTTCTGAGTTTGATGATCAGCAGTCTGCAGACCTACAAATTGAATCGTGTCTTCTGCCACTACGCATTGCTTCATAGAGCTGAGTTTATCCGGAGCTATTTTCAGGAATATTGCGCTGCCTAGGTATACCCACCTTGCATGACTGTTATTGGTTGTTCTGGATGTTAAGGCAACCTAGAGGTATTCTAGTGTCGATCATCAATAGGTGTACAATCACTGGTCAACTTCGCCCCCCTATCTCGCGCATCTACTATACTCCTCTCCACTCGTTTTTCTTATGATTGTACCGTTGTTGTTCTAATCGTTGTTGGTTGTATATCATCTGGAGGTACTCTAGCCTCTGTCATCAGTAGGTACAAGGCCACCATTCGTCCTCGTAGCTAGGTGGCCTTCCACGATAGAGCAGTTGATGTAGTACCTCAGTGGGTCGAGCTAGGAAGCTGCAAGGGACAGGTCCAGGGTTCAATTTGGAGCGGCCCTGTGCATTACATAGTACAGATACAACTGGGGTGCAGGCAGGAGGGGCCAGGTAGGCCTACCTGAGTGGATGATCAGATAGTTGGTTACTTGTAGGCTTTGCTTTGGAGGTGCAGGGCTGCAGGTGGGATGGGGAAGGGGGGTCCGTAGTGGAGCGATTGTCTGCTTGAGACTACTTCCCATTGACATGAAGAAGATGATCCCAACGTCGAAGAAAAACTCGCTAGTAACTAGGATAGTTGCCAGTTTCTATTTGTATTGTATGTTTTTTCTATATTGTCCGAGAGGGATGGGTTATAATACCGTTATATACTCTTTTTGCATGCTAAGATAGTTTAGCTGCATGCTTTTTGCATAATGCCCTTAAGATAGGTTAGCTGCATGCCCTAGAGAGCTTTGGGGGGCTGTTTGTGGGGGCAGTCTCAGTGGTCATCGGGGGTCGTAACTGGAGCAATGCCGACCTGTTTGTGAAGCAAGGTGGTGCAACTGTGTAACCTAACCTGAAGGGAGCATGAGGCTTGGAAGAGCTTCGGTTCGTGCTGAAAACAGCCATGTTGGTGGTGGTCGTAGGTGGATTGAATAGGTTTCACGTATCTGATTTGTGGTTGGGAGGCTTTTTGACACACATATTCTACTGACTTGGTAGAGTCTGAATAGTGGAAAATAGGTTGGTTGTTCTTATGAATGTCTTAGGACTCTAGGGAATCTTAGCAACCTATCTTAGGCGGTTTTGAAGTTGTTATACTCAGTGATATGTGGCTGTTCGATGCCAGAACGACGCTGGCCGGTGCTGGGGTGTTGCCCTGTGACGCGCAACCTCACGCCCTGTGCTGTCTTTCGTTCGGAGTGCTAGAGGTGCGGAAAAGGGGCCCAAAAAAACAGCAAGATGGGGTGTGCCAAGGATTTTTGGAAATTAAGTGTGGGGACACAGACGGAACTGAAATCCCCCGTGTTGGTCCGATGAAGTAAGTCGATCGTTTTTTCGTGCGTCGCAAAATGCGCGCGGGAGTTCGGCGTGAAAGGAGAGAGAATACAAATTCAGTCCAAAAAGTATTGTCGGACTTCCCACTGTGCTACGGCCCTTCGTTTAGAGCGAAAAGGCTTCGGCACGCTTCGCGTGTCTCATCTTCGTATTAAGTCCCGACGTCGTTCACCAGTCAGTTCTGAGTCCGACGTGGAGGGCCTCAGTCGTGTGACTCTTTCTCTGTGTTCGTCTTCACTCCGTACGCGGTAGTGGAAACCCTTGGATTCGTAGCGCTCAAAGCGCCGGCACTCGGTGCATAGAGTGCGAGGCCAGCGGGGTTCTACTGCCGTCCACGGGATGACGATCAACTCGTTAAATGGCAACAATATCGAGTAAGGTGGAAAGTGTGTATCGATAATAACAAACCCAGCCTCTACGGACCCTGAACAACGATTTTCCGGAGGGAAGTAATATCGTCCGCCGATTCGTGCGACAGCTTCTCGTACGTCCCACTCGCATACACGTGTCCTTTCCTCGTCGTAAGGAAAAGGTCGCGTTGATACGGGAGATACGGGAGGCTGACGCCCGATCGAAGGGCGTTTGTCAGACCACATGTCAATCAACTGCAAAAATCATGAGACGTCATCAAGGAAAAACACCCGCACAACCACCAATCAATTCTTTTCGACACGAGAGAGAGAGAGAGAGAGAACACTCATCAGCTTGATCATGCATGTAACTGAGGGACCGACCCGCGACTTAGGTTAGTAAGCCACCACGACGTTGATCCAAGCCGCCTTGTTTCTCGAGGTTGTCCTGTAGATCGGTTGCAAATGCCGTGCAACATAAGGCAGATGACATGCGCAGTGCATTCAGAACTACAGATCTAAACACTCTTGCATTCTCGAACAAAATCCCGCCGAGTGGTGCGTCTAATCAACACAACAAGGCAAGTATCTCCATACATATATTCACTGTGGAAGGTGCGAAAATGACAGGAGTACACAGGTCGGAAATCAACCAAGGGAATTGTACACACGCATCCACCGTTCACAAGACAAGAGGATCAATTCCTCGACATCCGGGGATTACCCAGGAAACTAATGTAAGAGTTTCGGAAGAAGTTCCTTCACACAAGAGAGCACACAAATTCATTCCCATTCATGAGAGGGACAAGCATCAAGACACATCGTCATTCAAAGATAGAGGAGAGAGAGAGACGAGGGAGGAATGTTGAGATAGGAGATGACAATATTCGAAAAGAGGAAGTTCGGCGTTACCGCCGTACACTCACGCCAGAGATAAAGATCCGCAACAACAAAGGCGCATTCACCGTGAATTCCGATATGGTCCCGGGCCAACCACCCACTCAACTCCAATCATTGATCCTCATACCCGCACCGACGATCCCGATCGTCGCGTGCTAACTCCCACCACTGCGATCGTCACGCCGCCGACGTAAACTCGACGCGGTTCGCCCAGATCCCACAGTCCGTCGTGGCGATCAAGCGCGCAACCGGCCAGCCTATCGTCAGCCCGATAGGACTTTCCGACTGGCATCAAACACTCTGCCTAGCCACTGCTTCCCGGAAGCTGGCTTGGGAGTCGAGAACGTAAGAGAGATTTGCGGGCGCGTTTGCGGAATTTATAGTGGTGAGAAGGGGGGCAAGGGAGAGAGAAGGCAGGGGGAAAATCAAAGTGTAAGAAAAGAAGCATGAGGAGAAGACTTGGTGAGGAGTGCGCTACGGAAGCCATGTTGATCCTTCGGGACTCTGAGCTTCGCCAATCAGATTCGTCGCGCAATAAGCAGATCCTATCGTACCACGCGTTTGATTGGTGGGCGAGAGTAATCGAAGGATCGACCGGGCTTCCGATTTCACGTTCGGAAGGCGAAAGGAAAAAGGGCGCGAGAAGTAGCGCAAGACGGGTCTAAGATTCAGATGATCAAGAAAGGGAAATGGGCGCGCAACCAATCAGAGCGGGAGAGAGAGAGGGAAAACAGTTGCGAGAAGGGAGGATGAGAAGGGGGAAGGAAGAAAGAGTGCGGGAGAGAACGATGCGGGAAACAGAGCGGGGGGGGGGGAGAAGAAAGGTTCGCATGTGTGGCGCCGTCAACAAAAAGAAAAAGAAAAAGGCACCGAAACAGTGACAGCTTGCCTATGTCCTAAACCAATTCAAAATTGAAATCACCATATCCGCGCGCGAAAAGGATGACGCGAGAAAAGAAAGTCCTACGCCTATTTGTATCCTCACAAAATTCCAAGAGTTTTCCCCAACGCGACCGAGAACATTCACACACAAAAAGGACACGTCGAAGTCCGCGTATCCCCGAATTCCCAATTGCCGGGCCCAATTCCTAGTGCGCTCGCTAAGGCGCGCGTAAATTCCTATGTATTTCCCGAATTGCAAAAGAAAAAGCAGAACCGAAGAATCACAAAAGCTTCCGGAAGATGGGGCCCCAAAACGCGGCGCCTGAAATCAAGAAAACAAGACGGGGTGCTTGTAGGGTCGGTATGATACAAGAAAAATTCAAACCAAAGGGGTACGAAAGATAGCCCGGGTTCGGGAAGTAGTTCGTCACAGCCCTGTAACCTGCTGATGCAGGAGCGCGAGGCCTGGTAGAGAGATCTGGGGATGCTTTGGGGTGGGCATCCTGAGCGACAGCCAAGGTTTGCTGGTGGGACGACGCTGGTCGGAGCTGGGGTGAGTTGTGTTGCCCTGTAACCCAGCAGGGTGGGGGCGTGAGGCCTGGAAAAGCTCAGCAGGGAGTAAGACTGTGTTGGGAAGTCTTAGAAGGGCTTGTTAGGGATCCTGAGGGTTCTGAGCATTCGTAGGACCTCTGTGGCAGCCTATTGCATGAGTAGTTTCTTAATAGGTCATTAGATATTCATGATCTTCCCCATGCTTTCGGAATCATTATCGTGCTCACAGACTGTTCTTACCCGTAGTCGGGTATTGGCTCCGGTATCTCAAATGATCTCAAATGTTCTCAAAGATCTGTACAATTCGATATGGGACGCTGGGCCCGGTTCCCAGCACGTGCTGCTCCCCACGAATAGACTGGAGCACGTGTTTTTTTAAAAAAAAAAAAAAAAAAAAAAAAGGTTAGCTGCATGCCCAGTTTCCCTTGTTTCTTTTTCCGGGGGGGGTGTTTTTTTTTCCTGTTAGTTGAATCATTGAAAAAGATAACGTTGTTCTTGGATGATCAGACCAGCAGGCCCTGGTTTGGCCACTTCTGGCTCTCAATCACACTAAAGCCCTAAGGCCCTACACCAAAGCTGTGTGAAATGGTTCCAGTCCCCTTCTTTGGTTCCCGGGTTGTTTGCAACTCCCGGCCGGATTTGCATCTCACAAAACGGATGTTCTTTCTTTCTTCCCCCATAATTCCTTAGCAAGCAAATGGACAAACCCATGACTGAAGAATAAAGGAACAGACTCCCGGTTTCTGGTTTCAGTTAGTCAGAGGAATGGGATGCTGGTCCCGGTTTCCAGCACAGTGTTTTTTCTCTGATTGTCTCATGCTCAGGTCTTTGTCTCAAACTTTCACCCACGAAGTTCATAAGGGACGCTGAGCCCAGTTCTCAGCACGTGATGCTCCCSACGAATAGATTGGAGCCTGAGTTTAAAAAAAAAAAAAAAAAGGAACAGATCTGTGTAACCGAGGAGTGCGTACGGCCATGTCGCTCTGCTTTTTTTTTTTGTTTGTTTGTTTTGTTTTTAGTTTTTCACTGCCATGTCGCTCTGCTGAGAACATGTCTGTTCAGTTTCCTGGGAAGTTCTAAAGGATTGAAGGAATGACTACCTTCTTCCCCCAAATACAACGTATGGTCATTTTAGCTGTATCTAGACTGAAAGATGCCTCAAATGCAGCTATAATGACCGTACGTTGTATTCGGGGGAAGAAGGTTCCGAAATGGAACACCAGTACTTTGTGTTTCTCTTCATACCCCCTGCTCATCTCCCTGCCACTGCCTATTCTAGCTAAAACACAAAGAGATTTGAAGACACCAGGCTGGAAACCGGGTCCAGTGTCCCATAGGCCATAGACCACTAGTATCAAGAAAAGGCTGGAAGCCGGGCCCACCAGGCTCGGGCTACCTAACCCAGTGGCCCTGGCTGGCCCCGGGCCCTCCCAGCAGTAGGCATTCTCAGGCACAAATATAGATGGAGTGGCCAGCAGTAGGCTTACTAGGGGAGGCTGCTTATATCACCCCCCCTAGTAGGCGCGCCATGGCCTCGTTTCAAAAAAAGAAAAAAACAAAGTGCTTCTCTTCAAAGTTCATACTAAGTTCATAGGCATTATTTGTTTTGCGGCTTTTGCCAGATTGCAGTAAAGAAACAATGTGGGAAATATGACTAATGTTGCCCCCCTTGGTTGGCGCATGGATGTGTTTTGGCCACAGAGGTGCACCCTCACTTGCCGCGAGATCATGGCTGCTGTGCAACTTGTCCTCGGGGGAGAGCTTTCCAAGCATGCGATCCACCTGGCAACAGAGGTTCTCACCTTATTCAGTCAATGATTGTCCAAAGTTGAAAACTGATATCCTTCTGCATTTGAGAAGCCATCATGGTCTCTCTCTCTCTCTCTCTCTCTCTCTCTCTCTCTCTCTCTCTGTGTGTGTGTGTGTGTGTGTCTTGTATGCGCGTGCGCCATGGTCCTGCACACCCAGACCCACACACAATCTTTGTGTGTGTGTGTCTGAAACAAACATGCAAACACACTCTCGTAGCCAGTCGCTCACTTCCTCTGTGGCTCTCTTTTCCTTGTTCGGATCGCACATTTGGCCACTTGTACCGTGGAGAAGAGGCATGTGGAAGTTTGGGTGTGCCCGTCATGTGAAGCAATGTACATAGTCCACTATGAAGGTGCTAGGTTTAAGAGATGAGATGGTAGACACTGTATGATTTTCCAGTAGTATCTTGGGAAGCTTATATTTGAAAATGGGGCCTGGCCTGTAGAACAGCCTGGCCCATAGAGCAAGTAGTATGTAATCCACAGGGCGATGAGGAAGTGAGGACGATATTCTGGTTTTCCACTCTCAGACTGTACATTCCACAGGGTGCTAATCCTGATCACCTAGTAGCAGACATCCTTGTGACATCGCTTTTATTCCCTTTTACTTATGCTTCTAGTAGTGTAGACCCTCTTGGACACCTTTTGCACTTTCTTTTCTCATCCTTTCAAGATCTGATTCAGAAGGTCAGCTGAGAACTCGCTATTCGTCTTCAATATGGAGAATGCCGCAGAAGAACGTTCAACGAGCTTCGACGAAGCAGATGCAGCCACTTTGGCTGGCCAACCTGGCACAACATATGGCCAGTGTCACAGTTTGATTTTTGCCCTTTTTCATCTGTGAACATTTTCAATAAGAAGACTTTCCCCTCAATAGCCCACCACAATGGCCCCTGCAGCCTCTCATTGCACTAGGATAGGTGCTCTTTTTGGGGTCAAAAACATATTCATGTTCAATCATGCTCTCGTTGGTCGTCATTGGGCTTATTACTCTCCTTCGGACTACTCCAGTTTTCATCTGCTTCCTGACGTTTAGAGCCTCCGGTTAACAAATCAATGTCCATGAAATGCTTTGTACTAAGATCGTAGTCAAATCGTACGGATGGCTACATGCCGCGGGGTCGCTATTGGTGTAGTTGGTTGTACTTTTTCGCCGCAGAAACAGTGCAAAGCTCCAATCTATTATTGGGACCTGCATTTGGTTACCAGCCCCGCACCATCAGGTAGGTTTGTATCATTCATCTGCCAATGAGGCATCAGAGTCTGGTTTGAAATGGTTCCCCAACCATCCTTTGGGACAGCTGTGAAAATTGGAAGGATAGCACGGACCCTTTGCGAAGATCACACACATGAAAGGATGGATGTCCAATCTGGGTAGCATCCTGTACGCATATGCAGGGAGTACAGTGTACGTACTCCGGACTACAGGTACTAACATTGGAGTACACGCACTTGCTGAAAATCGCGTGCACGCATACAAAAACTCCTCCTGATGAGTCGGTGAAACTCCGACGAAACAGTTTATCACAGCCCCTCGTTTGTTGTCCTCTTCTCCTCTCTGCCTAAAGGTTGAGCGCCGGCTGCCCCCATCCCCGTGTGTCACAAGGGCCCACTTGCACGCAGCCAAAAGGCAAAGAGCTAAAGAAAAGGAGGAGGAAACCAAAGCTCACAGAGGCAAGAGAAAGAGAAAGGGATTCAGTCAAAGAAAGGACAAGGGAAGAGGAAGGCCTATCAGTCAAACAAAGCAAATGACACATCCCATCGTTTTTTGAACTTTTTTCTTTTCTTCGGGAATTTGTTCTTTTTTTCTTTCCTCTTCTTCTTCTTCTTCTTCTTCTTCTTCTTCTTCTTCTTCTTCTTCTTCTTCTTCTTCATCATCATCCTTTTCTTTGTTTCCTTCTTCTTCTTCTTCTTCTTCTTCTTCTTCTTCTTCTTCTTCTTCTTCTTCTTCTTCTTCCTTTTCTTTGTTTTCTTCTTCTTCTTCTTCTTCTTCTTCTTCTTCTTCTTC
>BFEA01000012.1:3192657-3221591 GCA_003427395.1 Chara braunii
CGAAGGAAACCCAAGAACAGAGAAAAACGGATAAAGAAATAAAGAGAAAGGGAAGCAAAGAAGAAGATAGAAAAAAAAAAAAAAAAAAAAAAAAAAAAAAAAAAAAAAAAAAAAAAAAAAAAAGGAGAAGAAAGGAAAAAGAAGGAGATAAAAGGGGATCGGAAACAAGGAAGGGAAAGAGTGAGAGAAGAAACAGGTGGACAAGAAGAAGGCAAGCAATTACTTATGAATTTGAGTTATCCATAGGAGGAAAGGAAGGATCAATCAAGATAAGGATAGAAGAAGAAACACGAAGGGAGATTTAAAATGGAGACTCAAGAGGAAGGGGGGGATTACCAAGAAGAACTATTGGGATATTTACTCATCTATCAAAGGAAAGGAAGTCCAATAACAGCTCAAGAAGGCGTAACTCAATGAAAAGAACATTCTATCTAAACCAAATTAACGATCACTAATTACCCAATCAACTATTTATCACATCGAAAACCCCAGATTTTTTATTGCTCAATGTTGTTACTGTGCAGATGGATCATTTGCTGAAAACTTTTCTAACTGCCTCTGGCCCCCAGTCTGTCATTGGAGCGGAAATTTATGTCGTGCTTCCTATACTGCCCCCTGCCTTCTCACCTGCTAAAATCATTGATTGCATCAACTCCCTCGCCCATGACATCTCCGATCCCCTCTTCACAATTCAACCTGAAAATTCTGATCAATTGCACAGAGTTCATGCCCTTGCAATCAAAATGAAGAACCCAATTCCCCCTCCACTGCCCCAACCACCCGTACCCACCTCTCCACCCCCCCCTATCAGATCTAATCCACAACTCTTTCTCAATTCCTCAGAACCCTGCTCTTCCTCATCTAATCTTCCAGCTTCAATCACCATCGAAGCATTTCAGCAACTCAAGCACCAGTTGCTCCTCAAGGAAGAAAAGAATCGGATATCCATTCAAAAACTCCAGGAGCAGTTACTTCAGCGCGATGAAGAAAACCAGGCTCTCACTCAACTCTACCAGAAAATTCATTCGGAGATGGACGTCATTCTTGGCAAGCTCAATGAGAAATCTCAACCAGCGTACGAGGAGTTATCCGCCTACAAAAAGTTTTTTGTCTCGCCGTTCTACCATTCCCAGATTGAAGCTTACATCCGCTTCTTGGCAGTCAGCATGAATTACTCGTATTATCCTATTGGGAAATTTGTGGCCTCGGATTTCGGTTCAAGAGTAGCCGCTATTGCCAAGGACTGCCTAGACTCCCGTATCACCAAGGAAATCAAATCCCAATTGTCAAAGGCCATGAGGGAGGGCATGGACAAGGCGCTTCCACTTATCAACTCCGAATTCAATTACTGCATGAACGTCGTCCGCAGAGAAGCTCACAGGTAAGTAAGGGGTCATCGCCCCGACCTATCTATTTTATCGCCCTGGACTGCCAATAAGTCCACACCATTTGCGTACAAGGGTTTATCTTCCATTCTCTTTTTATGCAGGTTGGGATTATCTGAAGCTGATTCATTCCTCTATCGCAAGAAGGAAAATCACTCCAAGTCTGATGATCATAAGAAGACTTGCTCCTCCAAGCGTCACTACGAGGATGACAGGGACCGGGGCTATGACTACTTCCGCGCTTCCAAGAAGGCCTTCATCGACCAGCATGACCAGTCTCATTCCACCCCCAAAGGCTTTACTCGACCCTCCAAATGGTACCCCCTTCACTATTCCCTTCATTCCAACCATTCTCATTAATCTTTCATCCATCCCCTCAACCCAAGATCTTCACACTGACCTATTCGTTTTTCAAGAGCCGTCCTCTTGGCTTCGCAGCCCTGATAACTTTTTCGCCGCATCATCATCCCACCATTTCTCAAACTGGTCACTCCTACGCTTCTCCACCTCTAGAAGATTCTCTTACTATGTTCTCCAACGGATCCAGCATGGCGTTCAAATTAACTTCAAGGGTTCATCGCACGTTCCAACCTCTGAGGCCATTGAAGTCCGTCGAATGGTAAAAAAAATATTCCCTGCCTCCTCCTTCAAAAAGGCTTTGCGTTGCAATTCACCACCACCGCTCCATATTCCCAATCACGTCAACCCACCCCACCACTGTGATTTCATCTCTTTAACAATAACTCAACTCGTTTCTTCCAAAGTCATCGAAATATCTCTCAATCCTATCGTAATTAATCCCGTCTTTGTAATCGAGAGTTCATCAAAAACTAGATTTATTCTGGATGTGCGTTTTGTCAATCTTTTTGTCACCTTCCCAAACTTTCATTATGAAACAATCGATGACTTAACTGCTCACCTATCCGGTTCCCCTACCAAAAACTTCCTTTCCTATTTCGACATAAAGAATGAATACTATCACATTCCAGTGCATCCTCTTTTCCGTCTCTATCTCGCCTTTCAATGGAACGACATTACCAACAGTTTACAACCCTTTGCTTCGGCATCCCATCTGCATGTTGGATCTTCACAACGATAATGCAAGAAGTAATGGTCGAAATCTGCCTCCACAAAGTTCACATTGCCTCTTACATCGATGACTCAGCTCTTGGTCACAATGACCTCCCAACTCTTATCTAGCAAACCTTCAATTACGCCGTCCTTCTACACAACCTCGGTTTTTTTATAAGTCTCCACAAGTGTTTTTTCCTTCCTTCTCAATCTATTTGTTTCCTGGGTTTCAACATCGACTCTCATTTTAAACGCATAAAGGTACCCGAAGACAAAATCATTAAGATACCTAACCTCATTCAAGACACCAAATCTAATAACTCTTGCAGATCTATAGCAAAGCTTGCTGGTAAACTCACATCACTCTCAAGAGTCTTCCTTCCCACCCTCCTATACCTCTCTTCACTTTATGAGACCATCTGCCCGTCTAATTGGGACTCTTCTGTGACGATTTCCTCTGACCTTATCAACAACCTTCTCTGGTGGGTTATTCACTTGTCGTACCTCCCAGGAAGGGACCGTCCGCCCCCCAACACTTACTATTTTTACTGACGCTTCCGCTTTCCAAATCGCTGCTATCATACACCCCATCAACTTGCAACCTCTCTCACTAAACCAATGTCTCCCCTCTTACCTTCTTCAATCCTCCTCCACGCATAGAGAACTGTTCGCAATTTTTCAAACCTTCCGCTTCTTTGCCACGTTTCATCCTCATCTCTTACCCTCCGCCTCTATCAAACTTCACACCGATAGTCAAGCAGCTTCGACACTTCTCTCCTGGATGAAATCCACAAATCACGATTTCAACCCGTGGCTAAGGGACATAGCTTCTTTTATCATTTCCTTTGACGCAATTCTTTACCCAATTTAGATACCTAGATCCCTCAATGTAGACGCCGACCTATTATCTAAAACAAAGGATAATACATATTCAGGCCTCACCAACCATATCAAGAATACCATCTTCTCAGAGTTAGGAGTGTCAATTATAGACCTATTTGCCTCAAATTTCCATCATGTATACCCCACCTTTATCTCAGGAGATTGGTCAGTTAATGCTTCCCTAATCGACGCCCTCTCCTTGGATTGTAACTCCCTCCCTTCGCACCTTTATAGGTATGCCTTTCCCCCTGCCGTGCTCCTCCATCACGTACTCTCTAAAATAAGTGTCAACCCTGCTCCTTACCTTCTCGTCTTACTCGCATCCAAGAAGGCCTCCTGGTATCCCCGTATTCTCAATCTCAACATTGTCAACAGATTCACCATCCCCCCATGAGGCTCCCCCTTCTCCTGCTTCCCCAACCCCCGTGTCAGCAACCTCATTCTCAATCCTGGAATCCTTGGCCTCATAACAATTTTCATCCCCATCACTCCTTCGTTTCCATCCCCGCTTCATCCCATATCCATATCGCATAAACGTCCCTACCTGACTCCACGTACCCTGTTGCATCATCTCTCCCAAACTCCACCCTTCCTCAATACCCGCTTGTACCCCTCCTATTATAAAACTATGACCACTCTCCCCCTCAAAAACCCGAGCCGCTTCAAACCACTTCTCTATACGCTTATTAAAAACCCCTCCGCTCATTGGACCATCCCCACGCACCGGCCGGAACACATAACCACTTCGCAAATATTGCCCCACTCGCTCATAACTAGCCATCATTTCAGGCAACCATCCCAGGAAGGTTTCCTCCTCACTCATTGGATCCCGCAACCGTATCATAAACCAACTGCCTTGCCGATCAGTCTTTGTAATTCCAGGCCCCGCTATCCCACGCTCAAAATCAATCTCCTTGTACTGTAATCTCAACCCTTCCCCGCATCGCTGCCAGCTCTCCCACAAGTACAAGAACGCGCCCCCATCACGATAAGTTTGTGCCTCTGTATATCCCTTCATAGCTTTCATTTCCTCTCGTATATGCCTTATCACTACTCTCAGTTTTTCCCACTGCATTGGCCGCGCAGACTCCTCAATTACACCTCTCTGTAAACTATACTCTCGATATGATTTTCTAAACACCTTTACTCTACTTCTCTAACATGGATCATTCTCCCCCTCCCTGCCAAGCAATCGGAAACATCCACTCAAACAGTTCACCACGACAACAACTGTGGAAGGCGACACCATCGGAAGCCCCTCAGCGTTTGAAGTCCGGCATCGACTCTCGATTTTAACCAGCCACTAGCCGCTTAAGAAGGACAAGATATCAAGGTCGCAGCAAGTCATGTAACTCCTTCCAATCTCATTTCTTTCAAGCCATTCATTCAAAGCAAGCAACATCTTCTTCATTCCGCTCTTCCATCGCCTCCCAACTCTGAACTCTCTGATTATGGCGCTACTCCACTCAAGGCCAGCTATGTACGTTCCTTCAACTGAGGGAGTCGCTCGCTTCTGCCTCCAACCGCCATCACTTGTTCGCTCGTTCCACCATTCCCTGCAAGACGACGAAGTCACTTGCGGGAAGATGGAGGGATGTGGGTTGGCTTAGGAGGTGTGCGGGTTTGCGGCCCACCTTCCTGACTCGCTCCTATGAGATCTGGCATCTTCTGCGGCTTCATCTTTTTCTGCTTTATTTGGAACAGTCCTGGGAAGCATTGTGCTAAGTCAAAAAAGGACCGAGAATTCAAGGGGTTCCAGCAACCACTTCAGTTCCAACCGTCCGGTTATTCCGGTTGGCCCCCCACATCGGCACCGGTTCTGGGTATCCGAACCAACTGAGATCACATTCATGCATTTTCAACATCTACGACTATGCAGGACTTTTGTTTCAGTCATCATGACATTCAACGAAGATCAACGAGTCACAAGACAAACAGTCAAAATCTACGGAGTTCCACCTTTTGACCTACGGAGTCCCATCGGGAGACGTGACACTCACCCATGTTGAAGAACGACCTCGCCAACCCGAGTGGTACCACTGCCTTGACCAGAAACAGTATAAGTGACAGGGGTCTGGCCTGTCACTACAGCTTGTGTTGTCTCTCGCGCTGCACCCTCCAGACTGCGCCCGCTCGCAGCACTCATTGCATATGCAAACCTGCACAGGAACACAAGGGGTCAGGTCCTACGGAGTGCGAGTCGATTCTCCTCGCCTTTTTGGCGAAGCACGCCCGCCTGCCCTCGATTTCCCCGTGGTGTATGGGCCTGCAGCCCACCTTCCTGACTTGCTCCTATAAGATTTGTGGCTTCATCTTTTTCTGCTTTACTTCGAACAGTCCTGGGAAGTACTTGGGTTTTTTCTCAAAATATGCGAAATGCATGCTTCAGCATGACAACCGTCAGAGAAGGGAGTCCCATCAGGCACACGAAGGGACTCCCTCGCAGTGAGACTGCAACAGTCACGTACCACTCTGTCCTCATTAGGCATTGGCTGGGTGGGGAGCAGGGGGAGGAGACGGGAGGGTTAGTGGGGCGGCAGCGCTTTCAGCCTGCTTCCCATCTTGGGAAATGTAACGTTTCCATTTTTCTTTTTTTTAAGTCTTTAAAATTATTTTTCTTCCTTTTTTTACAGTGCCGCACAGGTCCAAATAGGCCATGACTGGTGTGCTAGTGGAACCGTGCCCCAGCGTTCGTTCGGGTTACCCTGCATAGGACTGTAAATGAACGTGTCGCTGATGGGGGACCCGGAAAACTCGCGGCCGAAACCGCGTACGTGGACCAAAACAATCGAACGCACTCATAGGAAGCCCCATTCATCTGAACGTCAGTTTATGTGCACGAAAATGGAGCGTTCATGCAAACCACAGATCCAAACACACGTCCATATTTAACCCGTTAGGAATCAAAAGTGTGACCCTAGGACCCAATGTACGTGGCCCGCAAGATACGTCAAGGCACATAGAGTCAGTCCTGTTCTGATTTCACGTTAGGCCGATGCAGACCTGATAGAATCCACTCATCTGACCAGGTGAACGCTTCCTTAGTGAACCTGTTCCAATGCATAATCCACCAATCCCAAATTCTTCTGGATGCAGGGCAGGAGATCCATAAGTGCCTATTGTTTTCCCAAGGCCATCTACAGCGAGCAAAGATTGTCGAGATCTGCATACCTCTATTCACCAGAGACAGGGCCGAGGCAGCGGCCAGATATGTTTGTAGCCAAACTATACTGGCCAATTTCTGAGACGGCATGCACTTGAATTGCCTCCATAAAAAAGATAACTGGTCTTCAGAGATCATCAACAAATCTCCTTCCGATCTTCTCTTGGTCACAACCGCGACAGGAGACTTCTCCACAGAGTTCCGTTGGAGTGCAACACCCACCTTGGCCTTATAAGCCTCTAGCGTGACACTTCTGAATTTCTGGTTGACCTCCCAGCCCACTGTCATAGAATCCACTGTTGCAAGAGCCAGGGGTTTCAACCCCATTGGAAGGGTGGCCGACCATCTAGAGCCACGAACACACCCGGACTTAGATAACTGCAGTTTGACCACAACTTCTTGCATCCCTTCCAAGGAATTTAGTCGAAGAGGAACAAGCTTTTGTACAAGCTCCTTGGAAAATTCCACATTATCCGGAACATGCCATTCAATAGCCTTCTAACCCTCCTCTCCCAAATCATCAGTAATATGAAAGATGTTGTCCGGCGCAGAGGCAGGATCTTTGAGCCAAAGACCAGAAGGGGGGATATGAATATCAGTTAGCAAGTAGATCCAGGCACGCGGAATGGCCTGTTGAATTTCTCTTAGCCTACTAGAGACCTGACGCAATCTATATAAGTTCAACTTAAGATCTTCCTCTGAGCGCCAGTCTCCTTTTCTGGAATCCCACAAGTCAGCTAATCTTACCACACCTCTCCCAATCCAGGCCCTGCCAAAACACCCAGTTGCCTCTCTTGCTGAAAACTCCTCGCCACGCGAGTCCCTGATCAATGGGTTTTCGAAGATAATCTGGTTCAAGACGGCCTCTTTAGACTGAGGGTGCTCTCTTACTGTGGAAAACAACTTTCTCCAGGCCAACAGAATGCTCTTCCAAAAATTAGACTTCGGTTGTTTCTGCACATAAGACTTGGTTAGAAAACAAGCTAAGACATCCTCCTTTCTGGCCAACTCTCATTCGTCCCGCAGAATATGTAAGGCAAGACGAAGCCATGGCGTACACTCATTGGAGAGCAAAGCTTTGATTGGCCATTTCACCAAAAGAGCAAGATTCTGCTGACGGGGGTCTAGAATCCCCAACCCCCCTTCATCCTTAGGGAACGTTATGGTTTCCCAGACTATCTTTGATAAAAACCCGCTTTGTGGATTGCCTTCTGGTTTCCACAAGACGCTAGCAACCGACCTCCTAACCTTCTTATAAGCATCATCTCCCAAGAGATGGACAACCAGAGAGTACCAAAGGACCGAGAACGCTGCTGAATTGATGACAAGAGCTCTCCCCGGGAGGGACAAATGACGCAGGGAGCTCCATAACGACAAACGATTTAGCACTTTTTCTTGCAGAACCGGATCCTGAAATCGTGAGTTATCAGACAAAGACACCTGCACCCCCCAAAACCGATCTGAAGTGTCTGCATGCACTTTCCTTAGTCCCCAATTCACACCCAGAGAGAAAGATTCAGGCAAAATATACACAAATTTATTCCAATTAATGAAGGCCTCCGAGAGTTCACAGTAAGTATTCAGAGTTTTCCTTAGAGTCATCAGATTAGAGCGAGAATTCAAGCAAGCCAGGGTCAAGTCGTCAGCTAAAGCACACCCTTTCCATTGAGGTTGATTTTTTAAAGTTAGCCCTTCAATGCCTTGATTTGACCTCACGTTGTCCAACAAAACTTCCATGTGGACCACAAAGAGCAGTGGCGCCGGAGGACAGCCCTGTCTCAGCGAACAGGTTAGAGAAAAGGGAGGCGACAATTGACCGTTTACCATGACTGCAGCGGAAGCACTTGAGTACGTAATTGAAACCCATCTACAAAAGTTAGGGCCAAAATTCATATGTAGCAAAGTAGTCATAACGAACGCCCAGCCCACTCAATCGTAGGCCTTCTCCATATCCAGGAGAAGGATCGTCATATTCCGATTCTCTTTAGATATTATTTCCAAGGCTTGCAGTGTACAAACAATTTTGTCCATTATCGACCTGTGCTTCACAAAGGCGCCTTGTTCCATTCCGATTATTGCTAGTAAGTATTTGGCGAGACAAAGGGCTAGAACTTTCGCTAGGAGTTTGTAAGAGACATTTAATACCGATATAGGTCTCCAGTTCCGGATGTCTGACTTCTCTCCCTTTTTATGCATTAGTATGATAATCCCCTTCATCATTGTTTTTGTCAGATTACCCCCAGTAAGGACTGCATTGTGACGAACCACTTTCTAAAACGCGCGACTTTCTGCGCGGTTGCAATGAAGGGTCCTAAGTTGGGAAGGTTGGGCCAATCACGGGAGATCGGGATCGGTGGGAAATTGCATCAGTGTCCTTGCTTTTTCGTCCTTTTTTTCGTCGCTTCTTTTCGAATGGCTGGGTTCGGAGTTGGGTGTGTCATGGGACGGTCGGTTGATTGATTGGTTGGTCGGATGGCTGGCGTGCCACCGCGCGCGCGATTAATAAATGTTGACGTCGTTTCCTTTGTTTCGGTTCCAAACTTTTGGGCGCGGACATCGCGCGGGAATTTGCTTCGTTCTTTTTGAATTTTCCTTTTCGAATTTTGTCAAGCCCCGACGGCTCTCGGAATTTCGGACTTTTTCTTCTAGCATTTGTGCCTTTTGCTTCCTCGCATTAGATAAGAATTTATAAATTTTGTAATTAGGATTTCCTTTGCCGCGAGACGCTTTTTGCTTCTTCATGCGGCTGCAACGGAACTCTGATTAGTCGGCGCCTTTAATCGTGTGTGTAACTGTAACTTTAGGCGGGCGCGATTGTAACTGTATCTTTCTTCTTGTGCTTCGTCTTTCCCGCCCTCCTTCTCTTTCTTTTGCTGCGTTTTTGGTAGCCGCGATCTGCATGATCGGACCGATGCGTGGAGAGCGGCTACGTCCCCTACGCCGCGATCAGACCATGCAGAGATAGGCAGTCCCTCCCTCTTCCCTTCTTCTAATCCCGTGTTCTTCGCGCATGCATGCACGCTATAAATTCCGGCTGCGGGATTAGTTAACTCTCTTAACCAGCTGTTGGAAGCTCAGGGTTGAGAAGTGAGTAGAGCAGGAGTCGGACAACCCCCAAACGCGCGGGGTTGACGCGGGCCACGACGAACTGTGGGCGTGGGCGAACCTGACGGGTGCGGGAGGACCAAGCGGGGTGACGACTTCGTGGGTTGGTGCGCGCCGACGGACTGTCCGCATCGGAGAAGAAGAGAGAGAGGAAGAGAGAGTTGAGATTGATGGACGCGGAGTTGCTGTTTTCTTTTATCTTTTCTCCCTCTTGTTTCGTGTATATAAGTTTTGATTTCGGCTCTGGGCGGTTTGCCCGATTTTTGTTTATCAGAATTTGGAATTGGGTTTTTGCTCACACTTGTCATTGCGATTTCTCCCACCTCCGAGGCTCTATGGGTATGATTGTTGAATGTATGGATGTATGGATGCCATGATTGATTGCTTATCTTTCTACCGGATCCTTGTCTTTGTTTTTTGTTTGTCGCATTCGATGCACTCGTGTGTAGAATAGGAATTTTGTGCAATCGATAATCCTGTCCTTGTCTTTGCTTGTCCTTTGATCGAGCTGTTGTGATCGTTGCATCTTGCATACTCAGAACATCACGGAGTAATTAGGCGATCCGATGCTGGGCTTGGCGAACGTCGCGCAAGGACACGTGTAAAGCGCGGTCTGAGTTGCGCACTTACCTGTATCCCCGGGCGTCGACTCATCAGGACCATCGATTGCAGATGCCCTGTCCGATTGGGAGTGGCCATCTCGGAATCCGCAGTGGCACAGTCGTCCCGCACGAGCACGCGTAAGTCCGACGCCATTCGCGTGGCCTGCACGTGCTCGCATACGGCGACCACGATCGCCACGGACCCGCCCTTAGGCAACTCATAATACCGCAATGACACAATGACGCGATCCTGGAATTCCGACTCATCATACGACCCAGATTACTTCACCCCTTGGATAAACGAAATCCTGAGGCAAAGATACCCCTGCCACACTGAGAACCGACTGTGTCCCCGGGAATTCCACTGCGCCTCCTCTAGCGACCCCCGGTGTTCTGATTTCCCTTCTCCGGACCATACCTATTACTTCATCCACCCCGGATTTGTCGTCATCACCACCAGTTTTCCTCCCTTTCGCCTTCTTCTTCCGTATCATCAACTCAGCATCGTTTCGTGGCCGGCCATAACCCCCTACTGGCCCAGCACACCCTGCGAGAATTGTCGACGACGCGGCGATCAGAGAACCCCGGAGTTCCGAAGGCCTAACCCGAACGCGCGCCGGCCAGCGCTACGTGGCAACTCCCGACAAACGGACTCATCGGAATCCCACCTAGCCCGAAGGGACCCGCCCGCGAACCGGTGTCCCCGAAAGCAGTGGCTCGCTCGGTCTTGAGCGACCCGCGCATACCATCTGCCATGAAACCTAACACGCCCTCTCCGCCAAATTACACTCATGCCCCCGAAAGACCCTGTCACAGGAGATCTGAGTTCCGACCTCAGACTCCACTTTCCCAAAAATCCTTGGCACACCCCTTTTCGCACTTCCAGGCCCCTATCCTACTCCGATCAGGAAGTCGCGTTGGGCGTGAGGTTGGTATCGGAGGCCGATACGTGGCTGGGTCTTAGGATCGATAGCACGTTAATTAGGTGATCTGGCTAACCGAGGGCGGCCTCGCCCCCGGAACGCGCATAGACGCGACCCTGTCATCACCCGAAGCAGATCAGTTAATCGACAAGCAGCCAAAATGGCTGCTAATGTACAGAACCCGAATCCACAACAGATTGCTAATCAACCAAATCCTAACCAACCCGTCCCACGAGCACGGGCTCCCATGACGCCACCTGATCTCTATCTATTCGATCCAGCCCATCATCTTGCAGGAGCATGGCTGGCCACGCTTAGAGCGCAACAATATGATGATCACGAGGCACAGATAAACATTCCTGCTCGGTTAGGAGGAGATGCTCATCATTGTTTTAGTACCTATGTATGGGTTGATCTCCCGACCTTCGAACGGGATTTCCTGAATCGATTTGATTATGTCCACCCAGAACAAGCACTTTACATGATCAAAGACCGAGTACAAAAACCCCTCGAGTCTGTCGCCGAGTATCGAAACCGGTTCTACCGAATGTTTGTAAAGACTGAGCCAGGCGAACAAGTCGGAGAGATTTGTTTATAGATGGTCTTCGCAACCGAACGATAAGGGCTAAATTGCGAAAGCAATTTTCCCCCATCACTCACACGCTGCAACAAATCATGGCTGCTGCGGAAGAAATGGAACGGAAGTTCGCGGCGAACTTCCTGGAAGGAGAAGATTATTCAAGGGAAAGAGATTCGTCCGAACTTGATACCAGCACCTGTAAGGGCGTTACCCCCGCCACTGGTCGAGAACCCTGTAAGATCGAGTGAGTCCGCAGGCCCATTGCAGTGCGTGCCCCTCCGGTTCAACAAGGGCTGGCCCCTGCGCCGTTTCTCGGAGGAGCAGCAAACAATCTGAACGTCTGTTATGCATGTCATCAACCAGGGCATCTAGCCCGTGATTGCCCCCACCGGCCTCCGCAACAACAGTCGGGGTCGCACCGATGGAGGCGGCTCCCATCGCTAACGGACCAGGACGAGTAGGAGCTTTGATGAAAGAAGTAGAGGGTGGGGGAAGTGCATTAGCTACCGCAGAAGAAACCGTTGAGCTCATCCTGTTAGATCAATATGTATCGCTTGGGTATCGCGGGCTTGGAATAATCGAAGATCAGCTCATTTCGGCCGACGAAGAAAAGATTAAAACAGTGGGAAGGATGACCAACATCGCTTTCCGATTAGGGAAGGTGCACGCACTGGGAGATGTCGTTGTGCTAGATGTAAATACCTACGACGTTCTTTTTGGGCTTCCCGCTCTTGTGGCATTACGAGCGAACCTGGATTTCGAGCGAAGGTCAATCATCCTCCGAAATACAGGAGGAAAGCCCCATGCTGTACCGATGAGACTGACCCTTCGTACTACCATCAACGCAGTCCCACGGGTTTCACCGATGATGGCAGGGACTCTCCGTATGATCTCCTGGGAAGAATCCGCGGATGGGGAGTCATCCAGAAATGAAGCAGACAGCAGTGATGAAAATGACCCAGAGATCCTGAAACTAATGCGACAGCGCGTTTTTTATCCGCCACCCAGAACGATCGCAAGGACGATGCATCTAACCAGTCCAAATATTCAAAGGACTAAGGCAATGATTTTAGGTGAACCCCTCTTACAAATTTCGAGGATGATCGATTCTCTGGAACCCCCTCAAACCCTGTACGAAGGAATCACCCCGCTTCTCGCCAGATACAGCGACAAAAAACATTACTGCGACATTACGGATCTACCAAGGTCCCTTTTGACGCCTGCAAAAGAAGTGCGACTGTTGCGCTTGGGGGCAGAAGCCAGTTCTTTGGAACCCCCTGGGCGCCTCGAAGCTGACTCGGACGAACTTGGAGTAAAGATCACGACTAGGACCGTACCATGGCAGGATATCTGTGACGGAATCACCCCTGAAGGACACGTGGTCATTCGGGAAAAAGACGCCCAGATGATGGCCACGGTGTTTTCCTGGCAATCGGATCATTCCTTCATTTCGGCACCCCCACCCGATGTGGCGAAACCCACACGCACAAAACAGATAGATGTACGGATCGGGGACCAGCTTTTTGAGTTACACGTGCCACAGTACGTACCCGATGAGATTCATCGATTGATTGCGGACATTTTAACGGAATATCGGGGAGCGATTAGCGTGACAGACACTAACATTGGCCTGTCGCTAGTTATTCAACACGAAATACAGACGGGGAATCACTCCCCGATCCATTGCAAGCCGTACCGATACTCCCTGATGGAGCGCAAAAAGGCTCTCGAACGAATTCGAGAATTCGAAGCCAGCGGGTGGATTGAACCCGCCACCGGACCATGGTCATTTCCAGTAGTGCTAGTACCGAAGAAAAACGGATCAATTAACATATGCATCGATTATCGCAAGTTGAATGAAATCACGATTAAAGATGTGTATCCCCTCCCCCGAATTGATGATTTGTTGGATGCGATTGGTTGTGCTAATTATTTCAGCAAGTTTGATATTCGGCATGGCTTCCATCACATTCTGGTGAAGGAGGAAGATCGGCCCAAGACAGCCTTTGTACTGTTTGAGGGCACGTGGCAGTGGGTTCGGTGTCCGATGGGAATTTGCAACGCGCCTTCCACGTTTCAGCGAGCGATGAATATGACATTCCAGAACTTCGTCAACAAGACGCGGTTAACACAAGGGATGATCAACTTCTGCGTGATCGTGTACATGGACGATATCCTTGTCTACTCGGAGACCTATCACGGACACGCGCAACACATCGAGTGGATATTGGGAGCGCTGAGAGACGCTGGGTTCAAGATCGCGCTCGAGAAGAGCGAGTTTTTCCTCTCGGAAATTTCGTTCTTGGGCTACGTCGTGACACGTGGAGGACTGCGGCCAGACTCAAGGAAGGTTGCGGGGGTAAGAGAAGCCCCAGTTCCCACGTCGCTGACGCAGGCTCGAACCTTCTTGGGGTTGGCATCGTGCTATCGCTGCTTCATCAAGGGTTTTGCCGTGATCGCACGACCACTAACGAACCTGCTACGGAAGGACCAGCCTCTCAGCTGGGACGCGGAGTGCCAACAGGCTTTCGCAACCCTCAAGGACGCTCTGGCGACGGTCCCTATTTTGATCCGGGCGGACCCCTCGAAGCAGTTTATTCTTATCACGGACTGGCAACCGGAAGCTATCTCCGCTATTCTAGCGCAGAAGGGGAACGATGGTCGCGAACACGTCATCGAGTATGCATCGCGCACGGTACCGGACGAACGGGGGAATGACTCAGCACCTCAAGGCGAATGCTATACAGTAGTCCGGGGAATCCAACACTTCCATCCGTATCTCTACGGACATAAGTTTCGCCTCGTAACAGATCACGAACCCTTGCTGGCGCTGAAGAAGCTCACTAATTACACAGGCATGATTGGTCGTTGGGCGGTACGACTACAAGAATACGACTTCTATATCGTTCATCGAAAGACAGAGCGACACGGCAATGCGGACGGACTGACACGTCTGCATCGACCTGCTAAAGTACCAAAGGGCGAGGAAATTACATCGTGGAAGGAGCCGAACTTGACAAACGAGCCTAAGTACGGACAAGTGGCAGTTCTCCCACGTGGCAAGAAGCAGGACGGTGGCAATGGGTGATGGAGGTAACCCCACTACCCCTTTTTGTCCCCTCTCCTCTTCGTCTCTCCTCTCCCTGCCTAACAAATTTTACTATTTTTGCGAAGCCATCTCCCGTGTGTACTCGGTCTCCATGCGTCCTAACGGGGAAGGGTATGCGGAATGGATAGATTGTCGACAGTGTGTCGCACGAGCCCATGGCTCGTGCATCCAATACAGAAACGACAGTAAACCGTGGTTGTGCCCCTTGTGTCGGACTTACAAGATTCCGACCCGAAAGTTTAGAAGGGCCGAAGTATGGACTGATATCGCCTTAATTGCCACCTTAGTGGGTAACCCCCTCCAGGACTTCACCAAGGAAGATCGGAGGAGGGCTAACGAGAGGGCTCGGGATTACAGATGGATAGAGGGCAGACTAGAAAAACGGAAAACGGACGGCAGTGGGATTTGGATGGTTGTACCGCATCCGTTCATGAGGTATGACTGGGTTAGGACGGCACATGAAGAAACTGTCGCCCATTTTGCCGTACGGATCACGGAGTCGGCTATCGACAAAAATGAGTGGTACTGGTCCAATATCCGCGACGATGTGAAGTACATCGTCGCCAACTGTCAAGTCTGCACCGCTGATAAAGCGTCGATTCAGCCGCGAAGATCGATGGTGCCAACGGTAGTTGAACGACCCTTTCAAAGGGTAAGTATGGATACTACCGATATAGTGGTGCCCCCAGGTCCTAATAGTTGCGAGTATTCAGTCCTATTGGTATTTGTCGATCACTTTTCGAAATGGATTGAGTCCTACCCTTGTCGCACGCGACAACCCGCCGAAATCGCGAGGTACGTCAACCGTTTTCTCGGGATGCACCAGGATACGGAAGAGATCCTGACTGGTAACGGGGCTGAATTCAGAGGAGAGGTGCTGAAGAATCTGGTCATACACGGCGTCGCCATTCGGAATACTTCGCCCCACATGTCACAATCCAATGGACTGGTAGAAAACGCGAATAGGGTGATAAAAACGGCGTTGCGATGAAACATCGTGGCGCGGGATTCAAGGCTCTGGCCCGATATCGTCGACCACATCCTGGCGGTCCATCACGGAACGCCTCACGAATCAACAGGGCTAAGCCCCTTCCAATTAAGGACCAATAGCATTGATTGAGTATCGATATCGAGCCTCCCTGATGAATCCACGCTGACCCGACGGCCCATCAGGGCCGCGGCTCGGGACAAGGCCAAACGACACTTAGAATTAATGGAACGGTCCCTGCCCAGGCTAGCCCGAAAACGGCACAGAATGACTGAGATGGCCCAAGGCCGACAGGTCTGAAGCTACGAGGCTCGGAATGGGAACACGGGTCCACGGCCCCAATACAAATTAGGGGACATCGTGCAGGTGAGGAAATGTGCTCGCCAGGGTAAGCTAGCGCCACGATTCTTCGGGCGATTTCGCGTGATCGAACTCGGATTGAACGGCGTGAACACCGTGCGGCTCGCGCCTGAGGTCTCCAGCAACCGATCGGCTCGCCCGATCATCCGCCACATGTCCTACCTTCGTCCCCTTCCTCCTGCTCCATCTTCGCATTCTTTTTTGATTCCTCCTCCGCTGAGGAAGAAGACGACGACTGCTTATCGCTTGCCTCTCCGTCTCCCTCTCGTTCTCTTCCCATTACTCCGTCCCCGTCGCCATCGCCATGAGTTTTCTTACGGAGAGAGCTCTCGGCAATTCGCTGCTGGTGCGGTGTCACATCTCGACGATCCGACAAGTTAATCATCCACAACTCAGTTCAGATCTTCGGCGACTTGCGCAGTTCTTCTGTACCCAGGGAATATACGCAGCGGCTGAGTTTCGTTTTGCGGGAAGCCCCCGGGCGATTGTTCTGGCAGAGGCGGTAGGAGTTCATCGGCGGTCGGCTCCGGGAATCAGCCACGTGTCTACGGTGGTCGCTTTCAGTGGAGACATCAGCACCATCGGCCCGTTGCGGCATACATCTGTCAAGACGATGCTTCGGCTGTGGGCACAGCAGTTGGCGGCGGAGTGGAATCGTTGGCTCACGCCTCCCGGAGACAACCTTTTTCCTACGGACGACGTCGATTTCGACGGGATCCGAACCTTCCAGCACGAGCCGACGGTGGTGCTCCCGGAACTCATCCCCTTCCCCCGTCCTCAATGAACCCCTCCCCGATCTCCACATTCGATCTCCCCTCCTTCTTCCCCACCTTCTGGCAGTCCGAAGTCCACCCGCTTCTCTCCTTTCGTCTGGAATCACTTGCTGTCCCCCTCCTCGACCCCTTGCAGTGGAGACGTTGGCAAGAACACTTCGTAGAGCTATCGGTGTATCTGGTCGGGGTAAGCGTCACGTGGACGCGGCACAACGATCACCGTAAGTGGGCTGAGTACCTCGAGTTGCTGATCATCCAAGCGTGGCGAACGAAAGTGGAGGGCGATCAGCTTGGATTTCTCTTCGGGTCGGTGCGACACGATCACCGCCAACCAATCGCGCACGAGTTAACGATACCCCTCGCGCAGCTGGCCGACGATCTCCCTCTTGAGATCGTCTCGCAGAGCGACGATAGCCCGACCCCGCACGTTCTCACGCGGACCTTGGCACCATATCTTCAGTGGTCGGCGTGCTTAGAGGAACCTGGAAGCAGCCGTAACCCGCCGTCACAGCGCGGTTACCTGGACCCGCATGAAATAGTTGACCTTGCCTTCTTCCAAGATCGGACCGCTTCCGAGAATGAAGACGTAGAAATTGAAGCGGAAGAAGAAAGCTCAGGAGAAGAAGAAGTAGAAGAAGAGGCCGACGAGGAAGAAACTCTCGAAGAAGGGAGTTACAATGAGCACAGCGAGGGCGAGCAGAGTAAGGAGGAGGAAGAACAAGACGACGACGACGAAGAAGAAGAAGAAGACTAGGAGGAGCTGGAACAATCGGAGTACGAAGGATTCGAGGAAGAAGTGCGTGACGAGGCCCGGGCGCAGGCCCAGGTGCAAAAGAGGGAGGAAATCGCGGCCGGAAAGAGACAGCTGGAGTTCGCCAGCGCAGCAGGCCAGCCGCTCATCGACGATCCGGCCCGGGATCCCCAGTCGCCTAAGCCCGAAGATGGAGCGACAGCTGGCGAGACTTCGACCACACCAGCAAGACGGCGACGGAGCCGATCCCCCTCCCCCTCCACCACCAGCCGCTCATCAACTCGTCCACGTACTGATGCGGGGCATCGGGCTTTGTTCCCGGTCCTTATCCCGCCATCCCCTTGATCACCTCTCCTTTCGCCAGATCACCACCCGCGTCACCTTCCCCGCCAATCCTTTCCCCATCGATACCTTCCGCTTCTTCTACACTACTCGTCTCGCTGTTACTGTTCACCACCACCCTTCCACCCGATGCGCCCAACCTGTCTTCTGCCTCCATATCCTTTTTCTTAGTGCCGCGTGGCGAGGCCACAACATGATCGAGGTATATTGCATGATTACGGGAACTATCCCTGCATGCAAGAACCACGATCACTTTCGAGCGGCCCACTTCCGAACTTTCACCACCCTCTATCCTGACTACCTCGCGTCCCTCCCTCACACAGGCAACCGATTCCCCCGCTTCCACCCGATTGTTCGTTATCAGGAACTTCCAGAGGCAATGGTCGGAATGGAGAGCTTCCTTCCCCCGCTACCTATTATCCCTCCCCCTCGCCACCCCTCCATGTACCGTCTCCCCTTTCCCCTCCCCGGCGCTCGCTGATGCATGGACACGTGTCATAACGGCGGCACGTGTAATCCCCTCCTTGGATTGTCAATCGCCCTTCCTGAGGAAATAGTAGTAAAACTTGCATGCCATATTGGATGACGTCCACACTTGATTGAACGGTAAGTGGCATAGAGAGAAATGCTCCTCGTGTCGGTTGATTAGAGAAATCGACACGTGTCAACAAGCAAGCAGGAGCTTGCTAATATTGGAACCCCCTGGGCGTCACATATGTGACGGACCACTTTCTGTAACGCGCGACTTTCTGCGCAGTTGCAATGAGGGGTCCTAAGTTGGGAAGGTTGGGCCAATTACGGGAGATCGGGATCGGTGGGAAATTGCATCAGTGTCCTTGCTTTTTCGTCCTTTTTTTCGTCGCTTCTTTTCGAATGGTTGGGTTTGGAGCTGGGTGTGTCCTGGGACGGACGGTTGATTGATTGGTTGGTCGGATGGCTGGCGCGCTGCCGCGCGCGCGATTAATAAATGTTGACGTCGTTTCTTTTGTTTCGGTTCCAAACTTTTGGGCGCAGACATCGCGCGGGAATTTGCTTCGTTCTTTTTTAATATTCCTTTTCGAATTTTGTCGAGCCCCGATGGCTCTCGAAATTTCGGACTTTTTCTTCTGGCATTTGTGCTTTTTGCTTCCTCTCATTAGATAGGAATTTAGGAATTTTGTAATTAGGATTTCCTTTGCCGCGCGGCGCTTTTTGTTTACGCGCTTCTTCATGCGGCCGCAACGGAACTCTGATTAGTCGGCGCCTTTAATCGTGTGTGTAACTGTAACTTTAGGCGGGCGCCATTATAACTGTATCTTTCTTCTTGCGCTTCGTCTTTCCCGCCCTCTTTTCTTTCTTTTGCTGCGTTTTTGGTAGCCGCGATCTGCATGATCAGACCGATGCGAGGAGAGCGGCTACGTCCCCCATGCCGCGATCAGACCATGCAGAGGTAGGCGGTCCCTCCCTCTTCCCTTCTTCTAATCCCGTGTCCTTCGCGCATGCATGCACGCTATAAATTCCGGCTGCGCGATTAGTTAACTCTCTTAACCAGTTGTTGGAAGCTCGGGGTTGCGCGATCAGGAAGGGTCGGCACATGAGCGAAGTAAGAGGTGAGTAGAGCAGGAGTCGGGCGACCCGACGAGCTGGTGCCAAACGCGCGGGGTTGACGTGGGCCACGACGGACTGTGGGCGCGAGCGAACCTGACGGGTGCGGGAGGACCAAGCGGGGTGACGACTTCATGGGTTGGTGCGTGACGACGGACTATCCGCATCGGAGAAGAAGAGAGAGAGGAAGAGAGAGTTGAGGTTGATGGACGCGGAGTTGCTGTTTTCTTTGATCTTTTCTCCCTCCTGTCTCGTGTATATAAGTTTTGATTTCGGCTCTGGGCGGTTTGCCCGATTTTTGTTTATCGAAATTTGGACTTGGGTTTTTGCTCACACTTGTCCTTGCGATTTTTCCCACCTCCGAGGCACTGTGGGTATGATTGTTGAATGTATGGATGTATGGATGCCATGATAGATTGCTTATCTTTCTACCGGATCCTTGTCTTTGCTTTTTGTTTGTCGCATTCGATGCACTCGTGTGTAGAATAGGAAATTTGCGCAATCGATAATCCTGTCCTTGTCTTTGCTTGTCCTTTGATCGAGCTGTTGTGATCGTTGCATCTTGCATACTCAGAACATCACGGAGTAATTAGGCGATCCGATGCCGGGCTTGGCGAACGCCGCGCGAGGACACGTGTAAAGTGCGATCTGAGTTGCGCACTTACGCGTATCCCCGGGCGTCGACTCGTCAGGACCATCGATCGCAGATGCCCTATCCGATTGGGAGTGGCCATCCCGGAATCCGCAGCGGCACAGTCGTCCCGCACGAGCACGCATAAGTCCGACGCCATTCGCGTGGCCTGCACGTGCTCGCACGTGGCGGCCGCGATCGCCACGGACCCGCTCTGAGGCAACTCATAATACCGCAATGACATAATGACGCGATGCTGGAATTCCGACTCATCATACGACCCAGATTAATTCACCCCTTGGATAAACGAAATCCTGAGGCAAAGATACCCCTGCCACACTGAGAACCGACTGTGTCCCCGGGAATTCCACTGCGCCACCTCTAGCGACCCCCGGTGTTCTGATTTCCCTTCTCCGGACCATACCTACTACTTCATCCACCCCGGATTTGTTGTCATCACCACCAGTTTCCCTCCCTTTCACCTTCTTCTTCCGTATCATCAACTCAGCGTCGTTCCGTGGCCGGCCATAGCCCCCTACTGGCCCAGCACACCCTGCGAGAACTGCCGACGACGCGGCGATCAGAGAACCCCGGAGTTCCGAAGGCCTAACCCGAACGCGCGCCGGCCAGCGCCACGTGGCAACTCCCGACAGACGGGCTCATCGGAATCCCACCTACCCCGAAGGGACCCGCCCGCGAACCGCCATCCCTGAAACCAGTGGCTCGCTCGGGCTCGAGCGACCCGCGCATACCATCTGCCCTGAAACCGAACACGCCCTCTCCGCCAAATTACACTTGTGCCCCTGAAAGACCCTGTCACAGGAGATCTGAGTTCCGACCTGAGACTCCACTTTCCCAAAAATCCTTGGCACAACCCTTTTCGCACTTCCAGGCCCCCATCCTAGTCCGATCAGGAAGTCGCGCTGGGCGTGAGGTTGGGCGTTCCCTTTTTATACATTAGCATGATAATCCCCTTCATCATTGCTTTCGTCAGATTACCCCTAGTAAGGACTGCATTGTAAATGTTTAGCAGGTGAGGGCTGATGTTAGGCCAGCACGGAAGATAAAGTTCAATAGGGAGACCGTCGTCTCCCGGACATTTCCCTAAGGCCATACACTTTGCAGCATCCAGCAGTTCCTCCTCGTTTACTGGCCTATCCAGATCCAGCCTGCTAGAATCTGGAAGTTTTACCTTAGAGTACTTCCAAAAGTCTGAGTACTCTCTCTGGTCTGTGTGAAAGCCCTCAAAAGGTCTGCGTGTAGAAAGGATATCTTGAAGATACAGAAAGGATATTTTGAAGATACAGACAGGCAAATTCACACATGTCGTTAAGATCATCAGATACTTGAGGGATCAAAGAGAAGGGGTGGGCCAGATCAGTCATCGGAGTTTTTGCTGATTGAAGCAATAGACGTCTGAAGGTTTGTTTGGTCAACCTGTCTCCTGTTATTATGTTCCTCTGTGCTAGCCATTCCCTCCACTGTTCCTGCTGTTTTATTTCCAGTGCTTCCAGTTGCAGAATCACTCTTTTCCTATACTCAAGCCAATAGGCATCCCAGATGGGGTGTTTACCAAATTCCTTTTCCGCCCTTTTCACTTTGTGCAGCAATCTCGATTCCTTCTGTTTCCTGTGGGTGGCTTTTAATTGAGAAATGTTCTTCAGAGAGCCTTGAAGGATACTAAATCCCACGTCCAGCCAAGCCTCATCCGAGTTAAATAAGGGTTTGGCCTCTACCCAGTCATCCCAGTGTCGTCGAATCCACTCCACTAGCTCCGGGTCCTTGAGGTGTTGGGTGTTGAACTTGAAGTAAAGAGGGGCCAAATTTTTGAGGGCCAGTAAGTTTGAACTGGGCTACCACAGGCTGATGACTTTTATTTGGGCAAAAGAGGAGCCGCAAAATCGGACTTTTATTACAGGCATGCCCAAGGCAGTATCCCCCTTAGACACTCCTCGCCCGATTTTTACTGCAAAAGAGGAGTGGCAAAAGGGGGATACTGCCTTGGGCATGCCTGTAAAAGTCCGATTTTTTCGAAAAACAAGGGGAAAGAACTCGCTCCCCTTTTGCTGCCGTCCCTTTTACCGCCTGTTCTCGCTCGACATCGCAGGCGGTATATGTAATTGAACTGAACAGTCAAGAGCCGCCCACAGTGCCTCTTCGTTGTGCAACCCCTTGATGCCACGTGTCAGTGAGTCGTGCCAGAGTGGCGGACGGACGCACTTAACGACGTTTCACTTCCGCAGCCTTGAGACTTCTCTCGCTGTGAATGAACGTGAGCTACGTTGACGATCACGTGCGCGTTAGGAAAAGCAAAAGAATCGGAATCCTTTGTGACCAGCCGCGGGGCCAAGGTCCCACTTGCACGGATTAAGAGATTCTGGCCGTTGATCGTTGCTATCTCCGGTCAAAATAGCTTAATTCGTGTAAGTGGGACCGCCCCGGTAGGCGAAGTAGATTTTGGCCGATGATCTTTGCTATCTACGGTCAATATCTCTTAGTTCGTGCAAGTGGGACCTAGCCCCGGTTGTGGATACGCTCTTTGGCAGTGATTGCATATTGCTGGCGTGGCGGGATTGTGGCTAGAACCGCGTTTGCGGGAGGATAGCGGACAGAAGTGCTTTTTGGCGCGGGTTCTGTTCGATCGATTTTTGGCGGGGTGAGGAATGGCGCGGGTTCTGTGCGATCGAAAATTCTTGCCGTGTATTTATTCACAGTACGGTATGACCCCTCTGGTCGCACCTGACCGCAAATAGGTACACGTTCGGGGAAGATACGCGAGTACGTGGTCGTCCTTGCTGTTAGCCGTGGCACTCATGGGCCACTGGTAAATGATAAGCTATGAGTGCAGACTTCGGGTTAGCGCCGAACTTAGAGGTATAGCGGGGAAGGTAGGCACAAGCAGAGTCGAAGGGGGGCGAAGCACAGGTGGAGCGGGGGTGAGCTGAGTGCCGCGACAAGCGCGGCCAACTACTGGGTTGTTGATCTCCCGCTGCGAATCACCTGCCTCTGCAATGCTGTGGTCGTCCGCGGCCACTGCCGCTCTCGCCCCCGGCACTGTCCTTTCCTTGTGTTTCTTTTTCGTTGCTGCTCGTGCCACCTGTTTCAAGCTGCCGGCGCCGAGGCGGGAGGAAACCACTTCGATTCATTCGGTTCTACCTGTGTAGTGCAATTATCTCCCACTCGCTCGTTGTAGCGCTTTTACTGTACACCTCGGCCGCCGGAATTTCCTCTCTCCTGGCGTGTGTGTGTGGGGCTGTCCCTTCTCCTCCCCCCGTCCGTGTGTGTGTGTGTGTGTTGTGTGTGTGCGTGTGTGTGTTGTGTGTGTGTGTGTTGTGTGTGTGTGTGTATCCCCTTCTCCCCCGTGTGTGTGTGTGTGTGTGTGTGTGTGTGTCCCTCCTACCGTGTTGCGCGCAGGGTAGGTGGTGTCACAGTCATCCTCAGCATTACTTCAAAGGCGAGTTGAACGAGCGGGAAGTGAGCCAGTTTTTTTTCCCTCGCAAAACCTCGCCGGGCTCCGATCCCGCCCCCGCGTCGGACAACGACAACTGTCACAAGTAGGCCTGTATTTCTCCTTCTGCCGTCAAACGAAGAGACATACACTACACACGCCCGTACACAGACTCGAACATCTACCTCTGGCACTCCATTGTGTATGTGGGTGTGTATGTATCTGTTGTGTGTTCACTAAACACCACTCAACCATAGAAAAGGCGTGCCTGTGGCAGACTGACTCTTTCGTTGTGCATATGTGTATATTTCAGAGAGAGAGAGAGAGAGAGATTAATTGGTACGTTGAATAGGGGAATCGAAGGGAAGCAAGATAAACATGGCGGCCGCTGCCGGTGCCACGTCAAGAGGCTTGGCAGCGAAGACCACGTGCTCAACTCTTGCAGGGGCCGGCAGAGGCGACAGCGCTGCTTCCTCCTCACGTCCACAACCCCCGTCGGGAGGAGCGGCTACCCTGGCCGTACCATGGAAAGGGAGGAAAGGGAATTTCACCGAACCAGCTCCAGCTCCAGCTTGCAGAATGGAGAGTGGTAGTGCATTTCGATTTCTGTCGAGCGCATCGTCCCGGTGGCGGGGAGCGCCGTCTTCCGATCATCAGCTTCCGCTGCAAAGCGTCGCGGAAAACAGACGATGCCCGAGGTTGTCCCGTCATCGACATGACAAAGATAGCCCCACGTTGTCCAATCCAGCAAACAATAATTGCACACGTGTCAATGCCGTCGTCCAGCAGACAGCTACCGGTAGTACATCGACGGTCAGTCGTACACGCCAGCAAGGAAGCTCGGCCGAAGTAACGGGCAAGCCAACGGTACTGGTGGCGGAAAAACTCGGCGCGGGGGGAATCGACCTCCTGAAGAAGGTAGCGAATGTGGATTGCTCCTACAACTTGACGCCAGAGGAGTTGTGTGCGAAGATCTCCCTCTGTGACGCGCTGATCGTGCGGAGCGGAACCAAGGTGACAAGGGAGGTGTTCGAGGCTTCCAACGGTCGATTGAAGGTGGTAGGTCGGGCAGGTGTCGGGATCGACAACGTGGATTTGCAAGCCGCCACCGAGGCTGGCTGTCTCGTGGTCAACGCGCCCACCGCTAACACTGTCGCGGCAGCCGAGCATGCTATCGCCCTGCTATTGGCGCTTGCAAGGAACGTGCCACAGGCTGACAGCAGCATGAAAGAAGGTGCGTGTTTTCTCTTCCGTGACCTCCCTGCTGACGCTACCCTCCCCACGTGTCTCCCATGGATTGGTATGACCGTCCGATTCCCGCTGTTGTTCTCTCTTCTCTTCTCCACCTCTCTCCCTGTCTCTCTCACACACAATGTCAAATGGACGACTCTTCTCCTTGTATCGCCCCTCCCATGTTCCCTCTCTCTCTCTGTCAGCACTCTCTCTCTCTCTCTCTCTCTCACACACACACACACACACACGCATACAAACGCGCGCGCGCACACACACACAAATGTGCGCGCACCCACAGACGCGCGCGAGAGCATACATACACGCGCGCACGGACGCAAACTCATGTTCTTTCCCTCTGTCTCTCTCGCTCTCTCACACACACATGCAGATACAGAGAGGGAGAGAAGTACAGGTGTTTTCTCCTTGCCGCCTTGGTCCGCCCCTACCTTCTTCCCCGTCTGCTACTGCAGCGGCCAAGATCTTACCATTGCCCTTCTCCCCTCCATCGTTATTACTTGATCTAATTCTCCCTCCTAGCTCAGTTTACCCCCAGAAAATATGCCCTGATGTTACTTGATCGGCCTGCTGTGGATATTCATTACCATACTGAGTCATCAAGGAAACAAAATTGCCATCGAGACTGGCCCGCTGCTCGTTGGCCAGCTTCGTGAGTGTGCGGGCCACGTGGTCGATTATAAACTGGATGCATGCAGAGACGGCCCACATCTCAGATCTTTGAATTCATAATCGAAGGCCTTACTAAGGCACAAGAGGAACTCTTCGTTGCGCAAGACCATCCAGATTACGAAAAGCAACTACATGAAAATGAATTACATCACCCTTTTCCTTGTGTTTGGCCGAACCATTCTGTCCAATCGAAACCACCGTCTTCACCCTAATAGAACGCCCGGTCATTATAGCTGTATTTGGCACAACTTTCAGCCCAGATACGGCGATAATTACCGGGCGTTCTATTCGGGTGAAGACGGTAGTCTGATCGCGCGTCCACCTGTGTTGACTGCTTGCCTGTCTGCTGGCCACATCCGCTTGCCTTTCCCGCCTGTTTGCCACCTCCTTCCCACTCACTTCTCACTTCCCACTCACTTCCTGCTTGCCACGTGCTTGCCACGTATGCATGTTCTTGCCACGTTGCTTGCCACGTATGCATTTGCTTGCGACGTTGCTTGCCACGTGTGCATGTCCTTGCGACGTTGATTTGCCACGTATGCATGTGCTTGCCACGTATGCATGTGCTTGCCACGTGTGCATGTCCTTGCCACGTTATTTGCCACGTATGCATGTGCTTGCCACGTTGCTTGCCACGTATGCATGTGCTTGCCGCGTTGCTTGCTTGCTACCTTGCTTTTTTTGTACTCAGGCATTTCAGAAAAAAAAAGAGGTTGATGAAGGTGTTCTCATGTCCTCTCTCTGGTACTACGCACGCACCCAACCTCCTGAGCGTACTTTGTGTCTCTCGTTCGACACATCCAGACAATCCTAGACAATGCTTTTGTTTTCTCTCCGTTCCACTGAATCCTATTTTTATTATGAATCTTGGAAAATAATTAGCGACAGGTGTGAAACAGACATTTCTAGGACGCCTATGGTTTCTAGGAGGGCACTATCATTTCTTCCGAATTCTCAAAAACGTACCTCGCGAGTTTCCTTGGAACGCTAGGACCGAATCCTTTGGAGTGGGACAGGGCATCCCCGAAATTCAATACGTGGTGGAGCGCCCCCCCCCCGGGGGGGGGGGGCCGAGGTCCCACGAGTAAAGAGGATTGGATAAACCTCCTGAATCTGGATGCGTTTTATGCAGAGATGCAGAAAAGCATATCAATCGCCGATTTCTGCACATCTCCGTAAAGACGTCGAGATTCAGGCGCGAAATCCAATTCACTTTGCCTGTGGAAGGACCTCGCAACCGGCTGGTTCTTTTTAGCTTTTTAAAGCTATATTCTTCTCTCAAATTCACCTCACACTACCTACCTACCTACCTACCTACCTACCTACGACTATATAGAGGGGACCCCTGCAAGCATAGGGCCTCGCAAACGAGGTAATTCATGTTGCCCCTCGGGGGGTGGGGCCGCCGGTGGGGGTCCGGCTAACGCAAAGACCGAGCATTTTGCCAGTAGCTGCGCCTCCCTTTCTCATCGTCCCCCACCCCTCATCGAGTAGCAGCAGAGGCTATGGCCAACACTCTCCCACACACCACACACAACCCACTCGCACCCGCACTCACACCCGTGTTGGTCATAGACCCCGCTATTACCGATCAGGGGTATCCGGAGGACTATCACAGTCCGTTGGCATGCCTGGTATATTTCCCCCCCCCCCTTTTTTTTTTTCCCCCCCTAGATGGCATCCTACCTTAGGACTCAACTGTGTGGAACCAGCCAAGCACTGGTTGAATGATGATTTGCATTTTGGGAAAAAAAAAGAAAAAAAAACGAAGCACTGGTTTAGGCTGAACTAAACGAAAAATTATCTAGGACGCGTCCTACAGGGCAAAGGGCAAAGTGAATTGGATTCCCCCCCCCACCAAAAAAAAGTGAATTGGATTTGGCGCCTGAATCTTGACGTGGTTACCGAGATGTGCAGAAATCGGCGATTGATATCTAGAACGCTTCCCACTGGAGTTCCTGGGTGCTTCTCGATGTGTCGAACAGAACCACCACCCTTACGACGCTTGCTGGCTATAATTGGCAGCACGCACTTTTTTGGGAAAAAGCAGACATTTTCTCTATAATTATGCTATTCTTCTCCTCCGATTCTTTGTTTTTCCCGACCCTCTTACCTCCCCTAGAAACTACCTTCGCTTTAATTAATTGTCAACATTAAATTTGAATTTTGAGGCAAAATTAAAATTAAAATTAACATTAAATGACAAAATGTCGACATGCATGCATGCATGCATGCTTACTATGCTTAGCGACTGTGCTAACTAAGTTAACTGCTCATTATTTTTTTCTGTATGATTTGGAACACGGATTCTTCTTCTTTGTACTTTTTCCTGTTTTTAATCTTTCCCACCTTTAACCTTTAAATGCCAAAATGTGCGTGCAGAATGCCCAACAGACTCGAACCGAATAGAGCGCCGTGTATTTGGGACAACTTTCAGTCTACATACAGCCACAATGACCGGTCATTCTATTCGGCTGAAGACGGTAGCCAGAGCCTGAACATTTCGGAACGAACTCCTTCAGACTCAAATAATCTTTCGCCCGGTCACCCCCTCCCCTGGCGCGTGCCGTGGCGTGGCTGGTCACTTGGGCTAAGCCCTTTTTTTTTTTTTTTTTTCTTTTTTTTTTTGCATGACGGCAGTAGTGGAGTTAGCCAGCCGATCACTTCATTTTTCTTCTCGCTCGTAAATGCTCGTTCTTTTTACAGAGCAGTCCGCACATCGATGTTAATCTAATGGGGATGTCAATACTGTAATATATGGATAAATGTTTATGGAAATATATATAATAAGTTGTTGATCACTGTGACAGTTGTTGAGGAGCCTTTCATCTCTTTTCCTGGGACGTGAATCTGTTATGTCTGGCGCTGGCTACCGTCTTCAGCGGAATAGAACGCCCGGTCATTGAGGCTGTATGTAGACTGAAAGTTGTCCCAAATACACGGCGTTCTATTCGGGTGAGGACAGCAGCCGTTTGGAGAGGAAGTGATGCCTCGTTGTCCCTCGTGCTCTACCGGCCTTTTTTCTTTTCTTTTTTTTTTTGGTGCTCTGTGACAGCTTAGGACGTGTGGCTGCACCACCCGCCATCCGCCAAAATTGTGGTCGAAACGTTGGCGGATGGCGACTAGTGCAACTACGCCCTTAGGCCCTTGCAAGAATGAATCCGATTAGGCATCCGCCAACTAGTGCAACTAGGCCCTTAGGCCCTTGCAAGAATGGCCCTGGCAAGAATGAATCCGATTAGGCCCTTGCAAGAATGAATCCGATTAGGCCCTTGCAAGAATGAATCCGATTAGGCCCTTGCAAGAATGAATCCGAT
>BFEA01000012.1:3242985-3256016 GCA_003427395.1 Chara braunii
AAAAGCATGTGGCAATGAGCTTGGCAAGGCTGCACAAGGACTGCAGTGAAATGATTAACTTGCCGTTGGAACAGGAACCGGACTGACGCTCCCCACAATGGAAATGGAGGCAGGGCCATAAGGACCTGTTTAATTAAAAAAAAAAGGAAAAAAGGAGGAGTGTGGCACCAACGAGCCTAGCTCAGTTGGTGCACCCATGAGCTGTCGAAATACAGACCTAAGTTCGAATCCAGATGCAATGAATAAAGTTAATTCTGAATTACCTGGGCCGGTCAGCTCAATGATGATACCTCGAGGCCATCACCCTTCAAAAAAAAGAAAAGAAAGTAATTTTGAATTACCTGGCCCGGTGAGCTCAATGATGATACCTCAAGGCCGTCACCCGTTAAAAAAAAGAAAGGGGAAGAGAAGGAGGAAGGGGGAGGAGGAGTAGGAGGAAGAGGAAGAGAAGAATGGGGAGGTAAAGAGATAAGGAGCATGGCACATTCAATCCTTCGCACATTGGCTGTGCAAAAAATGCCAGGTCGATGTTAGGAGATTATTCTGCAAAACTTCACTGATATGTATTCTACTATTCCTGCAATTGTTTCTTTCTTTTCTTTTTTTTGTTGTTGTGACTGTCTGTTTGCAAGTCATGCTGCAAGTGCGTGTGTGCGTGTGAGTGTGTGTTGTAATGTTCGCTATACGGCGTATACGCGACTGCACAAAAAAGCATGACCCTGGAAGACATTTTCACCGAACTCTAACTGAGCCGTCAGGCGGTTGAACCCCAACAGTCTGCCCGGAGTGCAGTTGACTGATGGACAAGGACTCAAGGAGTAATTAAGGACGGACCATGTCGCCGGTCGCCCAAAGTTTCTGACACCCCTGCGAAAAGTGCTTGACTTTACTCACAGTGCTTGCATGCGTGTGTGCATGCTAGGTTGTGTGTGGTTGCGTCATGACATTCTCACCGTCCTTGGAAGCATTTCAGTGCTTGCCTCTGTGTGTGTGTGTGTGTGTGTGTGTGTGTGTGTGTGTGTGTGTGTGTGTGTGTGTGTGTGTGTGTGTGTGTGTAGTCGCAGTGCTTGCATGCATGCATGCATGCGTGATAATTTGGGTGTGGCTGTGACATTCTCGTCTTCGTCGGAAGCATTTTTTCAGTGTTTTACTCGTGTGTGTGTTGTCGTATTTGCTATACACTCAAAAAAAGCATGACTCTGTGTGTGTGTGTGTGTGTGTGTGTGTGTGTGTGTGTGTGTGTGCGCGCGTGTGTATGTGTACAATTGTCCACATTTGCATGGTATTATGCTGGTGTTGTGCTTGTGCGTCTCATTTCTATGCCGTCAATGACCATTATTTTGCTCGGTGGAATGTGGCAGGTTAAGGATGGAAGCCCCCACCTCTCAAGGGTCGGCATGTTTTCTGTTGACGTCCTTCTGGAAGGTGGTATCCTCCTCTGCCACCAGGTTGACCAACCAGGAATGATTGGGAGAGTGGGGTCCCTTCTAGGTGAAGCAAATGTGAACGTCTCTTTCATGAGTGTTGGTCGAACAAGTCCACGGAAGCATGCCGTTATGGCAATAGGCGTCGATGAAGATCCATCGGAAGAGGTGCTCTCACAAATCCTCCACATTCCTGCCATTGAGGAGATGGTGTATCTCAGGGCATGAAGGACCACCAATAGTTCTACCAACTTCTGCGGCCTTTTTCCTACCGTCGCCGTTTGTACGGAGGCCGTGGACGGAACGGTGCCAAGTTTTGTCTCTAGTCCATGATCGCTATTGATTTCTTTTGACATCAACAAGTTGCTGATGATTTTGTTCGTCTCTTGTCGCGTCGAAGGTAAGTTACGTTTTTCAACCCTTGTTGAAGGCTCTGCAGGTTGGAGGTGGAAAAGATCTGTGTCTGAAGGTAAGTTGTTTCACTGTTAAATCAGCTTAAATGTTAGTGAAAGGCTCTGAAGGTTGGGGGTGGAAAACATCTGTGTCTTAGACTCTTAGTCACTTAGTGTCTATAAAAAAAAGGGGGGTGGGATGGTGTGCTGTTGAATGGCAGGAGAACTTTGCTGCTGTAACTTTTGTGTAGTACTTTGCCGCAACGAAGCAACTTCACACGCAAGATCAATTCTTTTTTTTTTTTCCTTTTTTTTTTTTTTTGTTGTGGCCCGATGGACCACGGGGCAGATATTAAACTGATCGGAACAGATACGTTCCCTGCTCGATCTATTTTTAGCCAAACGGCGGAGGAAGGTATGAGGGTATGACCCAAGATCAATTCTGTGTAAACGAGAGTCTTCTTCATTGGATCGGTTGGGCCCAGCGCGACCATCCATCCACCAAAAAAACTGCGCCGAGGAGGAGAGATGGTAAGAGGCAGGTGCCGAGCACGTGAGCAGTACGAATTTGCAGACACACATCTTCATTGCGTCCCTTACGCTATCGCAGGCTGGGAACGTTAGTCTGTAGGCGAGAAGTGAGTGTGCATGTGCACGCGTGCTCGGAGGTGGGTGTTGCTGTTTTTCAAGTTTGCTCGCTTGCTCGCTTGCTCGCTTGCGCTTGCGAGAACGGAAGGGAAGGGAAGGGAGTGCGTGTGTGCACGCATGCTCAGGCAGGTGAACTTCCAACGGAGCGCGTTCGTGAAATCACGCCCCCATCTGTCAACTGACTGGCAGGCAGGGTGTGGGGTTGGCAGGCGTTAAAGAAAAGGAGAATTTCAAAGGGGATATAGATTCTATTATAGAATCATCGTAGATGTTTTCAGAAAGCTCTATTCTCGTTAAAGCTAAGGAGGTGGGGGCTGAAACATCATAGATGTTTCAGTCAAAATGCTTATGTAACAATCTTGTCGTATGGCAATTGCCGCCGTAAGGAAGTAACCAAGGAATTTGTGAGAAAGTTTGGAAAGTTGGAAACCCATCGGTGGGTGGCCAATTCTGCACCCCAGGGTCAGCAAGGTTGTCCTGTTGTAGGCTGAGATGTTTCGCGAGAGAGTCTCACTACCGTAAGTTTCTCTACTTTATTCTTCAGATACCAATGGTATTGCTACATATGCTTTTTTTTTTTTTTTTCCCCTTTTTTGCTAGGCTACCAGCCGGGCCGCCCGGGTCACCCTATTTTCCTGGACGGCCCAGCCGTGCAAGGACCAGGCAAGGTCCTAGCCAAAAAAAAAACAAAAAAAAACTATGTTATCATTGTTATGCAGAAAAATAAACTGAACAACTTTTTTTTTTTTTTTTTCCCAAAAGGGACTCTAGGGAATATCATCACAAGCTGGGAAACGGGCCCAGCGTCCCTCGCATCAATAACCACGGCCTGCAGGGATGAACCAGGCTCTCTGACCTGGAATAACCCCACCGCGACTGAGTCACACCACAAATTAACATCACACCCTAATTAGCCTAATTAGCGCTAATTAACGGCAGTATCCCTAACACTAAAGCACAACCCATACTGAGTCTCACCATTAATTAACATCACACCCTAATTAACTCTAATTAACTCTAATTAACTCTAATTAACATTGGTAACCTTAACACACCCTAAAGCACAAACAAACTAGCGTCTAAACTTTAATCACCGAAGTCTAAGCCCTCCGGCCTGGAATAACCCACAATGGCTGAGTCACACCATACTTTACAGTGTTAACAATAATTAACGTCACCCTAATTATTTCTAATTAACGTAGGTAACCCTAACAGTGACTAACACTAAAGCACAAACCAAATAGTGTCTAATAAACTTTAACCACCCAAGTCTGAACCCTGGAGAGTAATACATGATTATAATCAGTTCGAGCATATCAAGCGCGTCCTATGAACAAACATAACCAAAACATAATTAGTAATTAGTAATTACCGAAGCCCCAAACCACAATCAGTAATTAATAATCGTCAAACGAAAAAACCAACGAAATTCGGAAATTACCAACCAAATAAAAACAGTAATTTTGATCATAAACATCTCTCTCTCTCTCTCTCTCTTTTTTTTTTCTTTTTTTTTTTTTTCTCTCTCGCTCTCGTCAAGGGCACTTACACTGCTAAAATAAAACTGAGTACCTTAAAGAAGGAAATGCCCGGCCAACTTCGTCCATGGAAATCATGCCATTTAGCAACCCGATGCTCAAGCGATCCGGTGTAGGGACCATCGAAGAGAAAACGCAAAGCGGCAAAAGTTTCTCTGCTCCACACGGATCGAGGAGCCCACCCTTCTCCACCACTCTCCTTCCCACCACATGCAGTTCACTCCAGCTTGGACTTCTCTCTCCTGTTCGCAGCTTTGACATCGCTCTCCTGGCCGGCATGAAAGGTTAAAATGGCCAACATCCACTCCGCCCCAAGTGAAATGCACTCGGAAGCTGTACGCCGACCGAAGAATACGCACGCGTCAACTGTGGAGCACAACTGTCCATCTCGATCCAGGTCTCCATATAAAGGACCAGGGGTAAAAAGTTACCAAAAACCCTCATCGGTTTCCATATGCTGCTGATGTGCGGCGGCGTTGAAATCCTGCCCATGCTTGTCATACGGCAAGGAGGAGGGACCAAAGGCAGCATGCGACAACCGTATCAGTAGGCACTGGAGGCATTACCCTCCCCGTGATGCAATCGGTGCCTGCCCCAATTTTTTTAGGGCAGGCACCGAGTGCATCACGGGGAGGGTAATGCCTCCAGCCTGCTCATACGGTTGTCGCATGCTGCCTTTGGTCCCTCCTCCAGGGTCACATCGAAATTCTTTACCATATTTAAAATGAAAAATAAACTTTAATAAAGTTAAAAAATATAATTTTTTTTGGCCCAGCCGGGCAAGTGGCCCCGGGCCACTCTGGTAGCCTAGCTTTTTTGAAGTTTTTTCCCTTTTTCCCTAGGCTACCAGAGTGGCCGGGGACCCCCGGCCGGGCCCAACAATAAAAATAATATATATATATATATATATGATGAGTCGGTGAAACTCCGACGAAACAGTTTGTCACAGCCCCTCGTTTGTTGTCCTCTTCTCCCTCTCTGCCTACGGTTTACCGGGCAGTTCTATTTGACGATATATATATATAAAAAGGGAATAAGAGAGGTTGCAATTGAAAAGTATTGCATTGTATATATATTTAATGTGGTAAAAAATTCGATGTGACCCTGAGGCAAATGTTGTTCAGTTTATTTTTCTGCATAACATAATTGTTTTCCAGTGTTTTTTTTTGGGTCGAGACCTTCTGTGGCCCTTGCACGGCTGGGCAGCCCGGGAAAACAAGGTTACCCGGGCGGTGTGGCTGGTACCCTACCTTTTTTTCCTTCTTCGTCTTCTTTTTGAAGTTTTTGTTTTTATTTTTAAAGTCTCTTAAACTTTCGTTTCTGTTTTTCCTGTTTTCCTTTTTTTTCCGTTTTCTTGAAAATTTTCCTTCTTTTTTTTTTTCGTTTTTCAAATTTTCACCCTTTTTTTTTCTTTTTTAACTTGACGGAATGCCTGAGCTCTGTTTTGCAATTATGAGATATAGTCGGACAAGTGACTGGCGAAAATGAGCGAAGCAAATGACAGAAACCAAGTTGCAGCATCCCATTGAAGTCCACCAAAAAAGAGATCCACCAAAAAAGAGCCCGGCCAGCGCTCTGCGTGTGCTTGAACTGAAAGCAGAGAATGCAACAAGAGATCCACCAAAAAAGAGCAAAACAATAAGGGCAATTGGCAATGAAAGCCCTCTCCTCGCCTCCAACATCAATCTCTTCAATGTCACTCCCGTATAAGGCGAGAACCTGCAACCTAGAGTCTTGACCGACGACAACAGGTCTTCGTGAAGATCAGCAGCCCGATGATGAACGAAGATTCCGGCTATGGCACTCTGCTGCCCTGCGTACTAGCTGTGTATGCACAGCTTCTTCCCAGCGCCCGGCCAGCGCTCTGCCGTACTGCCCGACCAGCACCGAGGGGAGCGCCGCGGCGCGTGTTACTGCAGAGCTGCCGCTGTCGAGCCAGCCGGCATAAATGAGATCGATTCTGGCTGGGCGAGGCAGCTTCTGGATGCTCTGCCTCCGAGTCTGTCCCAGCAGCTGCACCCAGGACCCTTGCAGAAAATGTGCCTCTGGGGCTCAACTGCAAGTGTTCTTGGCCTCAGGCATCTTCTCAGGGCCGGAGCATCTTCAACCGATCGGGCCTACTGCGTGCAGCAAGCAACCCACAAGGCCCTTCCTGCCCACATTGGCCTATTTTCAGGCCCGCCTCGAATTGTTAAGGGCCCCGCCTTCACTTTCAGGGCGGGCTCAGACGGTTTCCAGCGGGCACAGGCCCTTTTCTTTCACGGGCAAAGGCCTCACGCCTTGCAGAAAAGAGCACTGCAAATTGCCCGTATGGGAAGGACTGCTCACGTGAAATGATGCGAACTTTGCGAAGCAATCAAACCCAGGCAGTCGATGCGCCGCACAATCGTTTCAACCGGGCAGCAGTGAAAAAGGGGACGAGTCCGGACGACAAGGTTAGAGGAATTCCAAATGCAATCTGACTATGAGAGAAACTATGACACCTTTAGCAGCAAGGAATCCACATGGAAGTGTAATCGAGCAACCGCTGGTGCTGCTCTGCAGATTAGCAGCCCTTCATCTGGTTTCCTCTCTCTGTACACCAATATTAGCAGACCATAGTTTTATCATCAACTTCTAATAGCAGCAACAAGACAAGGAGAAGGAAGGAGGAGGAGTCAGCTGACATTCTGCGTCGCCGGCTTGCATTCACACAAGGCATCTCCAGAGGGGACAGCAAAGAAAAAAGTTAGTGGACACAGCCCTATAGCATCCTTGTATGCACGGAGAGAGCTACTGAATGCGGCGACATGGAAATAAGTACTATGTATTGAATTTGTATTCTGTAGAGTCAGGCATAGAATAAGCTACAGCTAGAGAAAGTCAGTACACGTTTGCGCCCACACCGTGACAGATACTGCCGGCGAGATCGCCGTCCCACTACAGCTAGAGATGATCAGTGCACATCTGCGGCGGGTACAAAGTACTACGAACTCACACAGAGTGTTCCAGTGCAGATACCATCCAACGATTCAACTCGCTACAGGAAACCGGCCAGCGCAACAGGAGACCATCCATCATCCTTTACATGTGGTACGTCCTCCCTTCCCTCCTCTCCTCCCCGCCATCTCCCCCATTTGATCGTCTCCTCCCACTGAAAACTGGGCCATGTGAACCCGCCATCTCCCCCATTCGATCGCCTCGCGCTGAAAACCCGGCCATGTGACGGAACTTCGCTATTCTTTTGGGCCCAGGAGGCCATTTTACTTCAAACAAAGAGAATATTTCACATTGTGTAATCTGGACTCTTTGAGCATAGAACAGCATAGCCGACGGATTGCCTGCTGCATCGACGATTGCAGCACGGAAAATAGGCTTCTGCATCCATCACTGTACCTAGTGGGTGTGGACCTCGGATCCTTGCCACAGGCCCACAACGTACACATCATACACGTGGCCACCCGCTAGGTACTGTCCAGGGTCCATTCCGGCAGGCCCGGTGCTTCAGCCGAATATCCAAGCAGTCAGCAAAAATGCAGCATCATATATCTTTGCTCTTTTTCTTTCCTTGGGGGGGGGGGGGGGGGGGGGGGTGATAACAATATTGTCATGCCTTGTGTGCACCGGTGTGATGCGTTGTGTTCCAGTGTCCTCTGTTTGATGCCGTTACCCTGAAACACAGTGTTGCCTATCTCCTTCAGGTGAATAAAACGTCCGGTCATTAAAGCTGTATACAGTGCACCTTTCAGTCCAGATACAGGTATCATGCCCATGCGTTGTATCTGGGTGAAGACGGTACTATGATACTATAATATTGCATTGCAAGCTAGAACCAGCGGGAGGTCTCCACAATACAGTTCTAGCTGACAGACACATCCAGCAAATGGCCATAGGAAATTACTAAATTAGGAATGAGGGGAGTCGCATCGTTGCTCGATGATCTATTCTGCACTGATCATCATTGCGTGATCAAATCCTGTGTGCCGTCCATTCGACTCCCACCCCCAATGCTCCTCTTCCCCATCCCAACTGTCCCAATTCTCTCTTCCTGACATTCTTACCCGACTCTGATGCAACGTACTACATACATCAGACATGGACATCTGCTCTTCTGAGTTGTTGGCACAAGTCCCATAGTGACATAGTCAGTGGAATACATGTTGCGATGGGATTGAGGGAAATGGCAGGAAGAGATTTCAGATTTCAGATATCCCAATTCTCTCCCGGTCCTCGGATGATGGAACGACATGTTCCCAATTCTCTCCCGGCCATTCTGACCCTAACCTGATGCAGCTACAACGGTATCCCAATTCTCCTCCTTGGAATACTGACCCTCTCTCTCTCTCTCTCTCTCTCTCTCTCTCTCTCTCTCTCTTGTGTGTGTGTGTGTGTGTGTGTGTGTGTGACTCCATAATAAATACAGGAAGGAGACCGGACGCCCACTTCTTTGCGTCTTGCTTTCGTGTCCAGCATGTGTGTGTGTGTGTGTGTGTGTGTGCGTGTGTGTGTGTGTGTGTGTGTGTGGCCCTCCCGCACAGCCACACAGTGTGCCATATCTATGGCAGCTTGAGCCTTGTGGGCCGTTGTGGCCCTAAATGCTGTTGCAAACCGCATGTCTGCCTCTGGCTGCCGAGCTGGAATGAGCCAGGAAACATTACCACGGCCCCAGGGGGAGGACGTTAGTTAGCATGATAGCCATGTGAATGCAATGTCGGGCTTGGAGAAGAAGCACACATGGGTCTCTTTTCGCTCCGAAGCGAACATACTACTGCATCATGCAAATCTCTTTCCGAATAAACTCTCGCAGTCAATAGTCTACTCACAGTGCAGAAGTTGGACGCCTGTCTTTCAGATATCCTCATCCGGTGGCAGCTGATCTTTGGGTGGGAATGTTGGGAGGATTGGTGACTCATATACATTCAGCCTCTACTGATTGATGAGTCGGTGAAACTCCGACGAAACAGTTTGCCACAGCCCCTCGTTTGTTCTACTCCTCTCCCTTCTCCCTCCCTCTCTGCCCACGCTTTACCGGGCAGCTCTGTTTGACTATATATATATATATATATGTCCTCTTCTCTCTCTCTGCCTACGGTTTACCGGGCAGTTCTATTTGTGACGATATATATAACTCTATTTGTTATTATATTCTATTTTTTATTATATATTCTATACTGTACATATAATATGTTCTATACTGTATATATATATTGTATATATATAATAATATTGTATATATATAATAATATAATAATATAAATATAATAATATAATAATATAATAGAGAATATAATAGAAATATAGAAAGAGTCAATTTTATACATTTTATATTTCTATTATATTTTCATCTATTTATATTTGTATTTTGAATTTTATATATATATCGTCACAAATAGAACTGCCCGGTAAACCGTAGGCAGAGAGAGAGAAGAGGACAACAAACGAGGGGCTGTGTGACAAACTGTTTCGTCGGAGTTTCACCGACTCATCAGGAGGCTGAACCCTCAACAGTCTGCAGAATCCCCTCACTGATTACACTGTAAATGATAATCTACCTTAACCAAAATCAAAGTAGACTATCACTCACCCACACCAGTGAGTGATAGTCTACTTTGATTTTGGTTAAGGTAGATTATCATTTACAGTGTAATCAGTGAGGGGATTCTGCAGAACTCCCTACCATCTTCACCCGAATAGATCGCCCAGTCATTATAGCTGTATTGGGCCCAATTTCCAGACCAGATGCAGCGATAAATTGCCCATAATGACTGGTAGTTTTACTCGCGTGAAGAAGGTATCATCCGTTGTATTGGCTTTCATAAACTTGTAACACTCCAGCAGATATTGGCTTCCATAAACTGCGTTCGTTCGTTCCCTCCACTGAATCATTGCCTGTCATTGCCTGTCATATGCGCCCCTGGCCTGGCATCCACGGATTCCACGCCCCTATTCCAGACACCTCGAGGATGTGTGAAGCACTCTCATTTTGCATGTCGAGGACGTCTGAGTGCTGCTGAGAAGGACATCGCCGCTGCCTCTCCACAGCAGTGCCGTTAGTTGTTTCTTTTAAAAGTTTGAAAAAGGGGAGTGGAAAAAAGTTCAAAAAAGTTCAAAAAACACTGGCTAGCGAATTACCGACGGTCCGGCGACGGATACCCTCACAAACACGAAAGGTGAGCTGGCGCTCGAGCAAGACGAAGGAAATGGCGAAGAAGAGAGGGAACAAGGGAAAACATGGCACAAAGGTTTCACGCAGCTCACTTTACCCCTCAGCCTTCTCATGCACAATTCCCTTCACATGGCAGGGTTTTTTTTTTTTTTTTTTTTTTTTTTTTTTTGAATGAATGAATGAATGAATGAATGAAAGAAAGAACTGGAAGAGCAACAAATTCAGGGGGCGCAAGGTCTCCAATCCAATTGCGTTGGCTGGAGCCCCTCCCCTGTAGAAGCCACCGGCCACAATTCCGAAAAGAAATGTAAGAAAATTCCCTCCGCTACAAAGCAGAATTTTCACAATTTCCTAATTAGGGTCCAAGAAACTCCTCGGCGAAGGTCCTAATTAGGGGGCCGCTAGCAGTTCGTAAGTCACACACCTCAACAAATTTCGTAGGTAGGGTTAACCGTAATTCCCAATTAACAATCCCCCAAAAGGCAAATCTTAACAAAATAAAAAAAAAACGAATTTCACAGTTACATCCACCCATTCCATCTTTTTTTTTTTCTTTTCTTTTTTTCTTTTTAAGCTGTCTTCTTACATTGGGGGACACAGTTTCAAGAACCATGTTATTATATTTTCTAAATTATAGTACAAGTGCCTTACTCCATGCCTTGCGGCCCTTGCCACAGGTTTCTAGCACCAGAGCATGACCCAAATACACCTCAGCTCACCTCGTCTCCAACCATAACAGTTTCAGGTTTTTCTCAAGCCAAACTGCAAAGTTGTGCAAACCAGTGCACGCAATGGACACCATGCTTTTCAACAACAACAACAACAACAACAACAAAAAAAAAAAAAAAAAAAGCGACAGCCTTGACATATTATTATGCATCTGCCCAGCCCTAGGTAATTCACGAATTTCGTTCATCTGTTTCCATCGGGATTCGGGATTCCCGTCTGCGTTTCAACAGTTTACGGGTGCTCGTCGGTCGGACGGCGACGATGCTTCTACAAGCAAATATATTTATCTCGGGATTTTCCGGCGTTTCACGGTGCGTGCAAACAGCCATTTCCGAGACTGCAACACACGTCATTTTTTGTTTTTCACACCAAATTTGACACACAAACCTCGGTTGTTGGGCTCGTCACAAAAAGCAAAAGCAGAAAACAACTAAGAAAAATGTCACGTGACTCACGTCATGAATTATGTGACAAATACCTGTTCATAGTATTTAGTGCTTGGAGAGTTTAAACTGTTTAAACTGTTTAACCACCAGTACACCCGAGGCTAAATGTACAAAGTTACTACAAACTTACAAAGTTAGTACAAACCTAAATTTTGAAATTCACCAGGGGGGCGGGGGCATGAGAGCAAAACAAAATCCGAAAAAAAAGTATTAAAAAAAAAATGATGTTATGCAGAAAAATAAACTGAACAACTTCAGCCTCAGGGTCACATCGAAATTCTTTACCAAATTTGAACTGAAGTTACTAAACAATAAAATTTTAAAAATTATATTTTTTTCTTTTCTTTTTTTTTTTTGCCCCAGCCGGGCAAGTGGTCTGGGGCCATTCTGGTAGCCTAGCTATTTGAGTGCTTGGGCTAGCTAAATGTTTTTTTTTTTTTTTTTTTTTTTTTTTTTTTTTTTTTTTTTTTAAAGGAAACATTGTCTTTAGGAGAGGTGGTACCTAAATTATGAAATTCACCGGAGCATGAAAGCGAGCAGTACCACGGCTTGGAAAACTGAGGGTGATACTACTGGACCCGGCCTCAGCCCGGGACCTGCTGCCGGAAGATGGAACAAAAAGGAGGCTGGTGTTTTTACTCGTTTACACCCTGGGCCAGCCAAACATCCACAGGCGAGAGCGCGTGCATCTAGCCCATTTCAGGTGCCAGATGCAGGCACCTGATCATCATGAATGGCTGCCTGTTTTCTAGCCGAACGGGCAGTAGTATATATAGATCTTTTTCTTTGACATTGAGACATTGAAAATGAAGTAAAAAAACTAGAAATCTAGGACCTTTCTACTCGACACGAGATCCCTGCTCTCATTCGGAAAAAAAAAAAAAAAAAAAAAAAAAAAACTTCGGGACCTACCGTTGTCTTGTGTGTGCTGACCGCTGTGCCGCCACATGCTCCACCAATCCATTCATAATTTCATAGTCCGACTGCATGTGGCACACTTCCTGCACCAAATACATGCACGGATTTCCACAGCATCGCCCATTTTCCTTAATGGGCACTCACCGAGAAAAGGTTACTTTCTTTTTTTTTTCCCCATTTTTCCTTTTTTTCCTTTCTGGACCTGCCACTGCGAAACGGTAAGTCAGTTCTTTTTTTTTTCCACTTTTCCTTTTTTTCTGGCCCTGCCCCTGTTTCTGCGCATGTATGGAGACACAGAAAGGATGCAGATACACAAAAAAATTGGAGGCATGAAAAACTGAACTTTGAATCACTGCAGTGACTGCAAAGTTGCCTAGGTTGCGCGCTTCTGCCCCTTTTCTCAAATTCAAGGCCTTTTTTTTTCTACCCTCCTATGTTTTGTCACTCTGTTCGTGTGTTTCAGGTTTTTTTTTGTTTTTTTTTTTGTTTCGATAGTAGACATTGTCTCATCCGTGCAAGGGTTTTCACATCCATGGACTGAACCATCGTGCAAAGCAACAGTCCATTTGCCCTTTTCCGCTGCGCCCACTGGCTTCGCACCGTGTTCGACTATCGGGCCTTCCCCAGGCGGCGTGGATGACGACCAGGCGACGAGTTTTTTTCAGGAAGGCTGGGTGGTTCAAAGTATGGGCTGAAAAGGGAAGTCCGTATTAAACCACCAGTCCTTCTGTGCCTCTTTTTTCCAACACACTCTGCTTCCCGATGCACCCCCCCCTCAGCTGGTATAGCGC
>BFEA01000012.1:3263642-3282954 GCA_003427395.1 Chara braunii
GGGGGGGGGGGGGGGGGGGGGGGGGGGGGGGGGGGGGGCATAAGCCTATCAAGATCCAGACTCCTCCGTTTCAGGAGTCGAAAGAATACAAGCTCTCTTGCCGGCAAAACTTCATCCATTTCTAATTTTCTATGCATTCAGTGACCTCTGGGACAGAACCAAGAAGACTCACCTTAAAACCTGGATGAGTAGCAAATATCCCTCTCACAGCATCCTCCGTTACATCCTGCTCACAACACAGGAATCACAAGCCAACACCAGGGCGCGTTAACCCCAACTTTTGGGGTCAGAAGTTCGAACCCAAATGCCACCTTCCCTTTTGGGGTCAGAAGTTCAAACAGTACCCAACTTTGGGGGCCAGAAACAAATGCCCCAAATGATTTGGGGCCAGAAACAAATGCCGCAAATGATTCATGCTCATCAGCAAACTGCAGTGACTACACAAAACACTAGAAATTCGCAGACGTCAAAAGAAATTGAAGCCTTAAAATAAAAATGAAAACTTTGCGGCAAACCAGGGAGGCTATGGCATGGAAGGAGGGTTCGGTTGTGGCCGCCCCCCCCTTCTTGATAGGCATCTACGACGGGCAGGGTGTAAGGCTGTCCCCTTTTCTGGAGATGCTGTGTGCATTTGAATTTTGAACTCATCCTTGCCGGTGACAAGTAACCGGACTGATGGCCCCAGAATAGAAGGGGGGCTTCGTTTTAACCACCAGTACCTTTGTCGTTTCGGAAAACACCGGGCCTCCCACCTTTCAGGAGGCGGAAACGAAACGACGGCCGCCGATTAGATTTATCGACGGCAGCCGTCATCGCGCCCTGCCTCCGAATTCTTCGGGAACCCCTCGTTTCTGAAGCAGCAAAGGTACACAGGGAGGGAGGGGGGGGCGGGGGTAAGGCGTGGAGGGAGCATCGGCAAAGTGGATGCCCATAGGACACATCATGTTTTTTAACCTTGTGGATTTCCATAACAAGGGTGGACAGAAAAAGCTCGAAGCTCATCTCCGCACGCGATGGCTCAAAGCTCGAGCCACAACAGCCATAGCGCCAGGTAAACAGTGCATGTGCAGTTGGTTACTCACTCGGAGGTCTTCAGCACCTAGACTTTGTTGTTGGATTCTCCCAAAGAACACCCACTATAAACAGGATCAGCATGAGGTGGAGAATCCGCAAACACCGATGCAGGGAAGGAACTATACAAAAAGATTAAGCGGGAAACAAGTTGCCTAAATGCATGCAGCTGAGCTGCTGCTCAGCTCCAACACTTCTCGCGGTTAGAGAGAGAGAGAGAGAGAGAGAGAGAGAGAGAATAGTTCACAAAAGCCAACAAGCAAGGAAAGAACCAAGCACCGTAGTTCTCACACAAACCTCTGGAGAGAAGAAAAAAAATCCTGACACCTTCCTATAGAGTCTCTGCCTGTGTTCTAAACCGGGCCACCCAGGTCACCTTGTTCGATCGGGCCGCCCGGCTGGGCAAGGACCAGGGAAGGTTTCTGTAACCGCCCCCCCCCAAAAAAAGCGAAGAAGTCTAAAAAAGATTATGCTGTGCAGAAAAATAAACTGAACAAGTTTTGCCTCAGGATCTGACGAAAATTCTTTGCGAAACAAAAAAACAAAAATTAAAATTAATTTAATTAAACCAGGGCTGGTCCCCGGATGAAACCGGGGCCCCTCCCCCGACCGGGAGCCTGCCGGTCGGACCGGCCGGTCGACCGGGCCGGCAGACTCCCGGTTGAGTCCAGCGCATTGCACTTTGGGTTGGGGAGGGGGGGTACGAGGAAGTCACGGGCATCCCCGCGATTGTCCATCTCCAAGGAGGCCCCTGCCTCTGTGAAAAAAATAAAATCGGGGTATCCTGGCCCCATTTCTTAAGAAAAACGGGCGAAGGATATCCACCGCTGATCTTTGCAGATCAACCGCCGAGAACTGCCACACATTTTTCTTAAGATGCGTGTGGGTCAGGTACGCCCCTTCTCCAATTTGTCCTCTTGTGGTCCAAAGGACCAGTTACCATTGGTAGCATATGATGCTCGTTCACCCTCAGCCACGACGGGAACACTATAGTCGTGATGAGGCTCCGACGAGATTATATCCTCGTGCGACGTCCCTGCCATCTGTGGAAAAAGTTATGGGTTCGGATTTCAGAATCTTGTGGCCCAAAGGACCAGTTACCGTTGGTAGCATCCGATGCTCATTCACCCTCAGCCACGAGGTGAACACTATGCTTGTGATGAGACTCTGCCGAGATTATATCCTCGTGCGACGTCCCTGCCATCTGTGGAAAAAGTTATGGGTTCGGATTTCAGAATCGTGATGATGTCAGAGCCGTCCGAGGTGCAATCCCAATAATGGACCTAAGCTATGTTCTTCTCTCTATCTATCTGGAATGGACTTTGCACCACTACATGTATCTGGATAGACTGCCAGGCAAGATACTTCCATCATACTGATAACTCACCTTACGTAGAAAAGAACAAACAGAAAACGCTCTGCCCCCACGAGCTGAAAGCTGGACCCATAACTCTTCTGCTGTCGAGCTACATTCTGGAAGAGCTGTAAGTTCAGGCAAGGACCTCCTTTCATCATATGTGGTTCAGCTCGTGGGGTTGTCATTATCACATGACCTACTCCACGACATGCTCCAGCGATGGGGGGGTCAGATAAGTGAACTTGGTTATTTGACCCCTCCCCATGGAAGCCATAGTTGCCTGAATATATCAATAACCTCTGGAAGCCCCTTGAAAAATATCGTACCTTCAAAATCTTATTGCGGATTCCGACAGCTCTCGAAGAGCGCAGTCGGAATCTGCCCCCCCCCCCCCCCCCCCTCCAAAAAAAAAAGAATATTTGCCATTATCTGGGCACTTTTTTTTTCAAAACCGGTTTCCCGGTTCACCCCCCCTGGCCTGGTCCGTCTCTGGCGGTTGGACCCAGGGTAACTCAACCGGCCGGTTGCCGGCGCACCACTGAATTAAACAAATATATATCGTCGAATATCGTCTATATATATCGTCAAATATCGTCTATATATCGTCACAAACAGAACTGCCTGGTAAACCGTAGGCAGAGAGAGAGAAGAGGACAACAAACGAGGGGCTGTGACAAACTGTTTCGTCGGAGTATATCTTGTCAAACAGAGCTTCCCGGTAAACCGTAGGGGCAGAGAGGCAGCGAGGGAGAAGAGGACAACAAAACAAACGAGGGGCTGTGACAAACTGTTTGGTCGGAGTTTCACCTACCTACTCATCAAGAGGTATATATATTTTTTATTATTTTTAATTCATTTTTGACCCGCCCGGGCAAGTGGTCCTGGGCCACTCTGGTAACACAGGTCTCCTCTCTTTGCCACCACGGATGAGGGCTAATAGCTAGCTACTGCTATTTTTCAAGCAGGTGATTTCAAAGTATTCACCTGCTTGAAAACAATATAGTAATATACACTTCTACGTTGTAACAGGTTCTAAATTGTAATGGTTTGGCCAGGAGGGAGCTGAGTGAAATCGCTCACAAATCATGCCCTGATATGGCATCCAACCATTCCATACGTACCTGGGGAAGCCCATCAACAAAGAGTGTGGCAGATGCAGGATTGCCCTTGCTATCCCTCACGTATAGTAAAGCGGGGTCCGGAACCCTGGCATCATACAAACGCTCTCCATGATGTAATCCAGGAAGGCGCCCTGAAAGAATACGAACAAAAGGGTGCAACAAACACAACAATACCGTATAGTCAGCGCATTGATACTGCGGCACAACACATTTGACGTGCGAACGCACCTCTCCGAGCCCACAGCCAGTTAGGCTACTGGTACGAACGAAACACAACTCCCACTGAAAAATCGCCATGAGTCTACGGCTAGCTACCGTCTTCCCCCGAACATGACGCACCCTAAAAATGAATGTATACAAGCTATATTTCCGGCCAGATACAGCCAAAATGAGCGTGCGTTGCGTTCGGGGGAAGACGGTCGGCGCAGCAGGCCTTCAGACCCTCTGGACAGTGGATTCTGATAGCCCAGACTGGATGTATATACCTGCCGACATTAACGTCCGCATGTGCACTTCCAACCATCAAACTGGACTTTCGGACGTGCACAAGATTCCCCTTTTTCTCACTATGTTCAGAGCCTCCTTCAGGTAACATGAATCGCGTTGGTGCTATAGAGCAAAATGACCTCAGCTAACACGAATCGCGTTGGTGTTATAGAGCAAAATGACCTCAGCTAACACGAATCGCGTTGGTGTTATAAAGCAAAATGACCTATAACAAAATGACCTGTAGTGGCAGAAAAATGTTTCCCTTATCTTTCAGTTCTTCGAATGGTGTCAACAAACACCCCACCCAGACACCTCCAGACCCCCATTACCTCTCCTCTGACAGCCCCGGAGCCTTTGTTTAATTAATAGGCACCCCAGGATATCGTTAGCGAAAGGCCCAAAACCCAGGTTATCATGAGGATCCACTCCATTTTAGCATATCCCCACCAACAAGCCTTCACATGCGAGGCACAGGCAAACAAAGAGCGCCGTGCATGGAACAAAGGCAAAGAAAGAAAGAAACATCTAGCAGAGAAGCTGGGGGATGAAAGGGAACAAAAAAAAAAAAAAAAAAAAAAAAAGAAGGTGATCTGGTGTGTGTATGTATGTGCGTCTTGAATTTTCACCACAACAGCCCCTATCTATTCCCCACCCAGAGGAGTAGGTCCAAAATCGAAGCAGCAGCTTTTTTAATCCTATAGCAGACGATGAAGGCCCTTGAGTTGAGACAATCCAACAATGAAACAGTTTACCTGGGTGCTATAGCAAGCAAGCAACATGGAGCATGTCTGTTGTCAGACTGTTTCGCCGGACTCGGACTTTCACCGACTCATCAGGAGGGCGTTGAACCACGATAGTCTGCCCAGGATGCATTTGACTGATGGATAAGGACTCGTCACATCGCCCAGAGTTAGAGAGAAGCGGTTAACAAGAGCCCTAAATTTTCAGGGCAGGGTTTTTCCAGGGTCATTATAACAAACTTCCCACACCTTTCAAGCCACAGACTTGTCACCAGTCCATAGAGTGCTTGGGGGGTGTTAACCAGGGCTTAAAAGTCGGGGTCCTTCTTAACCGCTTGTGCGGAGTTAGTGATACCCACCCTTGAGAGAGAAAAGTGGTCGCCTTTTTCTCACACCAACCTTGCAATCCTACCAGACTCTGTCCAGGTTCAAACCCCCGACAAGAACAGCGGTAAGTCTGAGAAACTAATCTGACAAATAATCACAAATTCATAAAACCCATTCTACACACCCACTCAGCTATGTGTGTCTGTGACATACACACACACACACACACACACACACACACAGAGAGAGAGAGAGAGAGAGAGAGAGAGAGAGAGAGAGAGAGAGAGAGAGAGAGTGACCATGGAAAGCGGCCCTCTGCACTTGCCATCAAACTGGAGCGCCGACTGTCTTATCCTCTGTGTGAAGCTGCTAAGAGAGGATGGCACGACTTCGGCGCACACAGGAGCCGGTTCGCACACAAACAAGATATCTCTTCCATTTTCCATGGGACACAAACAACTGAGAAGGGGGCATTTGAGCTCAAGAGTATTGACTAGAGGTCTCACCCGCCACTGCAGTCGGGTTCTGCACTCCGGAACCACCAATGATGTCACGCCTCTGGTCCGCCGCTTGCTTGGAGTAGTTCACTTGCAGCGGTCTCTTCTGGGTCTTGTCGCAGTAGAGCTGGTACAGGACCACAGCACGCACTCAAAGAAAAAAGGTCAGTCCATCCTGTCCATTGCTGTGCATTTTTTTTCTCCACCCAAAAAAGCTAAAAAACAAACTAGATTGCAAAGAGGAAGACATTGATGAATAACACGTACCACAACCACGCCCCGTCTCAAAGGCCTCTGAGAGAAAAAAAACTCAACAGAAAAAGCACCAACTGCCCTTGACCATGGCTGCATTCCAGGACTCTCTCTCTCTCTCTCTCTCTCTCTCTCTCTCTCTCTCTCTCTCTCTCTCTCTCTCTCTCTCTCTGTGCCATGAGCGGCAGTCAAGTGACCACATCAGCCAACTACTTGCACTGGCGATGGATTCGCAACAATCCTCGAGTCAAATCCTTCAAATCCTCTTCTCTCAGAGGCGCTGCTCCACTTACGCCATGTTTGTGCTACAAAGGAAACCACAAACCTTATCTTTAAAGCAATCACCGTCACGTAAGCATCATCTAAAGCTGGCACCGGTCGGATCAGACAGAAGCTTCCAAGGGCTCTCCATTTTTTTTATTTTTATTTTTTTTGGCTCTTCATTTCTTCTTATTCCAGAGACTAACTCCAAATTATGCATGCACACTGCACAGTGAAAAACAGGAAGCTGCGAGATGCATGACACGTTTCGGCGGTGCGCAAGAATACTCCGTTTGGTACAGATGCAAAAATAGCCTTTCGGAAGACCACCACAGCACATAGCGACACGTGCCATGCCTGTCACCTTGAGGCACGAACCTCTTCACCGTTCTTCGTCATTTCATGCACGCTTATTTAAAAAAAAAAAAAAAAGATACATCATACATCATACATCATACAGGGAAAGAAAAAAAAAAAAAAAAAAACAATCGGCACACATAGCACCAGCCGCTCGTCGACCCAATGCCCCACTAGATCAATCCAGTGCTGAGGTTGTCAAACTCCCGACTGACAACTGACGTCTTTCCCCTCCCTTCACGCTCTTCGAGCTATAATCCATTGTCTGGCGCACATGCACAAAGCAGACTGCAGCCTTCTGCAGAACAGAACACAAAAGTCTTTGTATCTCTAGATTCTCTACCCAACCTCGAGATTGTCCTCGATACCAACAAAACCGCGTCCCGTATCGTTTGGGAGAAAAGAGGAGGAAGATCATGCGGAATGGTACTAAAAAGCCATATACTGTCAGCCCTTTAGTTACATATTCATACGAAAATATTAAAATAACGAAAGCAGCCCATCAGAAGTTCAACACGCGGTAACCGAAGTTCTGAAGACTGAAATATGTTTTTTATACTTTGTTTTTTTTTTTCATTCATACTAAAGAAAAAGCCCTATCAATTAGTCTTTTTTTTATCGGACTCGAGCCCGGTAGAGCCATGACTTGCTGACATGTCAGCCTTTTAGTTATATATTATTTGAATTTATTTATTTCTCCAACAAAGAGAATGAATATGCGTCTCGTAGCAAATTTGTACATCACGACTTTACGGCATCAACAAACTCAGGTAGCATCTAACATGCCCTTTTTGAGGCTTTGAGCATTAAAAAAAAGGATAAGATGACGACAACTACGCATATGCTACAAAGTGCGGCGAATCAACAATCCATGCTCCGAGAACGACATAGACGACCATGGCAAGACCCGGAAGCCGCAAATATACCAGCAAAATTGAAAAAAAACACCATTATTCTTTTTTCCCTTCTTTTTTAAGTTGAGAAAAACGAGTCGAAATTTTGAACCACTTCTCGATTTATGCGTCTCCTCCTTGCTTTCAGAGGGCCATGCCAATCTTCTCTTTTTCTGTATCGTTCCAATTTTAACAGACGTCCCGAAGGACAAAAAGTGTCGAAAACTCACCATCATTCTATGCCGTTCTGCAACTGCGGTAGGCACGTCTCCAAATGTGACGAAGCCTGAACGCATCTCCCCAGCACCCAGCTCCTTCTTGCTGAGGCTTATCTGTTGTGCCAATGGGAACATCTTTTGCACCTGTACACGGAAGTCCGAAACTTTCAAGGTTCTGTCAGCTGACGAGTTCGCTATCCAACATCAAGATCAGCAGATTCAGCACCATCCCCGCACCGATCAGCTTTTGGCACAACCAATACCAGATTTGCATCAGAGCACATACAGAATACCATGAGGAAGCGATGCCGCAAAACCATTTCCAGCTTTGCCTTGGAATCCTAGGAGCACGTAAAGTACAAGCAAGCAAGCATATGAAAAAGAACCATCATCACCAGGAGCCCAAGTCCTAGACCATAGTGTTCGTTTATGTAACAGACGAAACCCAAAGGTCTCAGGAAAGCTTAGGAAAGCGGAAAACACTGCAAAAAACAGGCGATACCCAAGGGCCTCAAGGGCTGAGCACTTGTCGGGGCAGCAGGGATCTGACCACAACGGGCGTCAGTGGCTAAGCACTCGTCAGGCTGTCCGGGTCCGCCTCTGAGGAAATGCACATCAACCACACAGATCAATCATCCAGTGTTGTGAGACCAGCAGCATTCCCACTGTTCTCCGAGTCCAAACTGAAGACAGATATTCCAGAAACCATTTGGGACCATTTTCTTAACGTAGCACAGAAAGAAAAAGCACGCAAACGAAAGACTGACGAGGTAGAAATGAGAGAGCGCGGCCTTTCCTGCTCGACAGTAATGCTTGGCTCGAAGTTCGACACAAACAGCGTACTGCATGGTGGGTTTCCGAGACGATCCACTTCCCCCATTGTGACAGCAACATTCCCCGCCGGTGGCAGCAAATGTCCCAGACCCTTCATCAGTTGGGGAGGGCCCATCATACCATTTGAAACAAGGTCAAGCGGCGGCCCCAACGAGGGTGCGAGCGATTGCAGACCGCCAGAGCTAGAATGACCATAGCTTGATGCCATCGATGGACCGTGCCCTAGAAGGTTTCCAAACGCCTGCACCCAATCAATCAATCAATCAATCAATCAATCAATCAATCAATCAATCAATCAATCAATCAATCAATTCCGACATGAAATGCAAGAACCACAACATCCAAGTACCACAGGCCCACACAAATCTCCTAGCACAACCAGAATGACCTTCACTTTCTACATCGGGGCTATTCGTTCGTTCTACATAACAAACGTCAGCCATGTGGCAACATCTCTGAGCACTGCAGAAAAAAGAGGAAAAAAGGAAAGGCGGGGAAAGGGGCGGGAAGGGGGCGGGGGAATCCAGAGGGGAACTTGCTGCTCACGTTTGCAGTCAAGCACTTGTCCCCATCTTTAGCAATCCACTAAACTACAGTGACCTACCATATTGGACCCGGAAGCTCTCCACACACCATGCTGTGGTCAGATTTGCACTTCATAGACGTTCAGATTGCTTTTTAAATAGGTTGTGAGCACGCATTTCCGCTTGTGAAACCCAAAAGATTTAAGTCATTAAATAAACTTAAAGCGGGCAGGATAGATTCCAGTTCTGCTCATTTGGTGAAGTTCCTCAGTGCTAATTAGCATTTGCAGGCTTCGAATTTGAAACTGTTCGCTGGAGGATTTACAAACCATCAATTGTGTGTGTTTCGTGTCGTTCACACGCGAATATTCATCGTTCTTTTCTTCTTTCATTTGAACTGTTTTCAACATCCGTTGTTGAGGAAAATGCGTGCTCGCTCTTCAGTCAGTTAGCATTTCACATACAAATTTTTCTTTTTCTTTTTTTTTCATTTGAAGTTTGAACTGTTTTGAGCATCCACTGTTGAGGAAAATGCGTGCTCGCTCTTGAGTCAGTACGCAGTTGTTCAGTACACCATCAAGCCGTCAGTATCCGTCACAATCAAGAGGATCGACCACTCTGTTAGGCTCGATAGCCTTCACCATCCGTCGCAATCAAGAGGGGAGGGGGGGAGAGAGAGAGAGAGAGAGAGAGAGAGAGAGAGAGAGAGGCTCGATCGACCACTCTGTTAGGCTCAGGGCTGGGTTCGAAGTTCGGACGCAGAACGTCAACACACTCGCAACGGACGAAGTCAGCGTAATTATCATTCCATCACACCATTTTGATGCTCCAGATCAAAGTCGACAATGGGAACGCATGCCAGGTGTTCGCCACCCAAAATAGAGAAAAAGAATCCATTTCAAAAATCGAACAAGCCAGCCATCAAGGAGAAATCAAAGACCGCAGCTAAAAACCATCCACAGTACGCAAGGCTCTTAGACATATGCATAGACAAGGCACACAACCATTCAAATTTCAATATACCAGAAAACAGAAGAGAAAAAGAAGCACGTAGAAGCGAAAAGAATTTGGTCGCTAGACCTGTGAATTGAAAGGGATGCATATCAGAGAACTCAAATAGGGGTTCAGGTGGGAAAGAACATCGGAAAAGAAAACACACTACACCCAGTGACTCTTCTGTACACAGGCCCTCGTCACACCTCGTAAAATACCAACATAACTACTGCTCACACTTTGAGTCGTCGGTTGTGTCATTTCATAACTTTACAGATTACGAGAACGAAAACGGCCGCTATGGATTAGAAATACATACGCATACCATCACACATGCAAAATCTGTCAGCGGAACTTCAAAACAGGTTGTCGCAGGCACTGCCGCACAGCATGGAACATCAATCACCCATCCAACCACAATTTCGTTCTTCTGCCCAGATAGACTCTTCATCATCCCAGGCGTATATGGACGTGTGGACAGATCCACAGATCGTCCATCATAGCCAGCGAAGTAGCGCAGGCCGCTCAAGAACACAGGAAGATAGTACTACAGTCTTCACCCGAATAGAACCCCCGGTCATTATACCCATATTTGGTGCAATTTTCAGTCCAGATACAGCTATAATAACCGGGCGCTCTATTCGGGTGAAGACGGTAGTATCCACATTGTCACGCAAAGATGCCATGGCACAGATGTCGAGAACACAGGGAACAAAGAAACCCATGTTTGGAATGCATTTACAGACTTAACTTTTCTTTAGACTGCCGCATACTTGCCCCCAGCGCACCCCCCCCCCCCCCCCCCCCCCAAAAAAAAAAAAAAAAAAAAAAAAAAAAAAAAAAAAAAAAAAGAAATTGGGCTGCAACCAGACAGCTAACTGAAACTCGCTCGCAACCGTGACTGAACTGCCAACCCAAACTCCAACCCATGACTGAGCTGCCAACCCTAACTTCATCTGCATTTCACCCTTCAGATGTCACTGGACTGCAGACACCATGATCCAAATGCATTTCGTGTGGGCGGGGGGGCAAGTTTCCGATACCCTAACCCTAACCGCGCCATACTTTTCTCGTTTTTTTTTTCTTATTTAAAGAAGAAAAGAAAGAAAGAAAGTCTTGGGCTCCAACAATCTTTGTTAATAAACCAAAAATAGACCTGAGATGTCTGACATTGTTGCAAACATTGGTCCTGACCTCATGTCCAAGATGATCAAAATGATCAAAATGATTCGCCAGCGGGCCCGAAGATGCCTGATAGGACAGCGCATTATCACTCAGCTGGCTTGGAGGGTAAACACCATAGGCACCACCATCATGCCCCCCCCCTCCAGGCAGTGACGAGGCAGTATCCCAGAGACCACCAACTGGCATTCGGCCTGCCATCTGCAGGAATGCTTGTTCGGCTCCAAGAACTGCACCAGCTGGCGCTGAATGCCCATTTCCAAGGGTATCAAATGTTCGCCTGCACCGATTAACACAAAAGGCAAGAGAGATGACACCGACACAGAAATCGCTCCTTCAGTGACGCAAACACCATTTCTGCTGAAAACCCTGAGATCAGGGTCTTGAAAACTTGTCAACTCGTCACCATTATCACAACAGCGAAGACCAATCCGCCTGGAAGAATAACAAGCGTACCACAACAATCACCAGCAAATGAAGAGCGGTCCCATTTGACATCTGGGAGGAGAGCATCGAATTGCAATTCCTCTGCTGCTTAAGCCATACTCCGCAGTCGCCAAATCTTCTTTATCTTATTGTCCCGATTGAGCGCAAAGCTTATACGCGGCCATTTTTTTGTGGAAGCATGGTGTACAAGCAAGAAATCAGAGAAATGCCTAAGAGTCTAGTGAGAGATTCAAAAATAAGCTTGGAGTCGGCCCGCTTACTTCTGTTTAACAAAGTTGATGATCATCTTCTCTGGCCATTCCTCCTCTGTGCATAACAAACAAGCGAGCAGCCACAACAACCACAGCGTCAGCAAGCTAGTTAGCGAGAACACAGCTTCGCACCCGCCACCATGACGCACACGCACAAAGAGAACCTGCAGCCCAAGGCAACCAGCACAAGAGGGCAAAAAAGCGGCTACTGGCCGCAGGTGTGGCAGAGAGAGGGAAGACAGTGTCGATCAGCCATGAATGACAGCAGAAAACAAAATTGAAAGATTAACTTGACAACCCCATGAGACGACGCAGTCGATCGTGCAAATCGTAAGGAAATAGGCCTCGCTCCACTACGACTCTCGACATGCGCAAAAGATAAATATCATGACGATGTATCTTCTTTCCTAGTTACAGTGGACGATTCACTCTCGTTTTGCCGCACATTTCGAGAGTAGTAGTGGAGCAAGGCCCAGAAAAAAAACCCAAGGGGGAATGAGAGCACGCAAAGAGAGGTTGCAAATGAAGAGAAATGATCGACTGAAATGAAACAAACGCCAAAATGAACGCAAATGTCAGAGGTTGATGGGAATTTTGGTGAGACAGAACATCGGAGGTTACCAGTACTGACTGACAAGCTACGTACAAATCCGTAGCGGGAAGGCAGGTTTATAATACTTTATATGCATCTAATAGCCAAAGACGCAAGACATCATCATAAGCATCAGCCAGCATACACTTTATAGCCTAAACCTTGGAGATGAATGACACATGCGAAACGTTAGAAGACAGCACCTTTATGGTGCTGTAGTGCCTTCCGCGCAGACGCCGCATGCTCTGGCTCTGTATATTCCACAGTGCCTGGTAAGACAAATGACCACAGCATCACCAATTGCGATCCGACCATCAGACTACAACTCCACACCATGTCTTACCCTTCCCTTAGACGCAGGACTCACAATACTTTCCTCGAAACGACGGTTTGCCTAGATAACCGAGAAATCACAGCTATTACTACGGAACCCGCACTGTTGTCCCTCAACATACAACACCCAGGGGTTACACTCGTGCAGTTAGAACAAGCATTGTTTTCCTTCAATACTGGCCATGTCATTCGTTGAGGAGAAGACCGCAAACACTTCTCTCTTAACAGAATGTGTTCTTGAGAGGCAACCTTTCTGGCTTATCGTCAGTCAATCGTTTCGTTTGGCAAAATGAACACCTTGGCTCCTCCTCTCTCTGGCCCTCTCATCTTCTGCTTTCTCGCCAGGGGATAGCGCTGTCTTCGTTGCAGGCCATGTATCTAGTACCCAAGACAACTCTGTCATCATAGTGTCACAACTTTCCTAATCAGTGACCACCCAACTTGAGGAAACACCCGTTTAGATAACCTATCCGGGTCACAAGCCCGAAAGCTCACGTTCCCCCGTCCTTCATTCCCCTGCACACGGCCTAACTGGACATCGAAATCACAACCCCAAACGTTCGTGCATTCCGCCTGTCCTCCTGTCCTCCAATCCTCTCCACAAACCCTCACAAACGTCCTCTCCCAGAGCTCAAACTACAAGCAGGCACTCAGACGGACATGTGTAATGGCTACTGGACCAAAACTGCATTCCGCTCTGTGGTGAGCGTTCCTGCAAGGAGTGTGTCATCCACAACTCTCACAGAGGACTTGTGGACTGGGCAAGACATCGACCAAACTGCGTCTACCTTCTTCACCCGAATAGAACGCCCGGTCATTATCGCTGCATCTGGACTGAAGCTGGGCCAAATGCAGCTATAATGACCGGGCGTTCGATTCGGGTGAAGACGGTAGTTAAACTGAGTTTGCTACATTTCCTCTTCCTTTGCCTGTGCCTTTCCATAATCGACCCCTCAGATTCAATCTGGGCACTGCCTCTGCCGCACAGGAGGATATGTTGTGCGTGCCCTTCGAGGGTGTTGGTATTGGCCCCAGCCATTCTTTAGGGACCAGAAGCTCCTCAGCTATGAGGCTCTGACAGTCAGAGCAGGCCGCTGGACGTGTCTTAGCGCCAGATAGTGCTCGGAACAGGGGACGGGTACGACACAGGAGGGGACAACACAAATGGCGGGAAGTAAGAGAGAGGGTTAGCTAGTAGTTTTTCGGACGCAAGATGCATGTCATCATTGCCATGGACAATTAGTCCATGAGGTCTTTCACACAAGGGTGCGCTTGCAAAAGACTACATGAGAAAGTGAACGTGGACGTTTCTCACGGTTTCCTTCCCTCTCCCTCTCCCTCACTACTCGATGGTAACGAAGATAAAACAACTCAAATCTCTTCTTTCATTTTTCTGCTTTGTTCATATGAATACAATCGCCACAACTCCCGATGCCACACACACAAAGAACTCACAGACATGGGATGCCCATTGTGGCTGGTAAGTAGATCTACTACTCGATGCTAAGTATGTCCCATGGGGAACGGCTTGCCCACTATTCTTCTTTGCTTTCATCTGTGCATCGAGAAAGAGCACCACACGACTGGATACACAAATTAGAGGCCGCAGAAGCAGGGCCTAGGCACTCGAATTACTTCCCTGAGAGAACGAGAGAACGAGAGAACGAGAGAGCCTTCGTCTCTGCATGGCTATTCTGTCCATAGTGAAGGCAGCATCAGTGTTAGTTCACTCGACACATCAACTACGCTTCGCTGCGTTGGTTGGCTAAGGGGGAGGCTATACTTCTATCACATGGTTGGAGACTTCGAATGTACTTTGCTCATATGCTTGACTGAGAGAGGCACCGCCGCTCATTGCTCCACTTGTGTTCCCTAATAAAGACAACGGACGACTACAGTGACATCAACGTCTGTACGTGTGTGTGCCAGGGCAAACCAGTCAGACCCTAATTTTGCCCTTCTTTTCTCATAAGGGCTGTGTATGTGCAAGTACAAACCCATCAAACCCTATTCTTTCTTTCTTTCTTTTGTCATAAGGGGATCAACGTCCGTGCGTGTGTGCCAGGGCAAACCCGTCAGACCCTAATTTTCTCCTCCTTTGCTCATAATAAGGGCTGTGTCTGTGCAAGTACAAACCAATCAAACCCTATTCTTTCTTTCTTTTGTCATAAGGGGGTAGCCCCTGGCCTTTCTGTATCCAGCAGGATCCAGTCCCTTTTTATCTGTTTATCAACAGCTACGGGTGTCTACCCTATATAGCCACCGGAAGGTACAAAAATCCTAATATAAACAAATTATACAGCTCATGTGGTTTACAATCGACCAAACTCTGAACTTCATTTTCAGCCAATCAGGCTTTTCTACTCACCTAGCACCCTTTCCTTTCCATCTCCATCTCCACTTCATTCCCTTTCATCTCTATCCCCACTTTGTTCCTTCTTGTTGCTGTTTGCATCTATCTTCATTCCTAGTTAGCTTACTTCGAATTTCGCGACTTTCTAGTACCCATCGGCGCCGCCTTTCAGGATTTCCTTAGGGACCAATTCACTCTGCGCAGATTGACAGACCGCAACCCTTGCACTGTCGGTGGTGCTCCTCCTCCTCCTCTTCCACCCCTTTCCACTCGCCATCAACATGTGTTATAATCTCCGTTTCCACTTGCCCGTCCACTGCATTTCCACCCCATTTCCACGCATCTCCGTATCCACTCCGTTGCCGTTCCATCTCCATCCCATCTCCGCCTCCACGGCAGGCCCTTTCATTTCCCCCCAGTCCGTTCCCCATTTTATTATTACCTACCTATAATGAACCTTTCCAATTCCTATGCACAACAACACATAATAGAGCAAAAAATATAAAGAAACACAAAAGTCAAAAGAGCAACCACATGACCGTGCTATTAAAAAAAAAACAACGCAATGCAACTCAAAGAACAAAGCCAACCCTTTTCAGTTCCCCCCTCGAGCCATGAAAACAACCAGAGAACCAGCACATCTCCGTCCTTTCGCTATCCTCTCTCTCTCTCCTTTCTGTCCTCCGTGTTCTTTCTCTTCCATTCCTTTCTTTGTCCTTTCAGCCCTTTCTTTGCCCGTCCACTCCGAGTTAACCTTTCTCTGTCATTTCTGTCCTTTCTGTCCTCTGTTCTTTCTCTATCATTCCTTTCTCTGTCCTCCTTTCTCCGCCCTTCCTTCCTCTGTCCTTTCTCTGCTCTTGCTTTTTCTATCATTTCTCTGCCCTTTCTCTGTCTTTCTCTTACTATCAATCCCGCCAAAGCATGCCACCCCAACCCGCCTCCATGACCAACCACATTGGACAGAATTGAAATCCCCTTCAAACATCCCCCCACCAGAAACCAGAACCAATTCCAGAACGGGAGACCACATCCGTCTCCCTGCGCCCCCCCCCCCCCCCCCACCCCCCCCTCCCTCTCCAATCCTCCCCCAACCCCCAGCCACAATACACGTCATTGACAATCAACGGCCCTCCCACATTCCCATCATCACCACAAACATTACTATTTTTTGCATTTTCTTCCGTATGATAATCATCATGATCATCACAATCAACAATCACCACATCATCATTATCAAAGGAATCATTGTCATCGCCATCATCAATTATCAGACAGCAATCACACATACATCATGGTCAAAAAACAGTTCTCCACTCTGTTGGCACAGGACAAACTGAAGAGGCATGCCTGTCCATTAGATACGCTTCCACATACGCATCGCTACAAACAAGAGATGCGCACGCAAAAACAGGAGATTCGCACAAGGAACTTTTCCACTCGATAATGTAAATTCAGCTTTCCTTCATGGAAAACAAGGGGGGGGGAGGGGGGGGGGGGACATACAAGCCAGACACGCAAACAACCCACCCACCCACCCACCCACCCACCTACAATAACAATCCTTAAATTCAGTGTGCTTCACGAAAACACATCATGATAGACCCACCACACAGCCCTTGCGCACAAACACGAGCCAACATAAAAGGGGGTAGAAGGGTGATGACACCAGCCCTGCACACGGACACGGCCCAACATAAAAGGTGGTAAAAGGGTGACGGCACCACCCCTGCACACGAACACGACCCACATAAAAAGAGGAAAAAGGGTGACTGAGTGAGCACCACACACAAACACTACCCGCATCGAAGGGGGTAGAAGGGTGAGGGAGTAGCCCCGCACACAAACACGACCCACATAAATGAGCGAGCAGCCCTGCACACGAACACAACCCACATAAAAAGGGAACAGAAGGATGAGGGAGCCAGCACCGCACACAAACTCGACCCACATAACAGGAGGTAAAAGAGCGGAGCCAGTATGGACGGGGAACGGGAACAGAACATGGAGCGCAGCAACAAGATGAAGGGGGAAACCCAATTAAAGAGAAGCGAAAAGGGAGCAAAAAGGGAGTATCGATCGAAAGCATATCACGGGCGGGTCTCAGAAAACGCATCATGGTTTTCCAAAAAAAAAAAAAACACAAAACATCATGGTTTTCGAAGAAGAAAAACACATCATGGGTTTTCAAGAAACACATCAACGATTCAAAAGCACATCTTCATCCTTCTCTCTGCACATTCTTCACATCATATTCCCATCCGGCGTGAATCTTATCGATCGCCATCGCCATCCATTGACATCGCCATCGCCATCCATCGCCATTTTGCTTTGCATAGTCATCATTGGCGGCATCATCATGAAGAAGGTATCGCGAGATCTGACGGCTTCTGGAGGCAGAAGGTTCATCATCCTTACATGTTCGAAATTCCCCCTGTGATCCATACACCCGCCTGTGCGTTAGACAATCGCCCACCTCCATTCATCATCATAACTCACCAATCATCATTCATCAATCACGACTGACCAATCATCAGTCATCACCATCATCAGCATCACCATCATTTCATGCCTCAGCAACCCGTTATAATCTCTCTCTCTCTCTCTCTCTCTCTCTCTCTCTCTCTCTCTTGTCCAAACAAGACACCACTGGCGCCAGACAACCCCCCACTGCATGTGTATATGATGGTCAGCAGAAGTTAAAACATAGTAGAATTTCGCCTAGACTACTATTTAAGGGGCCCCCTCTTTTTCACCCGAGATCTCCTGAAGGAGCTGGTAGAACGCGTTACGAGGCCTTAGGGGTGTGTGCAGGTACGAGGCGGGTGTGAGGCAGGTGTGAGGCAGGTGTGAGGAGGCTGTGAGGCAGGTGTGAGGAGGGCATGAGGAGGGTATGAGGAGGGTGGGAGGAGGGAGAGGGAAGTCCCATACAGCTCTTCCTCGTCCCACCATCCCATCCAAATGGCGGTGTATTAAATAAAATTTAAAAACTACGTCCGAGGAGGCACCAGAAGATGAAAACACAAATCCCACTTGGAAACCTGTAGTCCCCGGCCAAGCTCCGGGAACAGGCCCCCGGAAAAGGTGCGAAAAGAAACTGTTGCAGTGTCGCCAATCAGGTCTGGTTGGGATACCGGCCCAGGCTCGGGCGCCCACAACAAAAAATTGAGTGGCTTCCTTTTCTTCACAACCAATAGATTTGCCAGTAAACTTTACTATTACATAATAATAATAACAAAATAGACAATAATTTTTACTAATTAAAATTTATGAATAATTTAACATTAATAAAAACAAAGTCGCCAGTGATCTCTCTTAATTTGTAGCTACACGCAATTACGACTGATAGATGCCCTGGCTGGCGGCAATGTTCGTCGTCGGGCCATAGTCACGACTGGATTGCATGGAATGAATGTGACCATTAAGGCGGCCAGGCGACGAGGCATACTCAGGGTTGACTGCCCACAGAACTTAGATACATAGCCATCTTTTTTATAAACGTAACTCCGACAGAGACATTTACGCAGACGCCATAAGCGACACTCAAGAAGTTACTCACACGAGGAGAGGACTTTTCCAGTTGCCCGAAGCCGATTGCACTCTATTGATGTTTTTTTCTTTCCCTAAAGCCATCGCTGTCTGTCTTTTCTTCCTGAAGCGCTTGCTCTCTGCGAGGAGAGAACATCATCAGTGATGCAAAAAATAGGGTTGATTAATTTTTCCTGAAGCGCGCCATCCCGTTCGATTCGATCTCGAGTTAGGGTTTTGGAAATAAGCAGCCTCTGCAACAGGTGAGAAAAGACGAAGAGGGGGGGAGGGCGGGGGGAGGGCAGACCACCTTTTCTTCACGTTTGCGCGAACTGTTCGGAGAACAAATCCCTGTTTTCGTTTTTTTTTCCTTCTTTTCGAGAAGAGGGTTGGAACAACAGCAGCCGCGGTAACACGGTTGCCTGGTCTTACCGTGGTAAGACCACGGCTCCTGTTACACCGTTGTGTGGTCTTACCACGGTAAGACACGGTTGTCTGGTCTTGCCACGGTAACCCACGCTTGTCTGGCCTTGCCTTGGTTAACACGGTTGTGTGGTCTTGCCACGGTAAAGTTAACAAGGTTGTGTGGTCTTACCGTGGTAACACGGTTGTGTGGTCTTACCGTGGTTAACACGGTTGTGTGGTCTTACCGTGGTTAACACAGTTGTGTGGTCTTACCGTGGTAACACGGTTGT
>BFEA01000012.1:3287553-3301353 GCA_003427395.1 Chara braunii
ACACACACACACACACACACACACACACACACACACTCACATACGCATCCACCCTGCTTCGTCGCGCACCAGTCTTTTGTGTTCGTCTCTATATATATGCCTGTGTGCTTCTCTCTCGCACCACGCCCCCCCCCCAACCCCAACCCCCGCTTCCTTTCACGGTGTTCCCCACCCCCTCCTCCCTTTCGACATTCGCGAGTAGGATAAGCTTGTTGAGAAGCAGACAACGACCGACTGTCCCCGACCCCGACGGGCCCACGGAGTTAAGGCCCGACACACACGACACACAGGCAGCTTCCCGCCAAAGCGACGAGCAGACAGATGCAGACAGGTGTTGGCGCCAACACCCCGAGACCGATGTGACAGCAGGGGGAACGGGACTCGACCACGTGCATAGCCGGACTATAAAACCGATGCACGTTTCGTTTGCGGGTCTCGATTCATAAACTCGTACCGCGGTCGGGCTAATCTACCCACAGATAAATCAATCAATCAATCAATCAATCAAATCAAATCAATCAATCAATCAATCAATCAATCAGGCAAGCAGATTTACAGCAACAGGACATTATCGGCAAAGACAGTCCAGCTGAGTGAAAGAACAACAGCGCGCCGAACGGACAGCTGACAAGGACGGTACCGCCGCTGCCAGATGATCGAATAATGAATCGAGAGAGGCAAAGGAAAGGAATGGCTTTGACGCCAGAGCGCTGATGGACAGCCGCAGGGATGGACAGCCTTCGTGGTGAGCGAGAAAGAGAGCAATCAATCAATCAATCAATCATTCTCCTCTCGGGCGTCGCAATGCGCCTTGGCAGGGAACCCGCTCGCTATCCAGAGACGAGTGGGTGCAAAATAGAGGGGTGCAAAACAGAGGGGTGCAAAACAGAGGGGTGCAAAATAGGGGTGCAAAATAGGGGTGCAAAATACAGAGGGGGGTGAAATAGGTTATTACAATCAACAAGTGCGAATGCTAATACACTCCGCGGACTTTTGCGACTTCGATCGAATTCATCCCAGAGACTAGTACTTCCTCCTTTTTTTTCATCAAACGCGCGCGCACACACACACACACACACACACACACACACACACACACACACACACAGGGGGGTGAAATAGGTTATTACAATCAACAAGTGCGAATGCTAATACACTCCGCGGACTTTTGCGACTTAATCGTTTCGATCGAATTCATCCCAGAGACTAGTACTTCGTTTTTTTCATCAAACGCGCGCGCACACACACACACACACACACACACACACACACACACACACACACGCACACACACACACACAGGAGGGAGTCGTAGTTTCAGATATGCTGTATGTTAAATCACGAAGCTTGGCCAGCGAGACAGGCCACTCTCTCCATCGCTCTCTCCCTCTCAGATTGAGGCGACAGAGAAGAAGCCAGTGACCGTGTGCGTTACAGTGCCATCTATGCGCACACGCGCGGGAGAAAGAAACGGGCAGCACCCCTACCCCTAGCACTACCTCGAGTTGTTCATCCAAAAAAAAAAAAAAAAAAAAAGAACCGGGCTACGAGAAGAAAAACGTGGCGGGAGATCCAGCGACACCCACGCAAGTGACGCTTGTCGAGATTACGAGTTTATCTCCAAGGAACTCAATTGACAGATTTATTCGATTGATTGATTGATTGGATTGACAACATAATGGCCGTTGATTGATTGACTGATTGACTGATCAATTAACAACAAGACAAGAGGCAGTAGACTAAAATTAGCATCATGTGGTGGACCGCAAGTAAGTCCACCATACAATTCTTTTTTTTTTTTTCCTCTTTTTACACACCATACAATTCTACCCTACAGTAGTCCACAAGCCTGAATCTCCAGACTATGGGCCGCGCTGCACTACTCTCGAAAAGTGTGCACTACTCTCGAGAAGTGCAAAACGAGAGTGAATCTTCCGCTAGAATATGGAAAGATGCACCGCCATGATTTTTGTCTGTTGTGCATGTCGAGAGTAGTGGGCTAGTGCAGCGAAGCGCTATGTGGCTTTCCCAACAGCGACCTGGGACGAGGTCCCACTAGCAAAGAGGATTTGCTTGAAATGCGCGAATCTGGACGTGTATGAGGACAGATGCAGAAAACCGTGACTGATCTGCTTTTCTGCATCTCCGCCAAGAACCTATCCAGATTCAGGCTCCTAATTCGATCCTCTTTGCTAGTGGGCCCCCGCCCCTGACTACGGTAGTGCTCATCACACTGCTCCTCACAGAACCTCGCGGACCGTCGCTCAAAAACCCTCAGACGGTGGGTCCCACCTTCTCTCTCGGCGGGTGCTCCTCACAGAACCTCGCGGACCGTCGCAGGAGGCCGAACCCCCAAGCTGGGGTCTTGAGAAGAGCTGAGATCGTAGACTGAGTCGGTAGGCTCGGGGGGGGCGTGTAGCCCTCTGGGGCTAGGAGAGGGATAGAACGTGGGGGGTAGATAGATAGCTGATAGCTAAGATAAATGGATAGCTAGAAAGTCAGTTGGGAAATAGAGTGTTTTGCGAATGAGTAAAATTTTGCTGGAGATGAACAGCCGAGTGCTGTGGTGGCGAAGTCTGTTGACGTCATCGTCCTCTCCTTCGGAATTACCGGGGGAAAGGAAAAGAGGCTCTACCCTAGTCATGGAGTAGCCATGGCTCCGTGCCTACTGTGGAATATCAGAGCCCAGGGTAGATACCCACTCCCAGAAGACGCGTATCCAAAGTTGTGCGGACTGGAGGGTTCGAGGGTCTCAGAATGTTACCGGGTCAACTACTGAAGTGTGGAAGCATCTGCCAGTGAGGATGGGTGACTTGCCCTCGGGAGGATGCCGCCGACCTACTATGCAGGTATAACGTTCTGCTCCCATCCGCATCCACTCCGGGTAATGGGAAGGGATTTCCTGGAATACTGACTTTATTCCCTTATGGTTATTGGAAGCTTCAATATACGTATTCGACATAGTTACACCATTAATTGCTGATTGTGTTAGGTTATAGGCGTCTTGGGCTGTTTTTCTCTTAGCCCTATGGCGAATGCTGGACAGGGGTCCACTATCCCGTTGGAGGAAAAAAACGAATCCAGGATATCATTGCACAGTGCTACATCGATGGGGTTCTCCCCCCACCCCTCGACCCGTCAAAAGTCAAGGTGGGAGAAGACTACCTCAAGGTCACTGTTAATCAGGACCTATATAAGATCCAGGCGGAATGGTTACGGGAACATGCGGTTACCATCCGGTTTGGGGAGGATTCTTTGTCTTTAACTATAGACGTTAAAAAACGGATACTTCGAATTTACGAGAATGGTTGGGCATCATCGGGTCAGATTGTCAAACCTCTGAAACGAGGACTCTTCCATAACGAGGGTCGCAATCTGATCACCTACGTGGCACCTTCCAAGGAAGTGGCACAATGGATGCGCCGCGTAGCTCACACAGAGGTAGTGTTAGACAACACCTCCCACAAAGTCTCATTTGGGCCATGGATGACAGAGCACGAGTTGTGGGAATGTAGAGAAGTAGCAAGGCATCGATTCTTCTGGATAAGTTGCCAGCAGGTACCTGTGGGGGTCTTGCCCCTTCTCCCGGGAGCTATACGAGATGCATATGGGAGTGAGTCGATCAAAGAGTACCCAGCCTTTAAAGATAAATTATCTCCTGATCTCTTGAATATCAGATTCGATCTGGCCTCTAAGACACGTCTGCGGTACAAGAAATATTTAGTCATGGATCTAGGCGATGATGGATATGTGGAGATCGAAGTTGTATGTGCGGAAACACCCTGGTGTCCGGCGTGTAGGAAACATTTTCACTCGGAAGGGGACAAAGACTGCGCTTCGTGGAAGAGAAACTCTTATGCAAAAGCAGTTAAGTCCAAAGAAGGGGAGGGGGGGAAAGAAAAGAAGGGTGGAGACAGAAAGAAAGGAAGGACGGAAAAGGGGAGAAGAAAGGAGGAGATAAGGAAGAGAAGGTGGGGGATAAAGGCAAGAAGAAGGGGGAGGACAAGGAGAAGTCAAAAAAAGGGATTGACAAGGTGGAGAAAAGTCAACGGGAAAACAGGGGAAAAGACCCTACCCCTACCCCTGAAAAAGGGGATAGGGCAGGAGGGGAGAGGGAAAAGGAGAGAGAGAAAGAAGGAATAGACGAAGGTTCGAAGGATGAAGGGAAGAGGAAAGGGGAGGAGGAGAAGGAAAGGGAGAGAAGTAAGGAGGAAGAAGAAAGGGATGCGAAATCCGAAGGTAAGGAGGTCCCGATGGATGAAGATCGGTCCCCTCCACCAAGGGAGAAACGTAAGAGGGATGACAGAGGAGAGGACGGGGATGATGAATCCGAACATGATTTCAAGGTAAAAGGGAACGAGCTTGTACTGTACAAAGATCGGAACAGGTCTCCGATATCAGACGGATATGCCTCGTTGTCCCCATCCTCTGATGAGGATGATCACAATCACGTTCACAAAACCAATTTCGAGACCGGAGGCAACAGTCGGGATCGAAAAACCACGCATCAGATGTGTTTAAACAAGGTATATTCCTCTGCATAGGAGGATACCGAAATTGACTCCGATTATGGAGTCAAGGCCACAAGGGGAATTTTTCGTATCAAACCAGAAACCGAACCAGATGATTTCCGCTCAGTCGGTAGTCATAGCTTGACCCCGAAGTCAGGGGAGGGTCTGACTATCAAGGAAAAGAGACTTTTCTCTTCGCTCGGGGTCTCCCTGGTAAGCGCAATGTCTAAAGAAGAAATCCCAAAAGCAAATGTCAGGACAAAAGTCTTTCCTGCAAAGGACAAGCGTGCAGGGAAGCAGGGGCTTAAGCAACCCTGGGGTTCTTCCCGACCAATGCAGACTCTTACGAAGGAGGATAAGGGAAAAACCATTAATGAATATTTGATTCCCTTGGTGATTACCCCATCGCCGCATGGTTCGATGGTGTTAACAAAGATAGACAGGGAAGAGGTGCTTTCCCTACCGGCTTACCCCACTGTGAGGCTACCAACGGAAGAGATGTGGCTTTTTACGACAAAGACACACCTTCTTCATAATCACGGATCATGTGTGATGCTGCTAGCCCCCAAGCGTGGTCGCCACATAACAACCAATGCTAATTATAAAGTCATTCTGCATATCGCCTGTTTGGCGCTCCATACCTCGACAACAGAGTTGGAGAAACTGAAATCACAGAGCATCTATTGGTTGCCTCTAAATCGCTTTTTAGACACAACCTCAGATACGCTCAAAGACATTTCCCTGCCAGAGGATCTTTCTGCCCAGGATGTGGCTAAGTGGCTGTATCACACGAATGTTGTTGACTGCTTCTCGTTGGAATCTTTCACAGTCGGGTTAAACGACATAGCCTCCGCCCCCCCCCCCCCGCTCAACAGGAGACTGTTCCATGGGCCGGTGGGAGAGGAGCCGCAATAAAGAAGAACAACTCAAACCGAATCCAACTCCCACGCGGCAGAGGGTCAGGCCATGATTCTACCAGGTAGAATCAGGATACTAACCTGGAATGTTCGAGGTTTTTGTGATATGAATAAATGGTTTAAAAAGCCACGATTCAAAGACTGGTTACACTCACAAAATGTTCAGATTGCTTGTTTGCATGAAACCAAGTTGAACACAGACAAACCGTCAGCTATTAAACACTGGTGGGATGACCCCCAACTATGGTCCCCGGCAGTGGGGACAAAATGAGGAGTGGCCATCCTAGTTAATAAGGACATGGACATTAATATTATTGATCAATATGCAGACAGCGAAGGTAGGTGGGCCTGACTCAAATTTGCTGTAAATTTCGAATAATGTGTTGTTATGACGGTATATGCATCAACAGAATACCCAAACCGCCTCGCCTTTTTCTCGAATTTCTCCAGGCTAATCCCTGATGTGTACAATTTAATCTTGGCAGGGGATTGGAACACAATATTCAACCCCGGCCTAGATTCATTAACATCCAAACCCATTAGAGACGACACGAGGTTGCTCTCCCCTCCTTCTGCGAAGCACAAAACTTATCAGATGCATTCATAATATTTAACCCGCAGGATAACGGGTTCATATGGTTTGACCCTTCTCCTACACCCACTTCCCCCTCCCCCAGGAAAAGACTTGATTTTTTCTTACTTCGGGGGACACCCTGGGACCGCAGTATCTGGTGCGATCTCAAGCCAACAACACTCTCTAACCACTACCCAGTGTTGTTAGACATCATAACGAGAGACACATTGGACCACCATCTCCTGCCGTTCAAATTGAATTTGAATCTGTTGAAGGATCCAGGGATTATAGAGTGGGTAAAATCCCACATGACGAACTGGCTAGAGACAAAGGATCTCTTCACAGACTATTCGCAGTGGGCGGATAACCCAACTAGAAGAAGAGATGGGGAAGGACCCCTTTTCAGACTTTTATTAGTCCGGTATCCGAAGAGATTCCCTGGCCCAATTAGAGGCCTTGGAAATCCAGAAACAACAAGAATGGATAAAATTCCTTAATCTCAGAGGTATAAGAGGATATGACAAAATGACTAAACTAACATTTCGCTCACTATTGATAAGGCAATCCAAATCCCTGATTAGGGAACTAATGCATCCTTTCGACCCATCTGCTCCCCTGGCTATGGACACGGTCCAGATGTGCTCCTATGCCTTAGAGTAATTCAGGGACATCGTTACCACTCGCCGACCTCTTGACCCGCCAGGCTGGGACATGTCTCAGTCCTCCTCCTTTTAGGATTGTACTACGAAAATCATCTCACAATATGCGGCTGCAGACTTGGATAGACCCATGAACGTACAAGAGATTTTGAACGCAGCTAGGGTCATGGCCAAGGGAAAGTGCCAGGGCTTGATGGCCTCCCGATTGAATTCTTTTTAGCCACATGGGAGGTTTTTGGCCCTTTTCTTTGCGATATCTACAACAAGGCACAACAGTCGGGTGCCTTCCCAATGAGTTTCACGAAAGGTATGATCTCCTTGATGTATAAAAGGGGGATAGGAGACAAGTCCGGAACTGGAGACCCATATCTGTTTTCAACGTGACATATAAGTTTTTTGTCAAAACCTTAGCGCTAAGATTGGCCAGATTTTTTTTTTTTTTTTTTTTTAACAGGCCTTTGTACAAAGCCTCTATCCTGGTGGTGGTAAGAGAACCACCGGGATTGAGACTTTGACTGGCGGGCCGCTCCGTCTATTGGTGGGGAGCATCACCTGCTGGGAACCGGGCCCAGCGTCCCATGAATACATCGGTGCAAACAGTACATCATTGAGGGGGACGCCATTGAGCTGGAAATCGGGTCCAGCGTCCCATATTTAACCTTTCCTTCTTTCCTAGCCTGCATCACCGTTGGGTACTGGAGGGAGACCCACCAGGGGGCAACAATGGAATCTTCCCCCCTCCCCTAGCTCCTGCCCTCCTGCTACTATCCTTATGACGTCCAGTGTACAGGAATTATACAGAAGAATAAAATGTTCGCAATAGCACAAAAAAATAGAATGTCCACACTTAGAATGTCTGAGGACCAATGAGAATTGGGACCTGCCAAAGAAGCCAAGAATTTCAAGAAAAGCAGTCTAACACCTCACTGGAAAACTGGCACCATCGACAGGCTAGTCTGGACTGCAGATTGGCATGCCTTGTTGGAAACCGGGTCTAGCGTCCCAAAATACCTCTTTTACAAACAAGCGCCAAAAGATTGAAAGGAAAGAACTGACAAGGATTGAAGTGAGCTACCCAACAACTGCAAACATGCACATCATTGGCGAACTGTAAGTCCCCAGATATTCCTTCAGGGCCAGCGGGTGGGGGGGGAAGGGATCACCAAAATCCTGTGCGCGTCTCAGCTGCTCGCTGGGATCCATCTTAGTCCAGTCCTTGAAATGAAGGTGATAATCTTTTCCCATGTCTTCCTCTTGTCCCTCTCCTTGTCCTATGTTCTGCTGGTCCAACCTGTCTTCTGTCCAACTCACCTTCGCGACCCAGCCCTCCCTCTCCCCTCCCAGCCAGTTCTCACAAAACCGGGAAATATTGTCCCAGACCTAATAGGATGGGAGCAAGGAGCCTTTGTTAAGGGTCGCTCTATTTTCGAGAATATCCTATCCACCATCCAGGCCCTGGAAGTAATCGGCAAAGAAAAAAAGGATGTCGCGGTCCTCCTCCTGGATATGGAGAAGGCATACGACAAAGTGGGTTGGACTTTTGTCCAAACCACACTCTCAAAGATGGGATTTGGCCAGGGCTTTCGTACGTGGGTCAGCGCCAGTTATCAACGGTCGGTTTCTATGGTAATGGCAAATGGTAAGTTGTCGGAAGAGTTCACCCTCACACGCTCCCTAAAGCAGGGATGCCCACTAGCCCCACTTTTATTTGTCCTTCAACTAGAAATTTTAGTGAGTAATATTAGAAACAGTTCAGTGATACCAGGTCTGAAGCTTGCCCCCGGTCTAGAATGGAAAGGGGGGGCGATAGCCGATGACCTTACGATGCCCAGCAGCTCTTCAGGAATTAAAGATAGCTATAGATACTTACTGTGAGTTATCTGAAGCTTCCATTAACTGGGATAAATCGGTGTTCTTTCTCCCTCCCACCCGGACTTTGAATGCGGATTGGGGGTTGAAACAGATACTAGCAAATGCATTTAACCGTTTTTTGGGGATACAGGTTTCTTTGTCGGACTGCTCTGACACCCAGGACGCTATTTTGGCAAATAAAGTTGCATCCAGGATAGCAGGTTGGAAAAGAAACTTCAAGCTTTCGCTTTTTGGTTGTGTTTTTTCTCTACTGTGGTTCTCTCTGTTGATTCAACTATTGGGGGAACAGGCCTATGCCCGTATTAGGAAAGATGCTGCTAGATATTTGTGGAAACCAGGTGCCGCACTTGAGCAGGGTTTTGTCTGCAATGTGGCATGGGAAACAATAACTTTGGCCAGAACTCAAGGAGGACTAGGTATTCTGGACCCGGTCCACCAAAATCTCACACTCTTGGCTAAATGGCTGGGTTTGGCCCCTGGGGCAAGTTATTGGTAAGATTGGTTGAAATATATCATATTTAAAGAATGAGACTTATCCAGAATATCAGATGTCTGGCTGTGTCTCTTTGTTCCCTCTTATTCTGCTAAACACCCCAAATCTAGAATCCGGTCAAATATATTGTATGCTTGGCATAAGTTGTTCCCGCAGTCCCTTAGACCTCCTCAGACGAGGGGTGAGATCCTAAACTAGATCTTATTTGAGAATCCGTGGATTAGATAGCCTGATGGCGCATGGTTCAAAGTTGATGGGAGCTCAAGCTCTTTCGGCAAGGCATGGATTGAGAAAGGGGTGGTCCAAGTCAAGGATATCTGGGATACGACTTCAAACTCCTGGCTGACTGCAGCGACATTGAGAAAGAAACTTCGTCGGCTACATAATATAGAATCCAACTATGATAGGCTGCTTAACTCCCTGCCGGGACATTGGAAATTCCTTTTGCCAAGTTCAGTTGAACATGGCTAGGGGGCGTGGCTGTAGAACCCAGATGACAGGTCAGAATTTTGGAAAGTGATAGGGCCTGAACTAGTGCAAGGTATAAAGGTTCAGGTTTGGCGGCGTAAACCGGGGATATGGTCAGAACCTTTACTCCAGAGGATGGAAGACAAGGTAGTGGCCACGACTGTTGACTGCAATGAGAGTCGAATATGGATTTCTGCATCTGGAAGCAAGGGAGTGGTTTCACTCATAATGGAGGACGCCTCTCGTACTCAGATATAACCCTTGCTATATGGGTGGGAGGGGATCTCCGCTCCCAAGAGTCAGACGCCAGTAATCTCCTATAAGCCCAAATTTTGAGTCCAAGTGTTGAGGGCAAGGGTTAAGAAACAACCAGTAGTGGTAGCCTCTGAGAGGCTTTCGAAAGAACCAGGTTTTAACCTGGGCAATGTAGACCTGTTTGCCTTATGGAGGGCCTTAAAATATATGGTTTCACAAAAACAAGAAAGCCTGATCTGGTTACAAATGCTCTCAGTGACACTAGCGGTGACATGGCTAGCCTCCAAGGGCATGGATATCAGCTGTCAGTGTTCTCGTTGTAACTGGGGTTGGGAGACAGCCTCACACATATGGTTGTACTGCCCTTTCTGAGTACAACTATGGGAATGGTGGAAAGAAAGATGGAAGGCTGTCTCAGATGAGAGCTTCCAATGGACGCAGGAATGAACTTTACACGGTCTGACAGAAGGAGGAACAAATTTTTCTACTGGGTAGCCTTATATAGCCCTGATCTGTCGAGGGGCACTCATGGAGGCTATATGGCAGGCTCACAATAGAGCTACTTTCAAGCAGGAGCCCTCTAACTTCCTCAACTTGAGGGCAAGGGAGAAATCTTTGATTGCACAAGCAATCAGAGCAGACTGGCAGTTGTCCGGTCCTCAATCCAAAAAGGGCCGTTACTGGTCTTCACAGACATGAGGCAGGACTGGATATTGGGCTACTATTTCAGCAGAAGGCAACGTAAACCTTTCAGACTGGTTTCTCCCAGTCGCATCGAATCAAGGGCCGCCGGATTAGGCCCAAATACTTCTTTTATATGCAGATGTTGTTTTTTTAGGCACTGGAAATATAGAAACAATAAGGAGCGGTGACAAGGTTCTCCCATCTAGGGGAACAGGCTTTCATGAAGTAGGTTTCCCTTGATTTTGATGTATCAGTCATATAGGCTATTAGAAGCTGGGCTCTTAGTCTCATTGTTGGATATACGCAAGGAAAGTGGGGTTTTTAGCTACGCAGGTGAACAAGTTAAAACTAGATAGCATTTACTACATTTGTTACTCTGTTTTAAGCATTGCCTGTGGTGGATAGACAAGGATAGGTTAGTATGTTTTAGGGTGGTAGGTATTTTTGGTGTGCTAAGATTTTCCTCTTTCAGCATTGACCTTAATGGCTGAAGGTTAAGAGAGAACACTAAACCTGATACAAAAAAAAAAAAAAAAACCTCAGACCACTTTTAGGGCCTCGCTGCACTACTCTCGACATGCACAAAAGACAAAAATATTGGCGGTGTATCGTTCCATATTCTAGAGGAAGATTCAGTCCCGTTTTGCACATTTTGAGAGTAGTGCAGCGAGGTCCTAAGTAGCAATGACGATTAAACGACGGCCATCTCGCAGCCTCGCCACGGTAGTCGTGTTTTAGCGGAAAGTTCATTTTTATTTTGCACATTTCAAGAGGGGTGAAGCGTGGACCCCAGGGGCGTGGTCCCACTAGCAAAGAGGATCGGATCAGGAATGCCCGAATCTGGACGTGATTGTGGAGAGGTGCAGAAAATCGAGATTGAACTGTTTTTCTGCACCTTTGCATAAAACACATCCAGATGCAGGCGCTTAATCCTATCCTCTTTGCTAGTGCCTTCTCATTTCGTTAAATTTCCTTGCCTGTTTTGCAGTTTATTTTCCGTCATATAATCAAACACCCACATCGAGGGCATAAGTACATTAGCATTACCAATAATGTATCCCACACATTTCGGGGTGAAATCCATTATGTTTTTTTTTTTTTTTTTTTTTTTTTTTTTTTGCAAATTTTKACGATAAAAAAAMATTTTTTTTTTTTTTTTTTTTTTTTTTTTTTTTTTTTTTCTTGCAAATTTTGACGATAAAACAACATTTTTTTTTTTTTTTTGTCTTCTTGTAGCGAGTGATCTTACAAAGGGCATCGGAGAATGTACCCGACTACTTTCACGCCCCTATCGATGTTTAAGAGTTGCATGATTTTTATTTTTTTTTCTTCTTTTTTGCTACTGGTACTGCGAGACACGTCAAACTCGCCATACCGGTAGCTGGAGGGTCAAACTGCATAATTGAGCGAGGTACTAATGGTTTAAAATCTAGATCCAGGTAGAGCTTCTGCGACATTTTCGGTGTGAATACCCTTACAAGGGTATCCGCCCTTGTTTTTACAATCGACAAAAAATAGTTTTGATTGAAAGTTGGGATATAAAGTTGAGTGAGTCGCGCGAGCCATGAGTTGTTTTCGTTTATGACCAATTCTGTGTTAAGAGGAAGAATAGGGAGTGTGTAGACGCACAGTTTTGAGGCGCATATGATTTTTCTTATTTAATATTATAAATCCGACACGATTGCTGGTCAACTTTTATTTTCGATTAAGATAGGACCCAATGATTTTTTCTTTGGTCGGTATATTTGACAGTGGCATGTGGGCGTGAGTTGAGAGGCATTGCTATGGCCGGCGTCAAATCTTACTACAATACCACAAATTTTTAAAGCGCCAATTTTGATTTATTCAAAAGAATTAAATTTTTGGAACCGTGAAGCTCATAGTGCAATATGGCATTTTATTGAGTGTACCCGCCAATATGGATTTTTCCTCAACCTTGGCAATGTTATGCGCGGGCAGAGTTTAATGTAGACGAAGTTTGGGCTTCCACCACTGAAAATAGTAAAGGTGCAGTTTTGGGTGTAACGGGTGGTGTGTATGATGGTCATGAGTAGCACCAAGTCCCATTACTATCCAGTGAGAGTCGGCATTCGGTAACCGGCCTTCGGGGGCGGTAGGTTTGACCGATAGTAGGTCAAGGACTGACCTTGATAGGCCTGCATACGGACCAGCAACCGTTCATATGGAAAACCGCAAGTGTTAGTCTCAGCCGCAAACCTAACACTATTGATTACGGTATCCAACTTTCATCAGGCAAATCATATTCTGGGGATCGAGACCACTGGCAGCGACCGGCAGCGGTGAACCGAGGAAGCCGCGAGGCATCATAATGAAGGGTTGGGGATATGGTGGGACTATCCCCTTTGGTTTTGTTGTTGATCACGGTCGTGGGCACGATTGGGCGAGACCAAGGGGGCGCCCGCGAACCCTCACTTCTTTAATCCCCACTCCCTATTTTTTTTATTTTTACTCATTTATTTTTTATTTTATCTTCTTATTGTCGGGGCAGGTCCCGGTGCCAGTACCGAAACCAGTCACAAAACCAACGAGCCAAACTCAGTTGGTATACCTGCAAACTATTGAACTACAGATTTGAGTTCGAAATGCGCTAGGAGCAGACGACTAAAATGTTGCAATTTGGAATTACCTGGGGCCGGGCAGTTCCACGAAGGCATCCCTTGGCCGGTTTCCCATCGGTAGTCCTTTGGGACATGAATTAAAATTGGAGCGGTATAGAGAAGATCAATATGCTCGCGGTGTAAGGCTGACACACGTGCAACATCCCGACACCGCATAGAATTATACTTTTTCTTGATCTCGTTATACTCTGTCTTGATCTCGCAGGAAGCAATGAGTGATGTTTTGAGGATAGAAGCCTGCAATAACCCTCTATCTGATTACTAACAACTGATTTTTATGGACTGTGCAGGATGAACCTATTCTTTATCTCTATTTACATCTACATCAACATCGACATCTATCTACATACTACTAAAGGAAACAACGGGTCTCACGTTACGCCCAACGCGACACCCGGTTCCGAGGTTAGGGAACTCGGTTGGAAGGGGGCGCGACAGGCAGAGGCGAAAAGAGACAGGCCCACGCGAAAGTGTGGGGCGAAAAACGGTGTTGGGCCAGGAGGGGATGGGCCCAGCGGTCGGAACTGTTACAGCAGTCGCTGTCGGTCGGTGGCAAAGGGGAACGAGCCCAGCGGTGGCAGGCAGAGCGGAGGCGAGGGGATAACGGCGGGTCAACACGGTCGGCGGCAAACACACGCGCGCGCACGAGAGAGAGAGAGAGAGAGAGAGAGAGAGAGAGAGAGAGAGAGAGAGAGAGAGAGAGAGAGAGAGAGAGAGAGAGAGAGAGA
>BFEA01000012.1:3307334-3322419 GCA_003427395.1 Chara braunii
CACATACACACACAAGTGTGGCAGTGTATATTTCCATGTTCTAGCCGTAGATGCATTCCATTTTGCTCATCCTATTGATGAAAGTACCATGAGACGAGCCGCGAGGTTGGAGACTTACTTGTTCTCTCTCTCTCTCTTTCTCTCTCTCACACACACACACAAAAATAAATAAATAAATAAAGTGTGGCAGTGTATATTTCAATGTTATGGCTGAAGATTCATTCTGATTTCGCTCATCCTCCACACACACACACAGGCCGACCTTGCCATGCTTCACCAAATAAACAAAATGCGATTAAATCTTCCCGTAGAACATGGAATTATCCACTGCCACAACATGGAAATATACACCGCCAAAGACCGAAAATGTGGCAGTGTATATTTCCATGTTTGAGCAACGGATTCATTCCCAGTTTGCTCATCCTATGGATGAAAAACTCTCTCTCTCTCTCTCTCTCCTATCTATCTCGCTCGCTCGCGCGCCTGCGACATTTTCATCTTACAGCCTCTTAGTACATACACACCGGTATTTCTTTTCAGTATATTTGTCCGCTGCAGTGTATCTTCGTATATTCTTGGGGAAGTTTCCTTCTCATTTCGCACAGTGGCAGGTTGCTCAGTTGATGCACACATGAAATTGTTGAATTGCAGACGAGAGTTTGAATACAGCGGCAACCATAATAAAATAGTTCTAATTTACAGAGCATCTGATGGCGTGCTGATGCCTTGGCTGATGTGAGGGGGAGGAGGAGGTCGCACGAGGGGAAGGAGGTCCGAGGAGGGGGAGGAGTGGGCCGTGCAAGCGGGAAGAGGAAGTTGTAGGAGGGGCATGAACATGTCGCACAAAGGGGACGTGACGTTGCAGAAGGTCGTGCGGGAGGGGGAGGAGGAGGAGGTCATGCTAAGGGGAGGAGGAGGTCGTACCGGTGGGAGGAGGAGGTCATGCTAGGGGGAGGAGTTTGTGCGAGTGAGAGGACGGGGCCACAAGGAAGGACAAGGAGATTGCAAGGTTGTGACGCTGTCTCTTATACACATCTAGATGTGTATAAGAGACAGGGAGTGGGCCGTGCAAGCGGGAAGAGGAAGTTGTAGGAGGGGCATGAACATGTCGCACAAAGGGGACGTGACGTTGCAGAAGGTCGTGCGGGAGGGGGAGGAGGAGGAGGTCATGCTAAGGGGAGGAGGAGGTCGTACCGGTGGGAGGAGGAGGTCATGCTAGGGGGAGGAGTTTGTGCGAGTGAGAGGACGGGGCCACAAGGAAGGACAAGGAGATTGCAAGGTTGTGACGAACCACTTTCTGTAACGCGCGATTTTCTGCGAGGTTGCAATGAGGGGTCCTAAGCTGGGAAGATTGGGCCACTTTCGGGATATTGGGATCGGTGGAAAATTGCATAAGTACCTTTGCTTCTTCGTCTTTTTCGTCACTTCTTCGGGGCTGGGTGTATCCTGGGACGGTCGGTTGAGTGCTTGGTCGGATGGATGTCTGGCGTGCCACCGCCCGCGCGATTAATAAAAGTTGACGTCGTTTCTTTCGGTTTGGTCTCGATCTTTTGGGCACGGACATCGCGCGGGAAAATTGCTGCGCTCTTTTTTTGAATTTTCTTTTGAAACCTTTTTTTTTAATTTTTGTCGAGCCCCGATGACTCTCGGAATTTCGGACTTTCCTTCTGGAATTTGTGGCTTTTGCTTTTTCGTATTAGATAGGAATTTAGGAATTTAGTAATTAGGATTTTTCCAGCCGCGCGGCGCTTTTTGGTTCATGCGCTTTCTCGCGCGGCTGCAACGAAACTCTGATTAGTCGGCGCCTTTAATCGTTGGTGTAACTGTAATTTTGGGCGAGCGCCATTGTAACTGTATCTTCTTCTTGCACTTCGTCTCTCCCGCCCTCCCTCTCTTTCTTTTGCTGAGATTTTTTGTAAGCCGCGGCTTGCATGCTTGGATCGATGCGAGGAGAAGGGTTACGTCCCCCACGCCGCGGCCCGATCATGCAGAACGCAGACGCTCCCTCTCTGATCTTCACTCTAAGTCCTGGTAATTCCGTGTTCCTCGCGCATGCATGCACGCTATAAATTTCGGCTGCGCGATTAGTCAGCTCTCTTAACCCATTGTTGGAAGCTCGGGGTTGCGCGATCAGGAAGGGTCGGCACACGGGCGAAGTAAGAGGTGAGTAAAGTAGGAGTTCGGCGATCCGACGAGCTGGTGCCGAACGCGCGGGATTGATGTGGGCCACGACGGACTGTGGGCACGGGCGAATCCGACGGGTGCGGGAGGACTAAGCGGGGTGACAACTTCGTGAGTTGGTGCATGACGACGGACTGTCCGCATCGGAGAGAGAGAGAGAAGGAGAGAGTTGAGGTCGATGGATGCGGATTTGCTGTTTCTTTGTCTCTTCCCCCTCCTCATCTGTGTACATACATTTTGATTGCGGCCCCAGGCGGTTTGCCCGTTCTTATTTTTGTTTTCGGCTTTCGGGAATGGAGACTTGAGTTTTTACTCACACTTGTCCTTGCTTTTGTCCATCTCGATTGCGCGATGTGTATGATTGCCGAGTGTATGGATGTATGGATGCTATGCTTGCGCATCCATATCACTGCTGAGAATCCCTGTCCTTGCCTTTTGTCTGTGTCGAATCTTTGCCACACCTGATGCAACTGTAGATGGGATAGGAATCTGGCCCCGATAGCGATTTTGTTCTCGTTTTTGCTTTTCTTACGATGGGGGTTGCGATATGGTTGCATCTGGCATGATCGAAACTTCCGAAGTCTGGCCCCGTGATCGCCGCGCGAGAACACGTGTAAACGCGATCCGAGTCGCGCCCTTATACGCATTCCCGTGCGTCGATTCGCTCACCCAAAAAAATTCACAGCGGAACCGTCACCCCGTACAAGCACGCTGAGGCGCCACTAAGGCTGCCTGCCATGCACGTACTTGTGCGCGGTGACGATATCCCAACCGAGTTGTTCCATCAACGATGATACCATGACGCGATCTTGGAGTTCAGACTCATCCTATGACCCGGACTATTTCACCCCTCTGATAAACGAGCTCATAAGGACGCGATACCCCTGTTACACGGAGAATCGACTATGTCCGAGGGAATTCCACTGCGCCACCTCTAGCGACCCTCGGTGCTCTGATTTCCCCTCCCCCGACCACACCTACTATTTTACACACCCGGGATTTGTTGTCATCACCACCAGTTTCCCTCCTTTCCGTCTTCCTCTCCCGTATCATCAACTCAGTGTCGTTTCGTGGCCGGCCATAGCCCACTATTGGCCAAACACGTTTTGTGTGAATTGCCGACGCAGCGGCGAACAGAGAACTCCGGAATTCCGAAGGCCCAACCCAGGCACGCGGCAACCTGCGCCGCGTGGCGGTCCCTGGCGGCCTAACTTTTCGAGACCGCATCCACCGTATCCACCGCGGAGGGATTTCCCCGTAACTCGTCGCCCATAGTGCCCCGGCCCCATCGGACCGTGAGCCTTTTGCGCGCGCACCCCTGACTCACCTAATTGCATTCATACCCTTAAGATTCCCCCACTTTCCCCAAAAATCATTGGCACACCCCTTTTTGCACTTCCCGGCCCACACTCCACTCCGATCAGGAAGTCGCGCTGGGCGTGAGGTTGGTATCGGAGCCCGACACGTGGCTAGGGTCTTAGGATTGATAGCACGTTAATCAGGCGACCTGGCTAACTGTGGGCGACCTCGCCCTCGGAACGTGCACAAACGTGACCCTATCATCACCAGAAGCAGATCGGCTAACCGACGAGCAGCCAATATGGCTGCCAATGTGCAAAATCCGGTTCCGCAACAAAATGCTAATCCACCTAATCAACCTGCCCCATGTGCACGAGCTCCCATGTCGCCACTAGATCTCTATCTATTTGATCCGGCCCACCATCTCGCAGGAGCATGGCTGGCCACGCTTAGAGCACAGCAGTACGATGATCACGAAGCACAGATCAACATTCCAGCTCGAATGGGAGGAGACGCTCATCAATGGTATAGTACCTATGTATGGGTGGATCTCCCGAACTTCGAACGAGATTTCATGAACCGATTTGATTATGTCCACCCTGAGCAAGCGCTATACATGATCAAGGACCGAGTGCAAAAACCGCTCGAATCCGTTGCGGAATATCGAAACCGGTTCTACAGAATGTTCGTAAGAACTGAGCAAGGTGAGCAAGTAGGGAGAGATCTGTTCATTGACGAACTCCGCAGTCGAACAATAAGGGCTAAGTTGCAAAAGCAATTTTCCCCCATCACTCATACGCTACAACAAATTATGGCTGCTGCGGAAGAAATGGAACGGAAGTTCGCGGCGAACTTCCTGGAAGGAGAAGATTACCCTAGAGACGGAGATTCGACCGAGCTCGCTCGAGCGAGAGCAGAGCTGGCTGCTTTACAGAACAAATTTGAAAACATGGGGTTTGTATCAGGACCTGTCACCTATATGGAACAGATAGACCCCAAACGAGTAATCCTAAGCGAGACCCCGAGCATCTCTGCTCCAATGATGCCCGCCCGTCAGGGCATTACCCCCGCCGCCGGTTGAGGCTCCTGTTCGATAAAACGAATCGGCGGTCATTTTCGAACTAACCAAAACTTTGATTAGTTTGATCCAAGAAAGCAAAAAGGAGCAGCGAGAGCACAATGCCCGGCTGGAAGCCATGATGAGGAACATGCGACCCATTGCGGTGCATGCCCCTCCGATGCAACAAGGATTAGCCCCTGCCCCTGCTCTCGGAGGAGTTACGAACAATCTGAATGTTTTTATACGCCTGTCATCAGCCCGGACATCTAGCCCGCGATTGCACCCACCGACCCCCACAACAGCGGATCGGAGTCGCACCGATGGCTGCGGCCCCCATTGCCAACGGACCTGGACGAGTCGGAGCCTTGATGAAAGAAGTAGAGGATAGGGGAAGCGCCTTGGCTACCTCGGAAGAGACCGCCGAACTAATCCCGCTAGATCAGTATGTGTCGCTGGGATATCCTGGGCTAAGGATGATCGGAACCATCAGGCCAGCGCTAGAACCGAAAGAGGTGGTGGAGTGGTGACCGTCCCTAGGAGAAATGGAGTCGGGAGGACCCACCTTCGTCATAGGCGAGATCGATGCATTAAACATCATCCGAGCCTTGGACCATCGGATTCCCCTTCCGATCGGTCATCTACTCTCGATCTCCGAGCAAGCCAACGAGCGAATGCTACAACATTGTAAAGCGAATCGAAAGTGATTCGCTCTCGCCCAAGCGCCGAACAGAAAAGCCAAAGGCCCCGCGCCGGAAGAAAGCCCAACAAGCACTCCGGATCCGATACGGGTAGGATTAATTCAGAAAGACGATCATTTCCTACGAATTACACCCATTCCGTGGAAATCCGCAGAGTGCGATATAGAAATTTGGGGAATTCCCTACAACGCCATTATAGACTCAGGAGTAGCTGTGTTGGCTATTTCACTGAGAGTGGTCGAAAGGGCAGTCAGGAAAAATGATCTGATCATGCTTACCGATAAATATCAGCTCGTTTCGGCGGATGAGGAAAATATTAAAACGGTGGGGAGAATGACCAATGTCGCCTTCTGACTAGGGAAAGTACACGCGCTTGGGGATGTCGTAGTACTAGATGTTAATACGTACGACGTTCTTTTCGGACTTCCCGCTCTTGTGGCGTTACGAGCAAACCTGGATTTTGAACGACGATCGATCGTCCTCCGAAATACAGGAGGAAAACCCTACGTTGTGCCTATGCGATCGACCCTTCGCCGATGATGGCAGGGACTCTCCGCATGATCTCCTGGGACGAACCCGCTGAAGGGAAGCCATCAACTGATGATGCGGAAAGCAGTGACGAAGATGATCCGGAGATCTTGAAATTGGTACGACAACATGTTTACTATCCGCCGCCCAAAACGATAGCGAGAACGATGCAACTGACCAGCCGAAAAATTCAAAGGACCAAGGCGATGATCTTGGGAGAGCCCCTCGTGCACATTTCGAGGATGGTCGACTCTTTGGAACCCCCTCAAACTCTGTGCGAAGGGATCACCCCTCTCCTCGCCAGGTACAGCGACAAGAAGCATTATTGCGACATTACAGAACTACCTAAGTTCTTACTAACATCGGCTAAAGAAGTGAGACTGTTACGCTTGGGGGTGAAAGCAAGCTCTCTGGAACCCCCTGGGCGTTTTGAAGCGGAAACAGACGGACTGGGGATAAAGATTGCAACTAAGGAAGTGCCATGGCAAGATGTTTGCGACGGGATCACCTCGGAAGGACACGTGGCGATCCGAGAAGAAGATGCTCAGATGATGGCCACAATGTTCTCCTGGCGATCGGATCATTCATTCATCTCGGCGCCTCCCCCCGACTTGACAAAATAGGCGAACACGAAACAGATTGACGTTCGGATCTGGGACAAACTTTTTGAACTACACGTTCCACAATATGTGCCGGATGAAATCCACCGGGTAATTGCGGATATTCTAACGGAATATCAAGGAGGATTAGTGTGTCAGACACTGACATTGGGTTGTCGTTAGTAATCCAACATGAAATTCAAACAAAAAATCACTCCCCGATTCATTGCAAACCTTATCGCTATTCCTTGATTGAACGAAAAAAGGCTCTCGAACGAATTCGGGAGTTCGAAGCCAGTGGTTGGATTGAACCTGCTACCGGATCTTGGTCCTTTCCCGAAGTATTAGTGCCGAAGAAAAACGGGGCGATTCGTATTTGCATTGATTATCGCAAGCTGAATGAAATCACGATCAAAGATGTGTATCCCCTCCCCCGGATTAATATTCGGCATGGCTTCCATCATATTCTGGTAAGGGAATAAGATCGACCGAAAACGGCCTTTGTGTTGTTTGAAGGCACGTGGCAATGGGTTCGGTGTCCAATGGGGATTTGCAATGCGCCTGCCACATTTCAGAGAGCGATGAACATGACGTTCCAGAACTTCGTCAACAAGACACGGCTGACGCAGGGAATGATTAAGTTCTGCGTAATCGTGTACATGGACGACATCCTGGTCTATTCGGAGACCTATCACGGGCACGCGCAACACATCGAATGTACATTAGGTGCATTGAGAGACGCTGGGTTCAAGATTGCGCTTGAGAAGAGCGAATTTTTCCTTTCAAAAATTTCGTTCCTGGGCTATGTCGTGACACGTGGAGGATTGAGGCCAGACTCTAGAAAAGTTGCGGCGGTAAGGGAAGCCCCGGTTCCCACGTCGCTAACGCAGGTTCGAGCCTTCTTGGGGCTGCCGTCGTACTATTGACGCTTCATCAAGGGCTTTGCCGCGATTGCACGACCACTAACGAATCTGTTACGGAAGGATCAGCCTCTCAGGTGGGACGCGAAGTACCAACAGGCCTTTGCAACCCTCAAGGACGCTCTGGCAACGACCCCTATTCTGATTCGGCTGGACCCCTCGAAGCAGTTCATTCTCATCACGGACTGGCAACCGGAAGCTATTTCCGCTATTCTAGCACAAAAGGGAAACGATGGTCGCGAACACATCATCGAGTACGCGTCTCGAACCGTACCGGACGAACGAAGGAACGACTCCGCACCTCAAGGCGAGTGCTATGCGGTAGTTTGGGGAATCCAACACTTCCATCCGTATCTCTACGGACAGAAATTTCACCTCGTAACAGATCACGAGCCTCTGCTGGCGTTGAAGAAGCTCACCAACTACACGGGCATGATTGGCCGTTGGGCGGTGCGACTGCAAGAATACGACTTCGATATCATCCATCGAAAGACAGAGCGACACGGCAACGCGGACGGGGTGACACGTCTACAGCGACCTGCCAAGGTACCAAAGGGCAAGGAAATTACACCGTGGAAGGAGCCGGATTTGACCAACGAGCCTAAGTACAGACAGGTGGCGGTTCTTCCACGTGGCAAGAAGTAAAAGCGGTGACAATGGGTGATGGAGGTAACCCCACTACCCCTCTCTCTCCCCCTTCCTCCTCGTCTCTCCTCTCCCTGCCTGACAAATTTTGCTACTTTTGCGAAGCTATCTCCCGCGTATACGAGGTCTCCATGCGTCCTAACGGGGAAGGATATGCGGATTGGATAGATTGCCGACAGTGTGTTGCCCGAGCCCATGGCCCGTGCATCCAATACAGAAACGATAGTAAGCCATGGTTGTGCCCTTTGTGCCGGACCGACAAAATTTTGACCGAGGCTCGTTTTTTGGATGCCACGTCAGAAGGATTGGAAAAAACCCGAAAGTTTAGAAGGGCCAAAGTATGGACGGATATTGCCTTAATTGCCACCCTAGTAGGTAACCCCCCCCAGGATTTCACCAAGGAAGACCGGAGGAGGGCCAACGAAAGGGCGCGGGATTATCGATGGATAGAGGGTAAATTAGAAAAATGGATGACAGTGGGATCTGGATGGTAGTGCCGCATCCGTTCATGCAGTATGACTGGTTTAAGATACCCCACGAGGAAACTGCGGCCCATTTTGCCGTACGAATCACGGAGTCCGCTATCGACAAAAATGAGTGGTATTGGTCCAATATCCTCGACGATGTGAAATACATTGTCGCCAACTGTCAAGTCTGCGCCGCTGACAAGGCGCCGATTCAGCCACCAAGATTGATAGTGCCCATAGTTGTTGAACGACCATTTCAAGGAGTGAGCATGGACACTACCGACATAGTGGTGCCCCCTGGCCCTAATAGCTGCGAATATTCAGTCCTATTGGTATTTGTCGACCATTTCTCAATATGGATCGAAGCGTATCCGTGTCGCACGCGGCAAGCCACGGAAATCGCGCGATATGTCAACCGTTTCCTTGGGATGCATCAAGATACAGAAGAGATCCTGACCGATAACAGAGCGGAATTCAGGGGAGAAGTGTTAAAGAACCTGGTCATGCATGGCGTCGCCATACGGAACACCGCACCCCATATGTCACAATTCAATGGGCTGGTCGAAAACGCCAACCGGGTGATAAAGACCGCATTACGACGAAATATCGCGGCACGGGATCCGAGGCCCTAGCCCGACATCGTTGATCACATCCTGGCGGTCCATTGCGGAACGCCTCAGGAATCGACGGGGCTAAGCCCCTTCCAATTAAGGACCAATAACGTCGCTTGCGTTTCAATACCAAGCCTCCCCGACGAGTCTATACTGAACCGACGGCCCACCAGGGCCACGACTAAGGACAAGGTCAAACAGCACCTAGAGCTAATGGAACGGTCACTGCCCAGGCTAGCCCGAAAAAGACAGAAAATGACCGAACTAGCCCAAGGCCGGCAGGTCCGGAGCTACGAGGCCCGAAATGGGAATGCGGGTGCACGGCCCCAGTACAAATTGGGGGACGTGGTGCAGGTGAGGAAATGTGCTCTCCAGGGTAAGCTAGCGCCACGATTCTTCAGCCGATATCGCGTGATCGAGCTCGGCCCCAACGGCGTGGACACTGTGCGTCTCGCCCCTGAAGTCTCTGGCAGCCGATCGACCCTCCCGATCACACGCCACGTGTCCTATCTTCGCCTCCTCCCCTCTGCTCCGTCTCCTTCTCCCTCGATCTCTCCTTCTGAGGAAGCCGAAGATGACGGCTCTGACTCTCCACCGTCCCCCTCTTCCTCTTGCTCCCTCTCTGCCTCCCCGTCGCCATCGCCATCGCCATCGCCATGAGTTTTCTGGAGGAAAGAGCCCTCAGCGAAGCATCGCTTGCACCCCACGATCGATTGACGATCCGACAAGTCTATCTTCCCCGCCTCAGTCCAGATCTTCGGCGGCTTGCACACTTTTTCAGCACGAAAGGCATGTATGCAGCGGTGGTGTTCAGAATCGAAGGCCGGCCCAACGCAGTGGTACTGGCCGAGGCAGTAGCAGTTCATCAGCGAGCGATACCGGATGTCAACCGCATATCGGTCGTCATCAACTTCAGTGGCGATCTCTCCACGCTCCTCCCTTTACGACATTCGGCGGTGAGGACATCGCTGCGCGCTTGGGCAAACGATCAAGTCGCCGAGTGGACCCAGCTTCTGGCTCGCCGCGGGGACACGATCGCGCCGACATGAGCGATCGAATACGACGGCCTTCGGATGTACCAGCGTGATCCGCCGGCTGTTCTCCCTGTCGTCATTCCCTTCCCTCACCCCCAATGAGTCTTGCTCCGATCTCCGTTTTTTATCTCCCCTCCACCCTCCCCACCTTCTGGCAGTCCGATATCCATCCTCGTCTTTCCTGCTGTCTAACGACCCTTGCGGTCCCCGACATTCATCCCCCACATTGGGAACTATGGTGCGAAGACTTCGTCGAGCTTTCACTGTGCTTGGTTGAGATACGGCTGACGTGGACCGAGGACGAAGCACGCCCGCCTTGCATAGAGCGCCTGGAGTTGCTGTTCATCCAGGCTTGGCGAACCAACGTGGAGGGAGAACTCCTCGCGTTTCTGTTCGGTACAGTGCGGCCCGGATATCAGGAAGTCATCGCACAAGAGCTCACGATCCCGGTAGCGCAGCTGGTGGACGATCTCCCTCTCTACATCAGCTCGCAGGATGACGAGCACCCGATTCCTCACGTACTTTCTCGCACGTTGACGCCATATCTCCAGTGGTCGGCTAGTCTGGAGGGAGCCACAGAGCGCATCCCGCCGTCACAGCAACAATATTTGGATCCCCGGACGATTCGTGATCTGGCCTTCTTCAGGAATCCTACGGCGGAACAATGTGCCGTCATTCGAGAAGAAGAGGAGGAGGAAGAAAGTACCGGGAGTGACGAAGACGAAGACGGGCTGGAAGCAGGCGGGAATAGCAACGAAGAGCTCGGTGAAGAAGACGAAACCCCCGAAGAAGGAAGCTATAGCGAGCATAGCGAGGGGGAACAGAGCGAAGAAGAAGAAGAGGACGAGGAAGGAGAAGAGGAGCACGACAAAGAGCCTGTTGGATCGGAGTGGGAAGCCGTGCCAGAAGAAGCGATGTGTATGGGTACAGAGGCAGAGGATCCCGAGACGGCCCGCAAAAGAGAAGAAATCGCGGTCGGGAAGGAGTTAGAGCTCGCAAACGCAACGAGTCTGCAGACCCCCGACGACCCGAACCGAGATCCGGAGCCGCCTAGACCTGAAGATGGTGACCTCACGGCCACGACTCCGACCCCATCCACGCGGCAACGGAGCCGATACCCTTCCTCCCCAACCCGTCCCCCAGTTCGCCGACGTACCGATACGGGCGATCGACCTTCGTCCCCGATTACTCTCTCGCCGTCCTCTTGACTACCTCACCCTCCGCCAGCTCACCACCCCCATCACGTTCCCTTCCAACCCGTTTCCCCGCGATACCTTCCGTCACTTCTACGCTGCTCGCCTCGCTATAGTGGTGCATCCCCACCCCTCCATTCAATGCGCCGTCCCAACCTTCTGCCTCCATGTTTTGCTCCTTAGTGCCGCATGGCGAGGCCACAATATGATCGAGGTTTATTGCATAGTAACGGGGACCATCCCCGCCTGCGAGGATCGCGATCGTTTTCGCGTGGTACTTTTTCGGACTCTCACCACCTTCTATCCCGATTATCTCGCGTCCCTCCCTCGCACTGGCAACCGCTTCCCCCGCTTCCACCGCATCATTCGCTACCAAGCGCTTCCAGAATCTGTAGTCGGGATGGAAAGGTTCCTGCCCCCGCTACCCATAAGCCCTCCACCCTGCCATGCCGCCATGTACCGACTCCCTTTCCCCCTCCCGGTTAATTACTGATGCAACCGGAATGGACGCGTGTCGCGGCGACGACACGAGAAAGATCACGTCCTTGGATCGTCAAAGAGCCCAATCTGAGGAACTGGTAGAAGAGCAGAGTTGCCACTAAATGACGTCCACACGCAATCGAACGGTAAGTGGCATAAAGAGAAGTGCTCCGCGTGTCGATCGATTAGAGAAATCGACACGTGTCAACAAGCAAGCAGGAGCTTGCTAATATTGGAACCCCCTGGGCGTCACATATGTGACGAACCACTTTCTGTAACGCGCGATTTTCTGCGCGGTTGCAACGAGGGGTCCTACGCTGGGAAGATTGGGCCACTTTCGGAAAATCGAGATCGATGGAAAATTGCATCAGTACCCTTGCTTCTTCGTCTTTTTCGTCACTTCTTTGGGGCTGGGTGTGTCCTGGGACGGCCGGTTGAGTGCTTGGTCGGATGAATGTCTGGCGTGCCACCGCGCGCGCGATTAATAAAAGTTGACGTCGTTTCTTTCAGTTTGGTCTCGATCTTTGGGGTGCGAACATCGCGCGGGAAAATTGCTGCGCTCTTTTTTTGAATTTTCTTTTGAAACCTTTTTTTTGAATTTTTGTCGAACCCCGATGGCTCTCGGAATTTCGAACTTTCCTTCTGGAATTTGTGCCGTTTGCTTTTTCGTATTGGATAGGAATTTAGGAATTTAGTAATTAGGATTTTTCCAGCCGCGCGGCGCTTTTTGGTTTATGCGCTTTCTCGCGCGGCTGCAACGGAACTCTGATTAGTCGGTGCCTTTAATCGTTGGTGTAACTGTAATTTTGGGCGGGCGCCATTGTAACTGTATCTTCTTCTTGCACTTCGTCTCTCCCGCCCTCCCTCTCTTTCTTTTGCTGAGATTTTTTGTAAGCCGCGGCTTGCATGCTTGGATCAATGCGTGGAGAAGGGTTACGTCCCCCACGCCGCGGCCCGATCATGTAGAACGCACGCGCTCCCTCTCTGACCTTCACTCTAAGTCCTAGTAATTCCGTGTTCCTCGCGCATGCATGCACGCTATAAATTTCGGTTGCGCAATTAGTCAGCTCTCTTAACCCATTGCTGGAAGCTCGGGGTTCCGCGATCAGGAAGGGTCGGCACACGTGCGAAGTAAGAGGTGAGTAGAGTAGGAGTTGGGCGATCCGACGAGCCGGTGCCGAACGCGCGGGATTGACGTGGGCCACGACGGACTGTGGGCACGGGCGAAGCCGACAAGTGCAGGAGGACTAAGCGGGGTGACAACTTCGTGGGTTGGTGTGTGACGACGGACTATCCGCACCGGAGAGAGAGAGAGAGAAGGAGAGAGTTGAGGTCGATGGACGCGGATTTGCTGTTTCTTTGTCTCTTCCCCTCCCTCATCTGTGTACATACATTTTGATTGCGGTTTGCCCGTTCTTATTTTCGTTTTCGGCTTTCGGGAATCGAGACTTGGGTTTTTACTCACACTTGTCCTTGCTTTTGTCCATCGCGATTGCGCGATGTGTATGATTGCCGAGTGTATGGATGTATGCATGCTATGCTTGCGCATCCATATCACTGTTGAGAATCCCTGTCCTTGCCTTTTGTTTGTGTCGAATCTTTGTCACACCTGATGCAGCTGTAGATGGGATAGGAATCTGGCCCCGATATCGATTTTGTTCTCGTTCTTGCTTTTCTTACGATGGGGGTTGCGATATGGTTGCATCTGGCATGATCGAAACTTCCGAAGTCTGGCCCCGCGATCGCCGCGCGAGAACACGTGTAAACGTGATCCGAGTCGCGCCCTTACACGCATTCTCAAGCGTCGATTCGCTCACCCAAAAAGATTCGCAGCGGAACCGTCACCCCGTACAAGCACGCTGAGGCGCCACTAAGGCTGCCTGCCCTGCACGTACTTGTGAGCGGTGACGATATCCCAACCGAGTTGTTTCATCAACGATGATACCATGACGCGATCTTGGAGTTCAGACTTATCCTTTGACCCGGACTATTTCACCCCTATGATAAACGAGCTCATAAGGACGCGATACCCCTGTTACACGGAGAATCGACTATGTCCGAGGGAATTCACTACTCCACCTCTAGCGACCCTCGGTGCTCTGATTTCCCCTCCCCTGACCACACCTACTATTTTACCCACCCGGGATTTGTTGTCATCACCACCAGTTTCCCAACTTTCCATCTTCTTCTCCCATATCATCAACTCAGTGTCGTTTCGTGGCCGGCCATAGCCCCCTATTGGCCCAACACGTTTTGTGTGAATTGCCGACGCAGCGGCGAACAGAGAACTCCGGAATTTCGAAGGCCCAACCCATGCACGCGGCGACCTGCGCCGCGTGGCGGTCCCCGACGGCCTAACTTTTCGGGACCGCATCCACCGCATCCACCGCGGAGGGATTTCCCCGTAACTCGTCGCCCACAGTGCCCCGGCCCCATCGGATCGTGAGCCTTTTGCGCGCGCACCCCTGACTCGCCTAATTGCATTCATACCCTTAAGACTCCCCCACTTTCCGCAAAAATCTTTGGCACACCCCTTTTCGCACTTCCCGGCCCACACTCCACTCTGATCAGGAAGTCGCGCTGGGCGTGAGGTTGGGCGTCACAAGGTCGCACAAGGGGTAGAGAGAGAGAGAGAGAGAGAGAGAGAGAGAGAGAGAGAGAGAGAGAGAGAGAGAGAGAGAGAGAGAGAGAGTCTCCTTTTTGTTGTTGGGGGGGGGGGTAATTTGCCAAATACCCCCAAGATATATGTCAAAATGTCCCTAAAAGATATGGGCAGAGTGGAATGGCCTTTCGGGGTGACATGTTTGTGTTATGCCCCTGTCTGGCCGGTGTGCAAATTCGCTTGGCCTTTGGCAATTGCACCTACAAAAATTTGGCCACTGCCCGGGCATTTTGCAAAGTTGGGCAGCGTCCGGTAGGGATACTTTGCACAGATGAGGTCCAACTGCTGGCTGGGGTGATTCTCAAAATGTTTTCGTGATCGCCCCTCGCCGCAGCGTAGCAGCGGCAGGTCAACTTGTACTATTTATACTTGGTCACGGAAAGGAACAAGTCAACCCGCCGCAGGCACGGCCATTATCCGGTCCGGGCGACATTGAGGGTGTTTGTTTCAGCGTGCAGTATTCGGGGGGGCATAGGCCAAGGCATCAGCACGCCGTCGGATCCTTTGTAAATCAGAACTTTTTTATTGTGGTCGCCCCTGGATTCAAACTCACGTCTGCAATTCAACAGTTTCTTGTGTCCATCAACTGAGCAGCCTGGTGCAAAATGAGAAGGAATCTTCCGCAAGAATTGCCGCGCGCACGAGAGAGAGAGAGAGGGAGGGAGGGAGGGAGAGAGAGAGAGAGAGAGAGAGAGAGAGAGAGAGAGA
>BFEA01000012.1:3331089-3345806 GCA_003427395.1 Chara braunii
GAGAGAGAGAGAGAGAGAGAGAGAGAGAGAGAAGGGGAGGAACACTCACCTTCGGCAACGACGATGTCCAAGGCGGCGGCAGGTCACAGTAGCGGAAGAACGAAGTCCACGGTGGATTGCAGCAGTGGAGAGAACGTGGAGTGGAGCACTGTTTTTTTGCGGCGGCCTGGAAAAGCAACCAGTTTGAATTCGAATTCGAAGTCGAATCGGCCTCCCTGCTGGAGGGCATTACAGGAAGATGCATCCCTCGCAAAAGGGCAAATCGGACAGGCAGCACGGGAAATGGGACCGGCAGTCCGGTAGGGGCATTCTGAAAAGTTGCGCCCCTCACTGACAGGAGCCTGCCGGGAAGTTCAGAGGCCCCAGGGGCAAATCAGGGTAAGTCGGCCGTCGGAGGGGCAAAACGCAAATAAACGCAAACTTCAGGGGCATTTCGAAAATTTTCCGTTTTTTTTTGTGTAATTAGGCTCCGATCTATTCGTGCTCAGGGTCCGCGTTTCTCACCATCGATTAGGGAGAATCGACTGACTGAAACGGGCATTGTCAGAAAATAAGACGTCAGAAAAAAAAAAAAAAAAAAAAAAGTGCCGTCCACTACCAAGCACGTTCTGTGGTCAAACAGCTGAAGCAGACGCGGGCGCCCAGGCGTGAACAAGACGGGAGAAAGAGCGGGGGCTTATTAGGGCCAGATCGTGAACAAGACGGGAGAAAGAGCGGGGGCTTATTAGGGCCAGATCGCACTGGCAAAGAAGATTGGAATAAGTGTCTGAATCTGGACGTATTCCACTCAGAGATGCAGAAAAGCAGACCACTCAGAATCTTTTGCACCTCTCCACAAACACGTCCAGATTCAGACACTTTATTCCAATCTTCTTTGCCAGTGGGATCTCGCCCTAAGTCCCAGTGGCGGCGGTTTCCCAACGTGGCCACAGTGCGACCGTGAGATGTACAATCGGATGGCAGGAACTGTATCGGGACTCTAAAGCCTCGTTAGTCTGTATCGGGACGTGTTTCCACAGCATTCCCGATACCAAGTCCTTACTAAAGCCTCGTTAGTCTGTATCGGGACTTCAAAGCCTGGTTAGTCTGTATCGGGACTTCAAAGCCTCGTTAGTCTGTAGCGGGACTTTCGGCATGGATCGGGAGGGGGAAAGGTGGCGAAAGGGGGGGGAGAGTGCGATAGCACTATCGACGAAGCAGCACGCAAACCTTTCTCGGCCTTTTGGCTAAAAATAGATATAAAGTGTATAGGACATGTGTTCTGATCAGTTTAATATCTGATCCGTTCGGGAAAAAAAAGAAAAAAAAAAAAACAGCACGCAAGATGAGAGAGGGAGAGAAGGAAAAGAGGAGACTGGGAGGGAGAGAGGGGGGGAGGAGGAGGAGATGAGAGGGAGGGAGGGAAACAAGGAGAGTGGGGGGAGAGGCAGGGAGACAAGGAGGGGGAGAGAAGGGGAAGAGGGAGAAAAGGGAGAGGGAGAGAGGAAACTAAGAGTCTGACTTGCCTACAGCCTACCGGGTGGCTACCTGTCCTGATGTTCTTAAAAAAAAAAAAAAAAAAAAGTCTGACTTGCCGGTGGAATAGGAAGCGAGCTGATGCTCCCCAGAATGGACAAGGAGCCAGGGTCATAAGGACCTGTTGTTAAAAAAAAAAAAGAAAAAAAAAAAGAAAGTCTGACTATAGTCTGCCATGGATTACGCAAAAAGGCTGATTTTTCTGCCTAACTTTGCCCAAATACTCAGACAAGGACTTTCCTAAATCTGTATCTAGCTGCAATTACGGCCAGACCTGGATGAATCTGACCGCGAGAGCTATAAGAAAGAAAAAAAAAAGTAGTCCTTCGAGTGTGAGTGTGCGCATGCCCTAACTTAGGGTACGCGAGAAGCCTAACAACTGACTCTGTCTGCCTCTCACTCACAGAAGATCTTCCACTCCCTTCCAGGACAGAATGAGAACAACGAAGAATTGGCCATGCAAGGAGATCTACGAAAGAAAGAAAGAGAAATGGGAAAGAAAGAAAGAAAGAGAAGTGGGAAAGAAAGAAAGAAAGAGAAATGGGAAAGAAAGAAAGAAAGAAAGAAAGAGAAATAGGAAGTACGAAAGAAAGAAAGAGAAATGAGAAGTGCCAAAGAAAACAAGAGAAGTGCCAAAGAAAAAAAGAGAAATAGGAAGTACGAAAGAAAGAAAGAGAAATGGGAAAGAAACAAAGAAACAAAAGAAGAGTTTGCCATCAATGCCATGCAAAGAGTTGAAGCAGATCAAGACTGACACAGCAGATTCGACAGATTCGAGGACTGGGACGAAATACAGGTTCAATACATCATAGGGACTCTACCAGAATTTTCCTTGGAGGACTAGGGGCGAAACTGTGGGCACGAATTCAATCGAAGATGACCAAGTACAGCGAGTGCACGAACTCAATCGAAGATGTCCAAGTACACAGCGAGTAATGCCCTGAGAGTAGGAATTTCCAGGGCAGTCTGTGGCTGTACGTTTCGAGCGGGCTCTCGCCAGAGAAGACGCTTCTCGTCGTGTTTCATAATGTCGGCGCCATAGCTCTTGATAAAGACACACAACTGTCAGCTTCCACCGAACACAACGCCCTCTGGTGATGAATGCATACAAGCTCTTTTCCCGGTGTCATACAGTCACGATGAGGGTCCTCCGTTTGGGTCCTCCGTTTGGGTCCCCTCCGTTTTCGGCAGACGACAGTGGCGTGAAAACTGGCGGTGCCCCGAGTTTGGGTCCTCCGTTTGGGTACCCTCCGTTTGGGACCCTCCGTTTGATTCCTCTGTTTGGGTCCTCCATTTGGATCCCCTCCGTTTGGGTCCCCTCCGTTTCGGTCCCCTTCGTTTGGGTCCCCTCCGTTTTCGGCAGACGACAGTGGCGTGAAAACTGGCAGTGCCCCGAGAACGCCCACGGGCGTTGCCAGATTCGTTTTTTTTTTGCTTCTTTCTATGGGCTCTGAGCCAATAAACGAGCACAAGGGATCCTCGACTGACCTGGTGTTAGACTTACCGTCTTCATCTGTGAACCGAACCCCCGGCATTACTACCTGTAGTGGGGGCGACTTTCAATCTACTAGATGCAGCGAATCCAACGATAACGACCGGGCGTTCTATAATTGGTGAAGACTGTAGGACCGGGTAGGTAACGAGCGTGGTGGAATTCCATCACGACAAGGCACGTGGGCAAAAAAAAGAGACGACGATTAGCCAAAAGACGTGAGGAAAAGAACGAGAGGAGAGAGAAGAGAAAAAACAAAACTTTAGGTTCAACTTGGTGATTACAGTATTTCGCATACTGCCGAACTAAAGCAGGCGGCGAACAACAACTTGAAAACTTGACAAGAGGGCTGAGGCGCAAAACAGAGCGGAGAGAGAGAGAGAGGCAGAGAGGTCGGCTCTTTCAATTTGTTTCGTTTTATTTTTGCCCCGAAGGATGAGGCATTGCCTCCACATGCTTATCTCGACAATTTTTAGAATTTCTAATCCCTCACGTCGCTCGCATTGGTAACCAGTCAGTCGCCATGCTTCGCGCTAACAAGGGAGAGAGAGAGAGAGAGAGAGAGAGAGAGAGAGAGAGAGAATCATCATGCTAATGCTTCACGCTAACAAGAGAGAGAGAGAGAGAGAGAGAGAGAGAGAGAGAGAGAGAGAGAGAGAGAGAGAGAGAGAGAGAGAGCATCATCATGCTAATGAGAGTAGATAACCGTCATCGTCATAATTCCCGTCGGTCAAGGGGGTTAAAAACTTCTAAAAGCCGCGTGTGCGGAAATTATAAATAGCCGCCTTCCCCCGAGTTTTTCGTTTTTATCCCTTTTACCGCCCCTAACACGATAATACAAGGGAGAACGTGGATGGGGGGGGGGGCAAGCTACTACGTGGCCACCAAGCAGCAGGTACCACACAAACCGATTATCAACCATACATACTTAATTCCATTGGACACTAATCGAATTTCTGGAGGACATGCTGTTGCATAGTGGAATCTCAAACGCCTAATATCAAATGCAATTACTCAACTTCAGTAGGTGACAACACACACACACACACACACACACCTGTCTCTTATACACATCTAGATGTGTATAAGAGCCAACACACGCACGACGAAACGACGAAACGACCTGTCACATTCATGCCTTCTTTGTAGACAAGCAGAGACACACGCACCCACCCACCCACGCACGCGCGCACACACACGCACGACGAAACGACGAAACGACCTGTCACATTCATGCCTTCTTTGTAGACAAGCAGAGAGAGAAAGGGCTTCCTTCTGTGTAAGGAAGGACCTTTCCCAGTAGCAATGTAGTCCTGTGGTGATATTCTCCATCGTAATTAGCGCAATACACAATCTTTATCTGTTCCTTTCTTTTTTCAGGGTCCTACCCCTCATGGAACCCCAATCCACCACAATCTCACTTTGCCTGATGTGAGGCGAAGCGAGCTACACCCCGTCACAAGACGCATGGACGTTCACTGAAGCAACAGCAGAAAGAACCGAGAAATGAGACAGCAAAAGAAGCACAAGACAATGTTTGACCATGGGAAAGCGAAGTCAAAACGAACCAAGGTGTTACCTTCGAGGCGCAACCCAACAATGAAATCGAGCCAAACACATCAAAATCAAAAATTTATGTTAACTCTCGTATAGTGGCTACGGTCTTTACCGTACGACGGCGTTGGTTATTTCGAAGAAAAGTGGAAAAACCACAAATTCATGTCTGTGGCACCATCGTGAGCTCCTAGCAGTTTACAACAGATAATAAACGTTAGCACAGCAAAAGACGCAGCAACTAACAACGAAATGAAAGGGGTTTAAAACACAATCCGCGTGACCTGTCAGCTATCCCAACACATAGACACCCTTTACTCTCAGCCGTAGTCAACCAATTCGTTGCTCTGCAGAGGCGAACTCTCACGGTTCTCTCTCTCTCTCTCTCTCTCTCTCTCTCTCTCTCTCTCTCTCTCTCTCTCTCTCTCTCTCTCTCTCTCTCTCTCTCTCTCTCTCTGTGACACTCTTACATCATCAAGCAACAGGCTTTCATGCTCCACTCTCTCATGCTCCACTCTCCCAACGACAATGTGTTCCGCTTCTCCTCAGTCGTTAACGCCCGGCGGCGATAGTACCTTTTCTGTTAATCCACTGCAGCAGCTTTTTCATCCAATGATGCTCTTTCCCGTCCATTGCCGCAATTATTCATCAAGCCAGAACTCGCTGTAACGATAAATAATTACGCAAATCTGAGCACTCGTCCACCCACCCTCCCCATTCCCCTCTCAAAACGGCCGTGCAGCAATTGGCCTGTTCAGGAGAAATAGGTATAGGTATTATCCTAATTCTCCGGAATCCTAACAACGAGAACGAAGGCGGGAAAAACAAAAAAAAAAACAAAAAAAAACGACAAGTGATCTTCAAAGTCCTAACATTCACAAGAGAAAAAGAGAAAAAAAAAAAAAAAAAAAAAAGAAGAGGAAAACCCGRYMARAAAAAAAAAAAAAAAAAAAAAAAAAAAAAAAAAAAAAAAAAAAAAAAAAAAAAAAAATTTAAAAATCCTAAAATTCAAAGAAAAAAAAAAAAAAAAAAAAAAAAAAAAAGAAGAAGAGGAAAGCTCGGCTTCGAAATGAATTGGTAATCCAGCGAAAACGACAAAAAAGGGCAATCCTCTCAGCTCGAAACTGGGCCAACGAAGTGTCAGCCAGAAGCAAAACAAATAATTAAATATAAAAAGGCAACTCACCTCATATTCATAAATCAGAACGAAACAGAAAAAACACTTGAGATCACATTTGTCCCGAAAACGCCGATGGAACATCAAGAAAACATTCAAAATCCTCAAGAGGATAAACGTAAACTACCTCAACAAGGCTTTCATAGTCTCTCTCTCTCTCTCTCTCTCTCTCTCTCTCCAAGACGAACCTTTTCAAACCACTTTTTATTTCAGACTTCTGAATCCCGCTCTTCCCTCCCTCCCCCTCTTTCATCTTCGTACCTCCCCTCTCTCTCCCTCCCTCCCCCTTATTTCATCCTCTTATTACCTCCCCCCCTCCCTCCCCCCCCTCCTCCTCCCTCTCTCTCTTCCCTCCACGACCGAGTTTTGAACTAACAAGTCACGTCTCCGGTGCAACAGCTAGACTCGGTCGGGCATAATTTCTCTTCTTGCAGACGAGTAACATTATCTTTCCTTTTCCATCTGCCCCCCCCGTTTCCTCCGTCACTGCCGCCCCTCCCTCAGCCGTTTGGGCCTCTTTCCCTGTCGCCTCTTCTTCCCCATCTTCCGTCTTCGCGAATCGTACCTCCCATTTCATTCCCTCAGCAATTCTGGCGACGCTGCGCAGCAACCAGACTTCGTCTCGGATGATGGCCACTCCTTCGGGCCGAAGGATCCTATCCATTTCTATCAAGACGTCAACAAAATCACATTCCCTAGACGCGTAAGCAGAGAAAACGCCACTGGCATGCAACAGGTCGTAGGTTCGCGGATAGGTTGAGAAGGCCTCGCACCAGTCGTGGTACGTGCCCACGAGACCTCTGTCGAAGATCACGGGCAGCGTGTTCTCCATCATCGTATCATGAGTTTTCTTGTCCGTCATCACGCAGTTCATCACCCAAACCGGGTACTCGAACAGCGCGGCGGCGAAGCCGCCGTACCCGGCGTTCATGTCCATGAAGTTTCTGAATTTGTTCGCAATGAGCGCGGGAACAAGACGGCGGTAATGAGCGACGGCTCGCTGCCAACGGAAGTTGTCCAGGTGGATTGCATCCGCGTTGGCGCTGGGTTGGCGGGAAAAGAGTCGAGGGGATGTGAAGTTGATCCGCTCCGGCCATTTGGGAAGCTTACCTACAGCGATCGAGGGGGGAGAGGAAGACGGGCCCCCCTCCCCCTCGCCCTCCTGGCGGGATTCCTCCGTTAAGGGTAACGGCGGCAAACAGTCAGTTAACGTAACGTACCAGGCTTGATCGACGTCGTTAGTCTTCTCACACACAGGGGGTTGCGTACCTTCCGTACGCTCCGCGTAACACTTTCCTGTTCGAGGCTTTCTCCAAATGGCATAGAGGTCAGCTTCCGCGGCCTTGGCCACGACTTCCCAGCACATGCGCGCCGCCAGATCCTCGATTGCGACCATGGACTTATTGAATTCCACGTTGTCGCCGCGCCACGCTTCCAATCCGTACTTCTGCCAATTCACCGGCGGTCCCGACAGCACCCAATACCCTCCCGGCCTCAGGAGGCGGTTGACTTCGATGAGGCTGTATCCGCCCTCCGATGTCCAGTCAATCAAGCATCTGCTGCAGTGGATCAGGTCGAAGGAGCTCGACGGATATGGCTGCCGCTTCGTTGCCAGAGTCCCCAGCAGGGCGGGTACTCCGCGCTCCAGAGCGAATTGCACTTGCGCTTCGTGGTTGTCCCTCGGAGCGACCGACATCGTTAACACCCCTTTATCGAAGAGATAAGCACCCCAACTAGCGACGCCGCAACCGACATCGAGGGCGAGTCGAATGTCGGACCCCTCGCCGAGGGGTACGTAGTGCGAAATGCCCTCGATATACCCGGTCACCCCCTCGTGGAACATAGTCCCCCCCCCCGGGAATATCATCTTTTCCCCCTCGCGCCGTACCCAATTCTGATCGGCTTTTGCCACTGTCAAGTAGCGCGACGGCACGTTGTCGAACCATGTTTCCGTCCTGCTCGTCGGCCAGAGCGCGTGGAACTTGTACCCCGGCGGAGGGCGGATCAGACAGCGGAGGGGGTCCCCCAGGCAATGGCGCTCGCGGTACTCGTGGCGGCGCCGGGGCAACTTCTTCGAGCGCTTGTTGTCTTCACAAGGCGTGTAATCGACAAGCTTCGCGGGGCAAAAGTCGAAGTCGTAAACGCCGCTGTACTTCGCGGCGAGCGCTGCAGCGTTACTACTACTAGAAGAAGAAGAAGAAGAAGTAACGGGCTGCAGGCCCAGGGAGCGCCAAGTGTAGTGCACATAAAAGAATAATAACAACAACAAAAAGGAAATGAAGACGTACGACCTCACATTGCCCTTTGCCCGCAAGTTCTGCATCGCGACAGCAACTACTCTTACAGAAGCCTTCACATTCACTGCCCTACCGCGCGCCGGGAAGGCTCATGGGGCGTGCGCAGGCGCACACGTACACACGCACGCACGCACGCAAGGCCGGCGGCGGTCAGAGAGAGAGAGGAGTTTCAGAGAGAGACAGAGAGAGAGAGAGAGAGAGAGAGAGAGAGAGAGAGAGAGAGAGAGAGAGAGAGACGGCGGAAATCTGCAGGCAGACTGCGAAAGACAAAGCGAACGCAGAAGCTGGCAGAATAACAAGGACAACTTGTCGCCTGCACACTGTCCACAGAGGTCACCAATCCCAAACCGCAAACACGAAGCAGGTCAGACGTGCGTGCATCAACTCGAAGCAAATTCAGAAAGCGGGAGAAAGAAACACAAACATGTAGACACCGAGAGAGAGAGAGAGAGAGAGAGAGAGAGAGAGAGAAAGAGGGGTGCGGAACCTGTCACCTCTCTGCGTTAGTAGCACACGTGATTCTCCTCCGTTTGCTCTCTCTCTCTCTCTCTCTCTCTCTCTCTCTCTCTCTCTCTCTCTNTCTCTCTCTCTCTCTCTCTCTCTCTCTCTCTCTCTCTCTCTCTCTCTCTCTCTCTCTCTCTCTCTGTGTGTGTGTGTGTGTGTGTGTGTGTTTTCGTGGAGTGCGATTGGGCGAGGCCGAGATTACGGATTCATCTTCCCTTTCTCCCGCTCTGCAGTAAGATGTCTCCGATTGGAACGAGAGGACGATATCCCGACGAGCGCGAATCGAGAAAGCGAAGACTGCGACCGGCTTCTCTCTTCTGGTTAGTTGTCCGCCGCTATGACACATGAACAATCAATGGAGACGAAGACGTCAGAAGTAGGGAAAAGCTCACAGGGCGTTAGGGCGCAAACACAGAGGCGAAGTTGAAGCCAATGCAACCGATTCCGATCAGATCACGGAAAAAAAAAAAAAAAAAAAAAAAAAAAATCCCAATGCAGACGAAGTCGCACCACTGTACCATCAACGATTATCTTCTTCCACAGCCACGCGACATCGCCAGCTTCCCCAACCCTACACCGCGATCGTGCTTCTCTCTCTCTCTCTCTCTCTCTCTCTCACACACACACACACACACACACACACACAAACATGGGATTCACCTTTTCACATTTGACTCCAGCATGGACGTTCGGGCAGCGTTTCTCGATCGCTAATCGCGCACAGCTCACTGCATCTACCTGTCTCGTCTCGAGGTCTCTGCGAGGTTCGGATTCTGGGCCTCGCCGCACCACTCACCAAATGCACAAAAGACAAAATATTATAGACACGTATCTTTTAATGTTGTTTGTTGTATACCACCAGCCCCTATTGTTCATTACTAACCGTTGATCTTCGTAATCGAGGGTGAAAAATGAATAATCCAGGGTGGTGGGATCTGACCCTCATTCTCATTTTGGTGGAGCGGTGAGGCGAGGCCCCTTTCCCGGGGCTGGTAGGCCCCACTTGCACTAATTAAGAGATAATGACCGTAGATAGCAAAGATCAACGGCCCAAATCTCATAATTTGCGCAAGTGGGACCTTGCCCCCGCTCCATACGGCCGCGCTCCACTGCTCACCGCATGCACAAAAGACAAACATCATGTCATGGCGGTGTATCTTCCCATGTTCTAGCGGTACATTCATTCTTTTTTTTTTTCTTTTTTTTTTTTTTGGTGAGTGGTGAAGCGAGGCCCATTGACTTGAGTAATTGAATTTTGATTTAAACAAAAAAAGAAAAAAACAGGGATAATTTGTGAAATACCCCTATAAGTTGAGCTAATGCCAAAATGCCCCTAAAAGATGTGGGTAGAGCGGAATACCCCTCTGACAAAAAGAATGTTTTGTGAAACGCCCCTGGCGTCAGTTGGACCCGCCATCTTTGCAAAATGCCCCTACCGGGTACTGTCCATCTTTGCAAGATGTCCCGGTACCTGCCAACTTTTCCCAGGCCCTGATTATTTTGATTTACCCATACCGGCCCAGCTCATCTTTGCGTTTTGCCCCCTGGCCGTTGGAGGCCTACAGCGGCCCTTTCCAGGCCCCAGGAAGCCACTACTGGGCCCAGGTCATCTTTGTGTTTTGTCCCCTGGGTGTTGGAGGCCAAAAACGGCCCTTTCCAGGCCCTGGGAAGCCAATACCGGGCCAAAATGGGAATTGTGGAGACAATCCGTTGCTTTCTTGACGTCTCTGCTGTCGTTGGCAGTCAGTTTCTTCTTCTCCCGCCCAATTCATCCCCCATTCATGGCAGGGTGCAGAAACAAGTCTGCAGTTAAGGGATTCTTGAACTTTTATGATGAGTTCTACGTGCATGAAACAGCAGCGGCCAGTGCTATGATGAAAAGGACGTCCATGACACACACAGCCAGGGCAGGCTGTTGCAGACCAGATTTTGCAACAGCTGAGCACCGTTTGGATCAGACCCCGTCATTGCCTGCCCATAGAAAGGGAACATTCCATGCACGAACCCAAGAAAACTGTTCAATGCACTGTTACAATGTTGGTTTTCGGGCCTGTGCTTCATTGTCCTGTTTTTTATCCATTTTAAAGCATTTGGATGATTTGGTACTGCTAGTGGTGGTGATACGAGCACCCCGTAGAGGTAAATTATTTCAGTTTGGGATACCGATGTGGGTGAAGGGGCTGTTGTGGTGACATTCTCTCTCTCTCTCTCTCTCTCTCTCTCTCTCTCTCTCTCTCTCTCTCTCTCTCTCTCTCTCTAGCTTGAGCTACCCTCATGGATTTACACAACAGGAAGGGCGTACTGTTACAATGTCTGCATGTGAGCGTCCCACTCATTCCCCTATTTGTATTTTTTTTTTCATCTATCGCATACATCTCAGAGTACCTGTCAGATGGAGGAGGCAAGCAAATAAGCAACTGATGACATCTAACAATGGAATGAATTACAAGTCTTTATGACACATGAGCTATTTGCGAGAAAGGATAGCAAGAGAACCTGCAGAAACCACGATTCAATTTCCCCCCCTGATGAGGAGTGCTGACTGATTACCTGGTCTCAGAAAAGTCGAAATACTTGCTAGCATGCCCGAATCTTAACTATGCCCCTGCATACAACATCGAGCCTAAAAGAATGTGCGAGGCTGTGAGCATGCTACACATGCAGAGAAGGCAAGGAAAGCAAATCTAACTGAGGTAGCAAATAGATGGTCAGAACTTCTCAGAAGTTCAGCAGTACAGAAAACCTAAGTTCCTAATACATAAATATATGAGGTGAAATTACCTGCAGTTCAGAAAATGCAAGTTCAACAAAGAACTTGCAACAACAAGTTACTGTATCACTACGAATGGACAGACGCAGTCCGCAACGTATGATGTGTGGACAACCAGCAACCTCCCTAACTTCTTTGACCTGCTAACAACTGCCGTACAATAAACAAAACTTGACAGGGTCCATTCTTTTCAAAAATGTTCACAAAATACTTGATGCTGTGAAAGCATGTGCAAGGCAGTCTATGAAAGACTTGGATGATGTGTATCGTCCTTCGCCATTTGCAAGGCAGTCCTGTAAACTGACACAATAGTCGGTGCTGGACAATCCTATTCGTTCACTGTATCGCAGGTCCGTCGTGAGTGGCCTGACCTGCCACACAAACTACATTTGAAATCCCTTTTGGGCTGCTCATCAGCTTTCATTCTCTTCCGTCTCTGACGAGGACGCCCACGAGATTTGCGCGGAATTGGCGGAAGAATAGTGTTGTCGTCCTCCATGTCATGAACATTTGCTGGTTCTGCTGCTGTTTCCATGCCCAGCGTCTCAGGCGATAGTTGCGATGCTGAAGTCACACATGTGTCAGTTGCTGGCATGTCTGGTGCCCATGTGTCCTTCGGTGCGAGTGGGTGAATGAGGCCGGCGTAAGTTGCCCTGTAATTTTGGGTCGTGAAGAAAGCCTCACAAAACCGTCTGGGACACTCATGCTTCATCAGAATCACAATCGTGGCATGGGAGCAGGGGATACCTTCTGCGGTCCATCGTCTGCATGTGCATGACCGGCTATTCACAGTCACGGTGTTTGAGTCATTCCCGCTAAGGACTTCAAAAACATTGTCATCTGTTGGAATAACTTGAAATTGACGACCCTCATCTCAGCTCGCAGACAACCTTGCTTCTGCACCCGGAACGAGTGCAGTCGTGATCCCTGTCGCAAACCTTCGACGTTGGAGGTACCACACATAGAGTTGCCGCCGCATGTGCTCAAACATGTGCATGGCTGGTTTCTGGCACGCTGCAAAAATCCAACCGTTCAACGACTCTGCAATGTTTGATGTGTAGTGTCCGTAACGGTGACCCACAAAGAAAGCGTCGCTCCAAAGTGCGGGATCGCATGTTTTCAATAACCATGTTGTCGTTTGCTTGTCCATGACATGCATGCGGGAAATAATTCTACTGAATTCGGCAAAAGTTGGTGCTTTTGCAGCGGACCACAACAATTGCAAGTAAAGTGGTCCACTATTCCTTTTCGCCACATTGTCTGCAATGTGCTTCATGCAAAACCCGTGCGGGCTGTCATAAAACACATTCTGCACAGCTTGAATAAGTCCTTTCTCTCTATCGGATAGAAATGTGAGGACAAATGTGTCAATCCCCCGCGATTCGAATGTCCCTTTCAGATGGTTGAGGAACCAGGACCAGTTGTCTGCATCCTCGCCAGCAACGAGTGCGAAAGCAACAGGGAAAAGTTGACCTTGCGCATCAATTGCTGTTGCCCCCATGAGACAACCTCTGTACCTGGTCTTGATGAATGTCCCGTCAAGACCTATGAGGGGCCTGCAATGTTGGAAACCTCTTATGCAGGCGTCTAACGCAAGGAACATGCGTTGGAAACGTGAGTTTGCCGCCTCAGTTTGCATGAACGCGCGACTCCCTAGATTTGACCGCTGCACCTCCTCGCAATACTGCCGCAAGTATCGGTAACCGTCGTCATCACTTCCGAGAATGCTTGCCTTTGCGATCTCCTTCCCTTTCCATGCACAACGGTACTTAACATTCACTCTGTGATCGCGGAACAAGTCATTCATGATCTCCACTGGCTTGTAATCCGGCGTGTCTCGTAATTTCGGTTCTATCATCCGCGCAACCCATGTACTGGTGGCTTGCCGGTTTGACAGCTTCGCGAGGCCTCCACACGTGTGCTCACCAATGTCCTTCACAACAACAATCGGGCCACCGCTTACATGGGACCCATGCAGACGCCACATACACTTGTCATCCTTGCCTTTAATCGTGTACCGCTTGATGTCAGATTTCACAACAGCGAACTCGTAGCAATTTTGAACTGCATGGTGGGCCACTGCATTGCGCAAATCTTTCACGGTCGGGAACTCCTTCCCCTTGTACAGACTTGTTTTCATATCTTTGGTTGAACCACCATCTTCTGCACTCGGCAAATCAAATTGAATGCCCACCCCGTCGTGCTTATCTCCCGATGACTCTTCTTTTGAATCTTCTGCTGAAGACCTCTCAGATATGTCTCTTGAACAACCGGTTGCGAACTCCATCCGTGTTCGTTTCGCAGTGGGCATACGACGGTGCAACACATTCCTGCTATCGAGTTGCTGTTCATCCTCCAATATAGTGCAAGGTTGACGTGACGAACCACCAACACAAACCTGGTGAGACATTCCAGCTGGTCCATTCGCTTGCTGCAATTGGCCCAACAATGCGTTGATCGCCACTTCTTGCTGCGACACTTTATCGAGCAGCGTTTGCGCCAAGCCTTTAGACATAGCACATGTCATGATGTTGTCTTCCCCGATCATTTCCTCCGAGGGCGTGTCCCTCGACGGTATCCCAAACTCAAACATTTCTTGCTGCCTCGACCAATGACGAGGTGGAATGTCGTGGTTGATCTGCTTTGGGTACAGACCACCATGGACATTACTTGTCGGAAAAGTGACAAACCTAGCTGGGGGGTTGACAGGGCTGCGCATCACACGATGCATACCACGGTGCATTGCCCCATTTGGCAATGCACTCGAGGATGGAATCTGTGAATCCATCTGTTATGCTCGCTTCTGATGTGATGTTGCTGCTCAATTGCCGCAACAGAACCGACACACCACTATGAACTATGAACCTGCATCGCATGCATGCAGGAAAGAATGTCAATGGATACGTCCTCAAAGTGATCCACCGGATACTAGACACTAGACGCTAGACAGATGCAGTGCCTAAATGAAGTTGAATGTGAACTCCCAGTGGTGCACCTGTCTGGAGAGCCAATATTCAGCTTCACTGAGCACATCCCTTCCAAATGAGACCGTTCTATTGAACCTGAGAGTCGATGTGCAGCTTCACAATAGATGCACTGCACTCCATACAGTGCACCTGCCTGATAGTCTATATTCAGCTGCACAACACAACCACTGCAATCTGGCAAACAAAATATCGGACTGAACAGCAACTCCAAGCAGACTACTAGATGACCTTGTCATTCGATGTTTCTTTCCCAAAAACAGACAAAGAAAAGCTACAATACACGCAGAAAGCATGATAAACCACCAACAAAAGCATGATAAACCACAAAGCACGATGAACCATAGGCAGGTTAGTAATCTCTCTCTCTCTCTCTCTCTCTCTCTCTCTCTCTCTCTCTCTCTCTCTCTCTCTCTCTCTCTCT
>BFEA01000012.1:3347911-3358520 GCA_003427395.1 Chara braunii
TGGCAAAACACAAAGATTTTGGCCCAAAAGGGCATTTCGCTCTACCCACATCTTTTAGGGGCATTTTGGCATATAACTCAACTTATAGGGGTATTTTGCAAATTATCCCAAAAAAAAAAAAAAAAAGAATCCAGCGGCCTAGCTCAGTTGGTAAGGCACGCAAGTGGTATTCATGAGGTCTTGGGTTCAAATCCCCATTGGCCTCATGTACCTTCCTGGGCATGCTTGGCGCCCGCCACCTAGAGATAGCCCGTTGGTCCCCCCAATTGGCATTAAAAAGCAGTCTCTGTTGATGTTCATAGGGGGAGGGGTACTCAGGGAGGCACAGCGACTGGCCACTCAGATGATGCTCGGTCCCTCTGCACCAGCTGTCCCCTGGCCGGTGCCCCCCAGTGGGGGATCCCTGAAGGCTATCAGGCCACCCTAGGTTGAAAAGGCCACCGTTGTCATATTAGACACAAGATTGAATTTACCTGGGCTGGTTAGTCCGATGATAATACCTCAAGGCCATCGCCCTTTTATAAAAAAAAAAAGAAAAAAAAAAAAGGAAAAAGAAACGAATTGCGTTTTACTTCTGATCTAGGGCCTCGTTGCACTACGCTCGAAATGTGAAAAACGAGAGTGAATCTTCCGCTATAACATGGAAAGATTCATCGCCATGATTTTTATTTATTTATTTTTTTTGACAAAGTTTGTTTGTTTGCAAAAAGAGGAGCGACGAGAGGGGGACGGGCGCTAGGACGGGCGCAGGAGCGCTCCGCTTAGCGCTACCGGTTCGGCTGAACCGGTGTTGCTTACCGCAGGCCAGGCACGAGGCCTGAGTCACGTGGTTAGTTTTTGTCGAAGCTTCCCCCGACGATGGCGGGGTCAAACTCCTTCGAGGAAGGAGGGAGAATGGAGGCGAACCAGCGGCCGGGAGCAGGAGATACATACAATTAATGCGTAATATGAGGGATAGGACGTGGCGCACCGACGCCGGCGTCCGTGATACGAAATACGAGAGACAGGTGGAAGAAGTCAGATCTGCAACACAGGTAATGAAGAAGAGCTCCGAGAGGAACAAGGGGAGTACCTTGGGACTGCAGGGTGACATGGTCTTAGTGGTTTAACGTAAAGTGGATGATAATCCTCTTTCCCTTGCATAATCTCGTACTGCCGTTGTAACCCTCGTACGATACACATCTGTGAGGACACCATTGGACTTAGGTTACCATATGCTCACAGTTGTCAGGATTGGACTGCTCGAAATGGGGCGAGTGATGCTCCTCTGATGTAAGAAACTGACCCCGAATAACAAGAGTAGAGTGACACTACTGACGTAAAGATCGTTGTAAGCTGGAATTTTATGCTCTTTGCGATTACCAAAAAAAGAAAGAAGCATTAGGGAGAGGCAACACTTTGGGTGAACCTTACGACATCGTCTGTTTTCTGGCCCGTACTCCGGAGAGACAAGAATGGAATGACGGAGAAAGGGATAAAAAACGGATGGCTTGGAAAAGGATAAGAACTTGTTTTTTTTGTAAGAATAACCCTAATCACTCAGTGAATTTCGCTCGCACCTATTAGTCCAACATTCATCAACTCAATTCAACTGTCGTGGACAACAACAACAGAAAGGGAGAGCCGATCGGGGAATTAGGTAAATTCACATCTCGCAAACATGAACCCAAGTGCCCCCCCCCCCCCACCTCAAGCCGGKGGAATGGCGTCACAGGGAGGACCTGTGGCAAGCACGGGAGGTGGGGAAGACCCTGATCGAATCAAGACACTTCTGGATCTCTGTTTCGATGATGGGTTGTTTCCCGAATCAGAAATAAACTTCGGGGAAACAAAAATTATTGATGGAGTTGGAGTCCTAACTTTAAGTGAAGAAGTCAATTTAGCAACGATCAACTGGCTCAAAACCAGAACGGTTCTCGTAGTATTTAATGAACCAGCTATGACGATCAGCGTGACACAGAGAGAACAATTGATCCGGGTATATGAAGATGCATGGTACCTGGATCCGGTGGTTAATCCGTCGTAGAAAAGGGGATGCACACATGGGGAAGGCCCGAATGTCACATCCTATATTGCACGAAATGCCATAATTGCGGAATGGATGATTATGAAGGGAGAAGACAGGATCCCCACGCGAAACGGTTTTGTGAAAGTTCTTTTCAAACCGTGGATGTCTAAACAGGAATTGGATGAAATGAGAGAAAATGACGCCGCAGGCAAATACCGAATCATTGCCTTGAGAGTGCCGCTCGAAGCCCTATTCCCACTTCGTTTTGCCGTGGAGAGAATGATGGGGAGAATAGTCCACATGCATCCACCAGAAAGGAACGCGGAGGAACCCAGATTAGGGAACATCAGGATAGACTGTGTGCCAGAAGTCAAGCAAAATTTTAAGGAATGGATAGTGGTACGTCAGCCAACAGGACCGGGGTTTGTGGAAGTCCAGTTTGCTAATCAGGATTCCCCCTTTTGCAACAAATGTCTTTGGTGGTTTCATGATGAATTTGATCCGGACTGCCCGAGGTTCAATGAGCCCATGCCTGAAGGTCGAAGAGGAAGGGGCAGAGGCAGAGGTGGGAGAGGAAGGGGAGGTAGAGGGATAGGACCCGGAAGCAATTACAGCAATCAGGCAAGAGGAGGTAGGGGAGGGAGAGGACAACCGACGGGTATCCCCCCAGCTAACAACCCTCCCCCTCCCCCAGCTAACAATCCTCCCCCTGCATCTCTATCAATGGTAGTGTACGGAGCCTCAGCCCCACCACCCCCTCCACCTAATCCAGGACAAAATGTGAGACCGAACCTTTCTTCCCCACAGGGAATGTCAAACAGTACAGGAGGTACAGGAGATGGGTCCAGGCCGGGAACCCAGGGTCAGCAAGGAAGCATGTCCCATCCCCATCCCCCAGGACCAATGGCCAGGCCGATGGGAATGAGACAAGTTTGGTCAGCTTCCCCAACGTGGTCCTGTCACCCAACAAGTGTGAATCAGTGGGGAAGCGGGCAAGGGCTCCAAGTAGCACACCAAACATCAGCCCAGCCTCAAGTCACAGGGATAGGAGGCCAGTCTCTACTACCCCGTCACCCACTGGTGAATTCAACCTACGCACAGACGGGTCAGCAGAATTCAACAGGCATGTGGGGTCCGCATGGCCCTCCAGGGGCCCCAGACCTAGGCCCTGCACAAACACTGGAAATCAGCCAAAACCAGCACCGTCCGATCGGTCTTCAGCAGGAAACACGCCTTTTGATGCCACCACCTGGCGTGATGGGGGGAGGATGTTATCCATGGCAGACTTATCAGAGACAAGAGGGGAATCCCAGTTCAAGTCTGCTAGTTCAGAGACACGGGGAAGCACCGTGGTTTGTTCCCATCACGGGCGCCATTTCGCAGGCAGTGGAATACGGGAGGGTACAGGTTTCAGACGCACCAGGGGGAGGAATAACGCATGACACAAATCCGATCTCAGAGGGACACACGAGACAACCTTTCACTGCAGTTCGAATCAACTCTGAATTTGAAATCTAGAAGCAGAATGAAAAAAGATTGGCGTTGGATTTAGTGGGCCTGAACCAAGTGCCGGGTAATAATGGCAATGGACAGGTAATCCAAAGATTGGTGTCTGAGGCAGGTACAGAAGAAGCATCAACACCACAAGTAGTAGAGAGGCCCCCACATATTGATCATATCATGATGGATCCGGGGAACCGGACCTCCCTCCAAGCCCCAGTGAAAATGAGAAGAGTAGGGGAGGAAGGACTGAGTGAAACAACGAAGGAGGTGGAAGAAAGAGAAGTGGACTTTTACTGTGTCTAGCCCTTGAACGCACAAACGACCTGTATAAGCGAATGCACACAGGGCAGAGTTTCAAGGTTAGTGGAGGCAGGGCCGTCAGGGACAACAAATAACGCAGGGACGATTGACTCAGGGAATGTGGCCCACTTTATTCTTCCACTCTGTATCTCGCTAGCACCACAAGGCGTGAAGGTACTGACTCTTAAAACCGAGTCTGGTGCCCTCACGCTGCCTATAGTGCCAGTGAGTACAGCCCCCTCTTCGAAAGAGGCTTTTCGAGCTGCGACCCAGGAGTTTGCAGCGAATCGCTTTCAGTTCAGACTGATCGCGGGCATTAGGACTGGGAGGAGATCATTCGCTCAGTCAGGGGGGGCCCAACTCGCTTTTCACATTGTCCTGACGGATGTTAAAATCACAACGGAGATCGCTGCAACCCTGGCTAATCAAGGGACCCTTTGGGTTCCTCCAACCTGGTTTGATTCCCATACCTCGAAAGAGGTTGAGAAGCTGGGGATCATGAATCAAAACGCGGCCTTTGTGGCGGAGTTCTGTTCCACACTGCCCGCAGACAAACACCCATGGGCATCTGGGTTTAGGAATATGTTGTTAGCACCATGGGAAGTCGGGATGAATACCGACGAACAAGGACAAAGTAGAAAGAAAAAGGGGAGCAGCAGAGGACAAACCGAAGCTTTGCGGATCCAACCTAATGTCGCCCGTCCACAAGCTAATGACAGATAAATTACATATAGCAACATGGAATGTCAGGGGGATGGGAGATACCTCGCGGACGTTCAAACGGGGTCGTTTGAAAACTTGGATCCACAGACAGCGTGCACACCTGATTCTCTTGCAAGAAACCAAACTGGATGAACCAAAACAGACCGAATGGCGAGATGGTGGTCTGACCCTCAGTTCTGGGCACCCGCTAACGGCACGAGGGGAGGGACTGCGATCTTAATTCATCGGGATGTAGAACTGACCATACTGGAAAGTAGATCAGACATATGGGGACAGTGGGTGTGGGTAAGATTCAACATGCAAAAACAAGAATGGGTAGTGATGTCGGTGTATGCCCCTGTAGTCCTGGGGGAAAGGAAATCCTTCTTTTCAGAGCTCCATCATATTGTACCAGATGTTCAAGACCTAATAGTTGCAGGGGACTTCAATACGGTACTGCATCCGGGGCTGGATTCGCCGAACAGGGAGGAGAGGAAGACTGACGCAAGGCTGCTGCTACAATTCATGGCGCAGAGAGAGCTCACAAACACTTTCAGACAAATGTATCCAGAAGAGGCTGGCTTTACGTGGTTCTCCAATCAACAATCAGATAATACACCGATGGCAAGACGCAGACTGGACCTGATCCTGGCCAAAGGTGCGGCATGGGAGGCTGCGACCGAAGTTCAAGTGGGGTCAGACTTCTCCTCTGATCACAAACCTGTTTCAGCGTTCCTCAGGCTTGGAAGAGATTTGAAGGCGGAATCTGGCTTTTTCAGATTGAATACCGAAAATCTGAAAAATCCAGCGGTGTTGGACTGGTGCAAACGACACTGGGAGGACTGGAGGAAGACGAGAGAATGGTTTACGTCCAAAGAGGAATGGGTACAACTGGGTTTCCGCATGGTAACCAGAGCGCTGTATGTCTTTTCCAGGATTCTGGCCAAAGAAAGAAACATAGAGGAGCAGGTCTGTGTAGACCAGATAGAGGAAGCGGAGGAACAGATGGGGAAAGATCCTCTAACAGACATCTACTGGGAAAGAAGAAGGGTAAATGGCGTGAGAAAGCTGGAAGCTATTCAGATCGAGCAACAAGAGGCCTGGGCTAAGAGAGCAAGAGAGAGGGGGGATGACGCAGGTGGATCGAATGACAAAGGAAACATTTCGCAGGCTCTGTCCTCCCCGCACTCACAATCTAGTAAGAGCGCTTCAGCACCCATTCAACGTGCAAGCAGACCTAGCAGTAACAACGGAGGCTATGTCTCAGTATGCAGCAGAATATTTTTCCGACATTCTTACGTCAAGAAGACCCCCAGAGGAAACTTTGGTGGAAATGAAGAGCCAAGGAAATCTCTGGCAACACACGACAGAGAAACTGTCACATCAGCAAAGGCTGAGCCTCGATAGGCCGCTCTCACTGGCGGAACTCAGGGAAGCAGTTAAGCGAATGGCGAGGGGGAAGTCCCCTGATGATGATGGTTTGCCGGTAGAATTTTTTGAGGCCATGTGGGAGCAGGTGGGCCCTATCCTACTAAAATTGTTCAATGGAGTCTTGGAAGGCGGCAGACTGACGGAAGACATGTGCAGGGGAGTCATAACCCTGCTATATAAGAAGGGAGATAAACTCAATGTTCGAAACTGGCGACCTATCTCTCTATTAAATGTTGCCTACAAGATATTGGCAAAGGCGCTATCGAGAAGGGTGGGCGAGTTTCTACCAGATTTGGTGAAGTCAGACCAAGGGGCCTTCGTCAAAGGGCGGTCGATAGCGGAAAATATAATGGTGGCGATAGGCGCACTAGAAGTGATTGGGAAGGAAAGGAGACAAGTAGTAGTCGCAATGCTGGATCTGGAGAAGGCGTACGACCGCGTAAACTGGTCCTTTGTGCTGGCAACGCTAGAACATATGAATTTTGGAGAATGCTTCAGGAGGTGGGTGGCAGGCATGTACAAATTTTCGACAGCAACGGTGCTAGTGAATGGCCAGAGGTTTCAGGAGTTCGCCTTGACCCGGTCGTTGCGGCAAGGCTGCCCTTTGGCCCCACTTCTGTTTGTACTCCAGATAGAAGTGGTCTCTAACGCAGCAAGGGCGAACAAAATCATGAAAGGGTTAGAACTAAGAGAAGGAGTGGAGGTGAAGACCGGTGCAATAGCAGACGACCTCTTACTAATCACAGAAGCCACCAGAGAATCCATGGGCGCGACAAAGGGCATTCTGGACCAATACACAGATTTATCGGAAGCCAAAATCAACTGGGATAAATCGGTGTACTTTCTCCCAGAAGAGTTCGATATGGAAGATGACTGGTCCATGAAACGGGTAGGAATGCATGAGTCTGAGCGATACCTTGGACTCCAGGTGTCACTCTCCAACAGTCGGCCAACTCAGGACAGAATCCTAGTAGACAAGGTGGAAGCGAGAGCTAAGAAATGTACTACAGCAATGGGTCTTTCACTGTTGGGGCGCGCTGCAGTAATATCAACATCAATCTTTTCGTTGATATGGCACATTGGGGCGGTGATTTTGATCTCAAGAACCACACTCAAGCAGATTCGAAGAGTAGCAACCCGGTACCTGTGGAAACCAGGCGAAAAGGAGGACACCGGTTTTATCTCAAAGGTGGCTTGGGATAGGGTTACTCAAGCTAAGGAAGATGGGGGTTTGGGGATCATTGACCCAGAGAGACAGAATGTGGCATTGCTAGGCAAGTGGTTTCAGAAAATCAGCCTGCAGGAAGAAGAACAGAACTGGATGTTGATCATGCAGTACATCCTGCAATCGGACTTTCATCTTGCCCGCAAGGAGGATGTCTGGCTCTGTTTGCAGATGTCTGCTTTTCTTAAATGTAGGCCGAGATCGGCCTTGGGAGCGGCTTGGTGTGCTGCGTGGAACAGATTGAGACCCCAGCTACCTACAAGACCTATACTAAAAGAGGAAATCTTAATGCAACAGCTGTTCGAAAACTCATATATCAGAGATCAGAATGGTAGCAACTTTGAAGTTACGGGAATGGGTACCTTTGGAAGGAAATGGATAGAGAGGGGCGTATCAAGGGTTAAAGATTTATGGGACGAAGGGAGAATGAGATGAAAGACAGAAGTGGAACTACGGGAAGCCCTGAGAAGACTTCGAGAAGTGGGGTGCAGTCTAAGGGAACTATTAGAAGCCATCCCAGTGGAATGGAAGGAGGAGCTGGTAAAACCCAACCCTAAGACAGTGGGGGACTGGTACAAGGAAGATCACCAGCAGGCGAATAACACCCAGGTACTCAGGCTGGAAGAGGAGTTGGAAGACGATCTGTGGAGTGTCACGAGATGGGGTACGATAAGGGCAAGTAACAGAGGGTCCAATTTACGTAGGATCAGTGAGGATGTCATCAACACAGACCATCACCTCATGTTGGTGCGGGTCTGCTTGACACCGGGCCAAGGACAAGGGGAGGAGTATTTTCTAGTCCAAAAAGGGACGGTTATTCAAGAGCTACGTTGGGACCCGGTAGCCTACTCATGGAATGGGAGAGGACACGACAAAAAAACGTTGGTCAATTATGACACGAAGTTGGAAAGGCAAGTTCAGAAGCCACCGGATGTAAATTTGGAGCAGATCTGTGAAAGGCTGGCCAGAACTTTCAACATGCAGACGAATCCGTCGATCCCAGAGCTGAAAGCGTTCTGGGCCACTCTCCCGCATCTCCCCAGCCTTAAACTTGCAGGCTTGATGTGGTTGTTGTCACATTCTGCTATCCCATCAGCCATGTGGTTGGCGGATAAAGGTATGGAGGTTCATCGACTCTGTCGACGGTGTGGTAATAGACAAGAAGAGACGACCTACCACCTGATCTGGGACTGCCCAGCATCCAAAAGAATTTGGAGGTTGTGGGCAGACTATTGGCACCGACTAGGTTCCTCGTTGATCTGGGATGAGAAGTGGGTGGTGGGGGGACAACTTCCTCCACTTTTTTTCAGACACAGTGGGTGGGGTTATATGGCACAGGCGATCCGGTCGGCCATCACCTGGGTCATATGGGAAGACAGGAACAATATTCTGTTTCGGGAAGAATGGTCCTCAGATGTAGCCATTCAGGGTAAAAATTAAAACTATGATCAGGACAATGGTGGTGGCGGATTGGATAAGAAGGGCAGACAAAGGTCGAATGCCAAGTGGGAGAAGATGGTTTCTTTTCACGTGGGCCAGATCTAACCAACTGGCGGCAGTGACGTTGGAAGGTAAGTTGGCACTGTCACCATGGCTGTGCACGCAAGGGGGAGACAGATGAGTTCTGTATTAGCAGCTGACAAGGTCACAGTGGTATCAGAAAGAGGGGAAGGAGGGGAAGGAGGAATTGGAAGGGGAAGCTGAGGCTTTGTGCTTGGTAACGTTGGACCTGGCTCCTCGGTCCCGGTATAGGTCCGCAGGAGGACCACAACAATCAATGATCTACGTCTCATGGAATCAATGATTAAGTTGGGAGGAGACATGATAGAAGGTGAGTCGAGATAGACTCGGGGGGCATTGTCTGAAACAGAAGCAGGTCAATGCCCTGCGTGAGGTCAAGGTGGGGGAGCGGGTAGAAGAGTAGGAATATGGGTAGGGGTGGCGGTAGGTAGGAGTGTTGGTGAACTGGGGTTTTGGGGGGTTGGTAGTAGACGGTAGTAAGGGGGGAGGGCATTATTCACTTAGTTTAGTTTCGGTTTTCATTGAGCACTATGTAATAAGATTTGGAGTAGACAAATTTGTGTTTCATCATAAGCTAAACCGGCTGATGCTGCTAGGATAACTCCGGGTTGAATTGTCAGGTCCCCGGCCTCTTTCAAATGTGTTGGTAATATGAAATGAGCAATTGTTTAAAAAAAAAGAAAAAAAAAGAAAAAAAGAAAAAAGAAAAAAAAAGGAGCAATCGGGGCCGGGGTCCCCACAATTCAACCCGGACAAGAGCCTCTGGCAGCATTAGCCAGCTTCGCTTTTTACGGCACTAATAAGAACCGAAAACATCGAATAGCTGATCAATCAAAGAGTCTAGAGATTGAGGAGTGTCAATTCAGTCTTGAGGGATAAAAAGTCGCTTAGCGCGATGATATTCTCGAAAAATAGGCAACAGGTTTGGGATTGTTAAGTGCGAGCTAGGGTAAGGGTTTCTGGCTCCAACCAGCCGCCGTTTAGGCTGGTTTTCGGCCGCTTCACTAGGCCTAGTCCATATTCCATCCCCCACCCCCACTTGTTTCCACTCTTCATCCCTAACCGCTGCCAACCCTCCCGCTCTCTTCTGCTTAGCCTTCTCGTTCCCTAACACCCTTCTTTCCCTACCTCCTCTATGCCCTCAGCTTATTCTCTTGGCCCTCCTCCTCCCCCCTCTCCTAACCTCCTGTCTTTTGTGCATGTCAAGAATAGTGGAGCGACGGGCCTATTGTAGGGCCTCGCTGCACTACTCTCGAAATGCACAAAAGACAAAAACAAAAATCATGGTGGTGTATCTTTCCATGTTCTAGGAGAACATTCACTCTGGTTTTGCACATTTCGAGAGTAGTGCAGCGAGGCCCCGAGGCCGTTGATGTGACGAATCTACATGCCGCGCTGCGGCAGTATGGAAGTATTCAGCCCTCGCCGCACCACTCACCCAACGCGACAAAAATCATGGCCGTGCATCTTTTCATTTTCTAGCGGAAGATCCATTCTCATCTCATTTTATACATTTGGTTGGTGATTTTTTATTATTATTTTTTTTCCAACACGGGCCCACAGTGCCCACATTTGGTTGGTGAGTGGTGAGTGTACCTGGGCGCTCGGTTCTACTTCCACAGTAGGAAGGCAGTAGAAAGGGGATGGGGGGTCTGCTAGGAGCGTCAATTGGTCCGCTGGGAACTTGGTTCCAGCACCCCGTGTTAGGGGCGTAAATGAGCACTTAACTGCTCAGTGAGTTTTGATGTTATGTTTGCTTGTCCAGGGGGTTGGTCCCCTCGGCTTCCGACCCGTAAGCGAAACTGGGTACTGCTCCCAGACTCCGGGTAGACTGTGAGGACCCCGGCCTCTATCGAATATTATTAGGGACGTTGGGCCCGATTCCCAACTCGTGCAGCTCCCCACGAATAGAAAGGAGC
>BFEA01000012.1:3360332-3383330 GCA_003427395.1 Chara braunii
ATAGGATGAGCAAAATCGAATGAAGCTGGCGTTATAGCGTGGGAATATACACTGCCATACTTTTTTTCGTTTTTTTTTTTTTCATTTTTTTTTCCGTTTTTTTCGTTCGTTTCACTCCGACGTTTGGGATGCCTGCGCCCGGTAGTCCGAGCCTCGGCACGGATCGGTGTACCGGTTGGCCGAGGCTCGGACTCGATAGCTAGGCCAGGTACTGGTGGTTTAACTTCCTTGTTTATAATATGGTTTACGCTTCTACTCTGTTCCCTGTCTACTTCTAGTCTAGCCTACAGCTACTCCACACGCCTACACGGCCTGATACCGGCCTCCCCCGACCGGGTGGAACCACTGTTCCCAGTCACTTATGGCACTCACCACCCACCTCCCCTTTGTGATATCTTGCGGTCTTACGTATGAGCCGAGATGCCCTGGTTCGGAACCAGTTATTGATCTACCTATCGATCCTTCTTCCGCTCGCCTATTCAGCCAGCTCAGTTTCTAAAAGCCACTCTGAAACAATCAATCCCCGTTCTCATTGACCACACCCACCTATAACAGAAAGGTTTGACCATCCCCTGGTGTCTAGCTTGCAAAGAAGGTTTTCCTTCTCGGGAGGTTGATGAGACCATAGAACATTTTTTTTTGCAATGCCCGACTTCACTACTGACGTGGCGTGTGTGGGTTCGGATCTGGAACCAGCTAGGTGCAGATAGTGATTGGCCGTGGGAATGGAGAGCCTTGCTAACCGGTCATTGGACTACTCAAACCTCGACCTTTACGACCAATCTATTCAAGACCGGGAGGGACGCGGTCCTATGGGCTATATGGCGCCGCAGATGCACCCTAGCACTTGAAGGCAGTCATGTGGAAGGTGGCGAAATGATGGAAATGATTAAAGACATAATGATAATAGAAACAACAATCAGAGCCCGATGGAGGAAAACTGTGCAAACAATGATAGCTCTCACGAAAAGAGCAGACATTGTCCACCAATTACATGAATTCTGCATGGACTGGCTGGGGGGGAAATAGGGAGGATGGATAGCGAAGATTCAGTGGGATGGCTGGCACCTGGAAGGTAACGATCGGTTTGATACATTGCAGAAAAAATATCGATTGACCTTCCACGATTGGACTGCAATCCCTGATAATATCCCACTCCCCCCTGCCTCTGAATTCCCTGACCTTTTTCCCTTACCCAATAATGTCTTGATGGAATTGAGCTGGTATGGTCGTGACACAGGGCAACCCTTCCAATAGTGTTTTTCGTGAACCTGCTATGATCGATAAGGGTATAGGGAATATTGATAATCTGACCCAGTCGCCCCCTGAGAGCAGAACTAGCCTCCTCATCCCCTTGTACATCATACGGGTCCACCGAAAACACGACTGGGACTCGGTGCCCTTGCTTGTAAAGGAGAACGAATCAGGGATGAACGACGGTGGCAGACATTTGTTGACTCCTGCACAAGAAGTCTACGATCTCAAAATTGGAAATCAAAAGGAGGGAGGGGCTAGTTTTTTAGCAGTAGACATCTGACGCCTGCCGCTAGGGCGAAGAGGTTTCCTCCCCTCAACAACCTGCACAGTCAATCCTCTGGTATCCAGAGCAATCAATGCTGGCAAGTTCAAGACCACTTAACTTCTCTGGATTATATTCATTCTGCAATCTGTAAAGGGACGCTGGACCCGTTTTCCAGCAGGTGATGCTCCCCACCAATAGACAGGAACTTCCCTCTGGGTGCTAGTGGTGTCTGGCTCGCCCAACACCACTAGCACTACAGGGGTGTGTGTGTTAAAAAAAAAATAATAAAAAAAAAAATCCCCGTTCTCTGTGTATTGTGGCCATCTGACTCCCTCGGACCCAGGTGTGAAGGAACCACACGAAGTGTTTTCCTTTCCTCCTCCCAGACTTCACTTTCCTCCTCCAATCTACCCTAATGGCCTGTTTCAGTCCAGACTTGATTTTGTGCTTGATTTCCTGATCTGACAGTGGGCGGTTTGGAATCGGGCTCTGTTCCTGTTTAACCAGATAACTTCACAGAGCAGACCCCTCACCACATGTGCTATGTATCCTCACCCTCTCTTGCTTTTCAGCTTTTTTGGCAGGAAACCCAGAAGAGTCCACTTCTCATCCCACTCGATACCCTTCCCTCCCATTGCTTTCCAATGGAACTCCCACCACTTACATATATGTTTGGATGCCGGGCATTCCCACCAGAGATGTATGGTGGATTCAAATGGCCAACGACATCTGGGACACTGCATGTTTACTTCCATGCCTCTGCTTACCAACCACACTGAGGACGGGGTCACAAACAGCGAAAACATCCAAAGGATGCTAACTTGTTTCCCGTTGGGGAGAGCCTTGAGTGTCTTCCATAATTGCTAAAATTTTGTCGGCATGTCCTTCTGGTTTTCTCCAAGCACAACTTGCCATCTTTGTGAGGCGATCTCTGCCGGAGTCTTTCTCCCTGTACGGGACTGCTTGTATGCTTTCTTCACTGTAAGATCCCCCAGGTATATCACTGCGTCTGGGTTTGATCCGGGCCTCCAACTCCATGCCCTTGGATCGATGCTCAGCTGACTGAGAGGCACCCTTCCTATCCAAGTTAGATTGTTTGCCTTTCCTCCTTTCCATTCCATTTCTGCTACTCTTATATGTGGTGGGCTTGTCCACTGCATGATGATCTCCTCGTTTAACAATGCCAGTTTGTTCGAATGGTGTTCGCATGCCCATCGCTCGATCCGTCTAAACCCGTTGGGCAGCTCCTCCAGGACTTTCCACACCACGTTCTGCTCTTGTTCACTCTCTGCTACGTACCATGTGCCAAGCGGATCGATCCTTCAGGACCCAATAGTATTTTCCACTCCTCACGTATGGCAGCAATGAGGTCCCTCCAGTATTCCTCCACCCTTCTTAGTCCCGCAAGCTTCTCCCTGATTTCTGTAATCGGTCTCCATCCTCCCAGCATTATGGACCACATGTGATGCTCTAGTTCCCGGACCTGCGCCATCTTTCGTTCCCCCCCCCTTTTCTCCTTCTTTTTGTCGAATTTTGGATGACCATCCGACGAGGCCTCTTTTTTTTGTATTTTCATGGATGTAATATGTGAGACCCTCGGATCAATTTTTAAAAATTTGTCTTTTGCGAATTTGAGAATTACTTGGGAATTACGTGCACCTTAGCGAGCGCGCTAGGAATTTGGGACGGCAGTTAGGAATTTCGAAATAAGCGGGATCTGACGTGTCCTTTCTTGTGCTTGAATGTTCCCAACCTCATCTTGGAAAGCTCTGGGAACTTTCATAGGAATCTGAATAGGCATAGGACTTTTCTCCCATGCTTGCTCTACCGCGCGGCTATGGTACTTTTCAATTTGAACTAGCTGCAACTGTTTTGGTGCCCTTTTTGCCTCCTCGATGGCACCATGCGTGCGAGCCTCCCCTCCCCGCTTCCCACATTGCCTTCGACACTCTCCTCTTTGCGCTCACACTCCTTCTCTCCCTATAACCGTTTTCCATCTCTCTCTCAACCTTGCGCGCCTTTTCTCTTCTTCTTGATCGTCTGAATCTTGGTTCCATTTCACGCTACTCTTCGCACTCTTCTCTGATCCCCGCGCTGAAATACCCTGTCGACCCCCTTTCATTTCCCTTAGTCAAGGAGACGCGCCGTGTAAGAAGGAAATTCTTGATACACGAGGATTCTGATTGGCTGCAGCTGGGGCCCAAGGGATCGACATGGCTTTCGCCAGGCAATCCCTGAGCCCTCCCCTACTCCTCCCTGTCTCAGTCCTAACCCCTCCTAGCATCCATCTTCTTTTCCACAACTATAAATTCCGCAAGCGCTCCCGAAAATCTCTCTCTCGACCCATCAGCCTGCTTCAGGGAAGTCGTGGCTAGGTGGTATGATGAAAAGTGCGAGTAAAAAAACCCCGACGAGCTGGCTGTAGTCTGGACGCTCGATATGTTGGATCCCCCGATGGACTGTGGGATCTGAGTAGGGTTGTGCCGAGGCTAAGTCGGTGGGGTGACTATCGCTATGGTGGAATTGGCACGTGATGGCTGGGATCATTAGTGCAAGCGAGATGATCGAGATTCGAGTCGGAAGTGAGTGAGTGCATGGCATGGGGCAATGGTGGAATCTTTTGGAGGAAGCGCTTCCTTTTCTTTTGTCCCTAAATTTGTATCTTCAAGTGTGAATTCCAATCACTTGGCTTTTAAGCCGGAATTTCCTTGGACAAGGTTGCCTGACATTTTGTGATTGCTTCCCACTCCGTTTGTGTCCATACTCTCTCTCTCTCTCTCTCTCTCTCTCTCTCTCTCTCTCTCTCTCTCTCTCTCTTCATTTTATGATTGCTTCCCACTCCGTTTGTGTCCATTCTCTCTCTCTCTCTCTCTCTCTCTCTCCTGTCTCTTATACACATCTAGATGTGTATAAGAGACAGCTCTCTCTCTCTCTCTCTCTCTCTCTCTCTCTTCTTTCTCTCCCTCTTTCGGTCACGTCATATCGTAATGGATGAATTATGGTAACCTTGCTTCTCCCACTTGGTATGTGCATGCGGCGAGGCGTGTCAGAAAGTTGTATAGCGTGATTGTATGGTTGATCGACTGAATGATCTGATTGCTTGGAGTGATGTATGATTAAGATTTGTTTCGAGCTTATCTTCGTTGCCATGTGGACTGACGGCCCCAACCAGACCGGGCGCCAACTTCCCGTGCCCCTGCCGCGCCCCTTCCCGTACAACGGGGAAAAGATACGTGTGTGCGAGTGCGACGTACGAGAAGTCGTCGCCAAGATCAGAGAGCATTATTTATTTCCTCCCGAAACTCGGTGTTCTGGATTTGTCGGGGCGGGTTTTGTTATCATCGATACGCACTTCCCGCCCTATTCGTTGTTACTGCCCTTTAACGAACTAATCATCGTACTGTGGACGACATTGGAACCTCGTTGGCCTAATACTCTGTGCAGCGATTGCCGCCGCTTCGAGCATTACCAAGCCAAGGGATTCCACTATCGCACACGTGGCGAGGACGAACATAAGGAAAGAGTCACTCGATTGAGGTCATCCACGCCGGATTCGAAATTGTGTGTCGAACGTTGACGGGACCTCATCTGCAAACGGGATACGACGTGTGTACCTGGACCTTTTCACTCGAAACGTAGAGCGACGACTCGTTGGGAAGTTCAACAATACTCTTTGGATTGAATTTCCCATAAATACGAGTCCCACGCGCGCCTTTTTCTCCCGTCCAACCCACGCGGTGACGGACCTTCGTCTTGCTTCAGTCGGACCAACGTGGGGGATTTCAATTTTTTCTGTGTCCCCACTGTCGAGCGCATCGGTCCGGCACCGCACAAAATTGGGCGGGATCCTCCCGGCCGCGTCATGCAAGTGTTGATTTGTTCCTCGTCGCGAATACACATGAAGCTTTCGCAAGCCGCTCTGGCCGAGCGCACCAGCCATACCTCTCGCGAGCCCCTACGATAGGATAGGGCCTACGCGAGACACGACTTACCTCTACCTTACAGGAGCTATCACCTCCCTTCGGTGGGCGTATCCCTGCCAAATTACCGGTCCACAGTACAAAAGTTAATCAATTGCAATCGTAGAGGTGGACCAGCCGAGGGCGTTTCTCTTACGTTGTAGCATAGGGGGTACGCGCGGTTTTACGCCTTTATCGGACCCGCACGCGAACCGACGTCTTGGGGGGCTGAGGTCCGAAGCGCGACTCGTCGTCGGTCGACTAGGACGCATCCCACACACCACACGTACACCACTCTGAAAACATAAAAATTAGAACACACACATACACGCAAAAACGACACAAACAAAACAACACACACAATCCTAGTCCCTTAGTAGCCATCCCATAAATTTATGAAGCGAAAATCGGTTAGGCGATGCGCGCGAAACTTTTTATAAAACCGCGCGGACGCAGGGCCTTCCCATATCGACTAGCGATGCATGAATGCGCATGCAGCCGCAATGGTGACGTACTATGTAGTGCCCAAAATCAAGAGGTCCCTCGTGGATCCGAGTACCGCCTATGACACTCAAGTGTCAGACTCGAAGTATCGTGAAGGCTTACCCCTTCACGATATTGCACGACTGAAGGAACAATCGTGTGGCCTCCACGACACCTCCTGCCTTTAGGCTGAGTGTCGCGGTAGGCAAGGCAAATAGGTTCCGCGCGGGGGTTGATCCCTTCCACGCAGAGTCTGCGACCTTGGATGTTCTAGAGAAGGACGTTAAATCTAGGCTAATGACCAATATCCGACTAAGAAATCTTTAAGAAGCATACAACAAATAGAAGAGTTTTCTTTCCTTTTCCAATCTCACTCCCAATTAGACCCTTAAGCGTAGGGTCCCTCGGCCACGTCGACACCCAACATACGTATATACATATATATATGCAAAGAGAGAATAAATATGTGACGATCACTTCTCACAATCACAGTGGGACTCCTCACAGCCATATATATATATGTGATTGCAGACAGTCAAATCCAAAATCCGACCTACAGAACATCCCTAGAATCACATCAAAGAATCAACCAGAAGTCCATGCACTACACAAAGTCAACTTCAACCAATCTCTACACTCATACCCTTCGCTTTAGCCATGCAAACCCCAACCTTTGTCCAACCTTCCATAATTAAATACTCAGTACCTTCGTTAAATGACCATTCAATAAAAGTCCGGGTGAAAACCTTAATAAAACAATAAAAATCACGAGGGCTAAAGTCTTCTTAGGTTGAGTATTTGAGGATGAACTGGAGTTGAGTCGTAAATCGACGAATTGGCAACCGACCTGTTATCAGTGATAACAAAAGGTGATCCTTGTAGGATTAAGCTGCATATAGTCCTGATTTCGAATCAAACGTTCAAGATAACATGTAACACAAGACACGTCAATCCTCAAGCTAAATCTATGAGTCCAAATCGAGAGTAATCTTCATATCACGATTTCACCAAGAATCATTCTACTTAACTAAGCCTCCCCTAAGTTAGTGCCCAAAGAAAAGGTAGACCTTTGGCAAAATCTCCTCCGTAGAGGGTGGATTGCCATAACTGTCACCTGTCAAAATATAATCTAACTCCTCTAAACTAAGAAGATTTCGGCAGCGCTTTCTGTAGGAAAAGTGCCTTCTCAGAATTTATACTAGCTCAGATATGAAAGCAGAAAAAATCTCTGACTCTGGAAAATCAAATCTTGCTGAACTCCCCGAATTAGTAAAAAATTGGGCAGCACTCCCTTTAGAAAGGTAGACTTCCCAGACTTATACTAAGTCAGATAGAAACTCAGAAGCCTGACTTGAGTTTGACTTATAACAAAGTTCAATTGACCCCTTAGATTTGTAAAAATTTCGGCAACGCTTCCCGTAGAGAAAGTGTTATTCCAAGATTTATACAAAGCTAAGTTTAAAGTCTAAAGTGACTTTGACTTCTCAAGGTTCAATTTTGTTTAACTCCCCGAATTAGCGAAAATTCGGGCAACACTCCATTTAGGAAAGAAGGCTTTCCAAATTTTTACTAAGTCATATATAAAGGTCAGACAAACTGAACTTTGAAAAAACAAAATCTGACTAACTCTTTGGTTTTATAGAAATTTGGGCACCACTTCCCGTAGAGAAAGTGGCTTGCCAAGATTTATACAAGACCAAGTATAACAAATGATCCCAGAAAATGCAGGAATTGACCTAAGTAAAAGAAACTTAGCTCAGAAAATGCAGAAATTGACCTAAGTAAAATAAACTTAGCTCAGAAAATGCAGGAATTGAAACTAACTCCTATGACTCTAGCACGTGGCGAACAGCTAAAGCGACTACCTATCAAACTGAAACTCGGACTAAGTAGTAGTCTCACTCAGCCATATGCAGACCAAACCACACAGGGAAATACTATCACCAACCCAAACTTAACCTTATCAAACAATAGTTCATATTCTTTCAATGATTTATCCCTTTATACCCAACTTCCATAAGGCATTTAGCTAGACCACCCAATCTTATGGGAACCTTTCAAGCTCAGCCATAGAATATACACAAACACAGAGCACAACAACTTTTCTCTTCTTTGGGCATATGACTAGACCACCCTAGTCTCCCTGAACTATTTAAGTATCAAAGTTAATTACTTGTACTTAGTCTTCTAAGGCAACATATGACTGAACCAGTCATCTTAAATCAAGATTCAACCTGTCATTTCTTACCACAATTTTTATTCTTACTTCATACTCTTTCCAGTTGGTGATAAGCTATAGTCTGACCATCCAATCTTATGGAAAAATGTTTGACTAGCCTGTTCATAGGTAAGTAAAATAAGATATAAACAATTTTTAACCATTTTGGTTCCAGCATATGCGCGGTTCCAGACCAGACCACCCAATCTTATGGAAACCTGTCCAGTCCTTTGCCTGAATTTCCCCCCCTTAATCCAATCTTAAGGAACGTGCCTAACTCTTCTTCAGAATTAATAGAACACAAGAAAAACCCAAAGAAGCAAGGCAACCAAGCCATCCAATCTTATGGAAAAATGTTTGGTCTCTGAAAGTCAAACACATGCAACCCTCACAAGTCAAAGCAATCAGACCACCCAATCTTATGAGAACCTGTATGGTCCTTCAGACAATAAAAAATAAACATAGCACTGGACCCTCCAATCTTATGGAGACTCTCCTAGCCTTTAGTTGACCTAGTCAAACGCAAGCAACACAACATTCCTCCCATCCTTCCTCCAGATGCACTCCCACAATATGCTTTCAGTCAATACAACAAAAAACTGAAACTGAATGTGCACAATCATTCTTTTATTTTAAGTCTGGTTTATCCTGAAAGTCAAACATAAAAGTCAAAGTAGGGATGACAGGCAACATACTCAGTCAAACATAGCAAGAAATACAGTTAGGGGTTATACTGGGTTTATAAAAGGAAAGCAAATAGTTACCTCTCTGTTCCCTGCCTCCAAAACCTCACCTAGGTTCCGACAGAGCTCCCGCAATCGGTGGGCAGACTCCCCACAGAGTCTTCCTGCGGTTCTACAAGTTGTAATCCCGCCTGTCGCCACCCTCGCAGAACAGGATTAAACTTAAAGTAAAAAAGGTAGAAGAAGAGGTTTCAGACTTTCGAAATACGAGAAGGGGACAAACTCAACTCACAGGAGAGGGCCTTGATACCTTGAATCGCCTGAGGGCCCCGCAATGATGGTCAAAACGCTGCAACAACTGGGTCAAACTGAAGTCAAAATGTTGGCTGCTGACTATCTAGCAACTCACCTATTTGCGGTAATAACTCCCCCTCACCAATCGCAATCACCTCACAGCACCCCCGACCCCAAGTGTAGTGGTCACTGGTAAGTCCACAACTCGTGGCTTGCCCCCAACTACTTCATTCGGCAGGCTGAGCAATACTTTTGTTAGCAGACAATTCTTCAAGCTGTGTCTCAGTTGCAGCTAGTTCGCTCAATGGACTGAGCCGCACATCAGTCACACGCTAGGTCTGCAACTTTGTTCTTGCATGATGCTGTTTGCACCGGTTTTAAGTCAGTAACATCGCCAAAGCATGGTAGCAGCAAAAGAGACACCTACGGACCTAGCCAAGTCCGACCTCCATTGCCACTGTGTTCCATCCGAATATGTGACAAGCAGCAACCAAAAGGCAGCCGCCCACTTTGTTCGTGCGGGTCCTCACAGGGTAACAGGTGTGTGTTTCAACTCCTTCTCCTCTATTCTTCGCCCACTTGCTGTGTCCATAGCGAACGTTGCTCCCCTCCTCTCCCCTCTCCACTCGACTGACCGATAACAAGTCGCAACGACAATGACCACGGTGTCCAACCTCACCATCCACACACCCTCGTTTGGCGAGTCAGAAAGAGCAACTCATCCAACATTTGTCAAATATGTAGATGCGGTTGAATCTTTTCCCCAAACCAAGGTTTGGTACAATGCAATAGCCCGACCTTTATCTCCTTTGCGAACACCTCGGTCACACCATGCGTTAGTAGGCAATGATGGGCAGCAGCGTCCCTGCTGTACTTCGTCCACAGTGACAAGTAGTAGATCATACGTACAACGGGAATCCCCTTCTCGTGAACTACAGATAGGCTAGAGAGACCATAATGACAAATTGCACAATTGAGATCATCATGGTTAGGAATACAAACTGCCCACGAGATTATTCCTTCCGAGGCTTCCATTACTTCTCCCTTCCAAATGCATTTAGCTCATTATTCGACCATATACGTTGCAAATAGTATGGATCATTAGCTGAGGTCGATGCCGGTGGCTGTCACGGGACTTTTCGATGAAAATGCAAACATGCACGGAGACTGATTCAGGGAAAGAATAGATGCGAGGGGTTATGTGACCGCAAAGAAGGAGGACGATTGAGATGGCAATTATTTTTATCTCTCGCACAATACTCTCCCTGCTCGTACCGGTGAAGCCCCTAACTAACCCCCAAGTCCACTATCACCGTTCAGCTCGCCTTGCCTTATAACATCGAAATCGCACCTTAAGGAACGGGCGGCTATGCGACGTTCACTCCCTTCAAAGTCACTTTCATCTCTATATCGTGCATCTCCTATCTTTCATAGCCACCGAACTAACAACCTACTGCGACAACTATTCTTACCAACCGAATCGTCACATCGGAAAACCTCAGAATCGAGCTTTAAATCGCCCAAATTCGTTAAGGAACGGGTGCGCTCGACTCTCTGCTCCTCGCACCTTCCCCCTCCACCATCTCTTTCCCTGCGCTCGTTCTCCGTTGTTTTCTTATTCGTGCCACTCCCCTTCGCACAAATGCAGTTCTACGGTCGTGCGGCGACAACACTCGACAATCCCGATTCTTCCGAAAAAAAAACCTCGAAGGGAGCAGATGATTTAAGGGGATTACAGAGGGTAACCAGCTTCCTGGACTGTTTGGTTAGCCTCTTGTCCCTATATCCAACTCCAACGACAGATTTGTGCATCGATACAGAACGTGCCCTTCCTACCGAGCTTCCCCAGGTCCGCCTGTCCCTTTTTTTCTGCTTCCAGTGTATCCGGCGCCATTTTGCGACCAAATTCAGTCCTTCTCTTTTAACATAGCAATTCGACGGACAGCTCGCTACCCCTCTGATGTGTTCAAGAAGTGAAACAGCTACCAGACGCTCCAAGCAATTTTCTGCCCCTATCTTCCATCCGACACTCGACTTACGCGACCACCTTCATATTTCCCCCGACCGTTCTATTCCAGCGTGCCTCTCTTCTCTGCTTCGACCCCCCAATGACTGTTCCACACATAAACAACGGTCAAAGAATCGGGGTATGGGCCGGTTACAGGCCCGCAATACAGCTTCAAAAGACGCGGACCCTGATATAGACCTTGATGACAGCGACAATTATTCAAGTGGGAGCCTCGAAGACCGCAGCAGGGACGAGTTCCACATACACATCCACTGTAGCCTGCACCGCTGCGGACCTCCGTCAGATGTCCCTGACGCCCAAGCCTAGTCGATCGGGCCCCCACTGCATGCTCCTTCGTTGGAGGCTTGAGCACGGATGTGGTTGCTATGGGGTTCCCCGTAATGCTATAAAGGGATAACTTAGGCGCAATCGTGAAAATAGTTTGTAACCACATTTCAGGGAACCCCGCGAATACAACACACCCGTACATGATCTCACCGGACCCAAAACGTAGGTCATATATATTCACCATTACCGACCCCTTGTGCCTCATGTGCTATTACAAACTCAACCCTGAGCGCGCCCTGTGCTCATCTACATGGCGTGGTAGAGGACTTTTGCCAGCATCCCGAGCACACAGATCCGTCGAATGAGGCGCGCACTCAAGATCCTCGACTGCCGTGATGACATTTAAATGCGGCGTCACGTCCGAATCAGAAAAACGTCGGAGCCTACAAAAAAAATAAAAAAATGATACAACAATAAATAATACAAAATATATTTATAACTTTTAATCGTCAAACTATGACGACGAGGGAAAACGAACCACTAATACCGCCTTGACTACGTCGATAGCAAAACCAAATGGGGATAGCCCGACTGTGCCCTCCGCGCTATTCCGATATCCCTACGTTGTCGCCACTCGATCTCGATCTCTGAGTCCCCCGAATAGAAGTCCGATACTATAACCGCTAGTGCTAGGCCCAAGGTTGGGTTTAGTTTTGACTGATGCCTTAATAAACCGATACTGCGCGATGTGCAGACCTATAAAAAACGTTTTCAAAACCACATTGTTGTCAACGTCGCCCTCCGCACGTACGCATAAGTCACAGGTAAGCGCAATCGTCCAACGAAACATAATCTTTTTAATCCTAGTTTAATCAAAAAATAAAAATTTGGTCGGCGACCGCGTCGACTCTTCAATCAAAAAGTAGAAAGATCACACGCGCCTCAAATTCACGCGCCCACACACTCTTTAGTCTATTCAACCATCTGGCCAATGTAGACCACAGGCACAGCCCGCTCCTTGCGCTGTATACCTAAACTCTAAATCAAACTTATTTTTTGTTACTTGCGAAAACCAGGGCGGATACCCTTGTAAGGGTATTCACACTGACACCGCACTCAATTTTCCAAAAATCCTTGGCACACCCCAGCTTTGCTGTCTTTTCCGAACCCCCTTTCCGCAAACCAAAACACTCCGACCGAAAGATAGCACAGGGCGGGAGGTTGGTATCGGAGCCAACACGTGCCGGTTCTGACGTTAGTGAGACGAGTTGGCGAGAGGAAGACCAGCCAACCGATCTCATTGGTTGAACCCTCCTGTTACCCGACAAAGGTCCACCGAAACTCGACCAGAAATGCCCATGGCTGACGCCAATGGAGCGACTTCCCGGGTGATGGTAAGCATCCCCGCCACCTTTCCATTTTACCCCAACAATACCCATCCTGAGGCATGGCTTGAAGTCGTGCAAGCTCAGGGATATGGCGCAAAGGATCTTCCTCGCGTCATCACCCTGCTTCTCCGAAACACCGCTCATAATTGGTTTAGGAGACATAGGTGGGTAGATTGGGATACCTTCAAAAGAGCGTTCTTGGCATGATTCGACGAAGTCAATGAGGATGCTGCATGGTTTGTATTGAAAACTTGACCGCAGGAACCCGGAGAGTTACTGCCTGACTTTGTGGACCAGTTTCAAACCGCATTAGACAAATCAGGGCAAGAAGAAAACGCTGCTCGGGACTTGTTCATCGATCATCTCCGAAACCCAGTGCTGAAAGCAAAGTTGAAAAAAAAGGTTCCAAAAACGAACCAACTACCGATCATCATTGCTAAAGGACTTGAACTTGACTTAATGGATACACACAAATACATCAGTCAGGGGAACGAAGATATCTCAGACACGATATAAGATGTCGTCACTAAACGACGATCGTGGCTCAGAGTTGTGGAGCGATTCTACCCCCGACCTGATCGCGACTATCAAGACGAACCCTCAATGGTGCCTCTCCTCACCTCCTGCCTTTTGCTCCTCCCCTCCCTCCCAAGATGGGCGTCGGTGAACACCGTCATGCCCCAGGCTGCGCCAGTTCCCATTACTAACATGCATCTAGCACAAATGATTCATACCGCCATAACTAAACAGTCCGAGTGGATGAATAATCTGATACAAATGCAGACTTCTTAGATGGATAGATTGAAACAGATTATAACGAAACTGATAAAATCTAACTCGAGTTCTCCGCGTCCCACTTCGCCTTCGTACCCCATGCTGACTGCTCCTCCTGCCCCTGACCAGGCACTTACAACTCCGAATCAGGTGGTCAATCAGGCAGGAAGGGTTGGATGTTACAACTGCAAGCAACCCGGATACTTTGCACGGGATTGCCCATTGCCAAGGCGTACCCAGCCCCCGCCAGCTGTTGTGCCTATCGTTTTAAATCAAGGACGGGTAGCCGCCCTATTGGAAGCCACAAGACAAGGGAAATCTGCCCCCCTCCTTACGGAGCCATCGACTGAACCCATCGCGTCCACTTCGGGATCGTCTTCCGAAGCGACCGATGTTGTTGATCCGACAAAGTACCTCCTACTAGCGGACTAATAGGAGCGATCCGACCTGGCAAAGACGAACTTGAATGGGTGGAACGAGGATAAAAGCCCGGTCCTCAGTTTTGAACAGGAGAAATCAACGTTCTTCAGATACTTAAACACTTGGATATCCGAGTTCCTGTCCCAGTAGGTCATCTATTGACCATATTAGAAGCCTCGAACGACAAACTTCTTCAGCAATGTCAGAAAAATCAGAAGCGCTTTACATATCAGCGCGTTCAGAAAATGCTGAAGAAAAAGAAGGACGATGAGGCCGAATTAGACTTTCCTTTATCCCCCTCAACCACGCCCGATGCACTCGAGAAGGCTCGAGTCGCCACCATTTCGTATGCAGAGAAATATCACTTCGTTCGAGTTCGATCTGTTCTATGGAAAAGTGTGAAGTGTGATTGCAAGGTATGGGGAAAGTCGTTCAATGCCCTTGTTGATACCGGATCGTCTGTGGTCACGATATCTTTGAAAACCGTCTGAAAAACTGGACGATTGAATTCGATCCTTCCCTTACTCGGGAGGGACAACTACGTCTCCGCAGACGAAGAAACGATGAACATAGTCATGATTATCGAAAATGTAGCTGTCAAGGTAGGACGAGTAGATATCCTGGTCAACTCATTAGTAATCGATGTACAATCATACTCGGTACTGTTAGGATTACCTTGGGCTATGGCTATGGGTGCACGAATACACTTCGATTCCAAGCAGCTCGTCCTCACACATACTGGATGAAAGCCTCAGATGGTTCCATTACGAGTCTCTACTCGATCACCAAGAAAGACTTCCGACCTCACCCGAATAGGAATGATCCAAGTCCCGAGCTCAGAAAAATCGTCCGAAAGCAGTGACGAGAGCCGACACATGTCCGACGATGACGAATATGACAAGCGGGAGTACGACGAGCTGCTAAGCCACATGCCCACCGAAAAGGAATGGAGCCGGTTAATCGAGATGTTCGGTCACGAAGCTAAAGAAGAGTTCTGGATAAATCCGACTACTACTAGGACATTTGGCCCAAACACAGAAAGTAGCCAGACAGGCCCTACGTCGTCTTTATCCCTGAGTACACCCACAGAAACTCATATTTCAATAGCGTCTCTCATGGGAGAACCTATCCTAAAAATTTCAGATATGGCTGACCTCTTGGAACCCCCTCGAACCTTGTACGAAGGTGTGCTTTCATTACGAGAAATGTATCAACAAATGAATCAGTACTTTGATTTTTCTGTCTCCCCCACCAGACCATTGCTCATGCAAAACACTGAGATCGTGCTAATTAGGCAGGAGGCCGAAGCCCCAATCAATGATGTTCCCGATGTGATGCAAGAAATGACTAAGTTGACTAGATTGGGAATAGCCGCAAGCACCACTGATCTCGAAACCGATGCCGAAATCAAGGAAACTGAAATTATTAGCCAGGCCGAATCACAGATGCTTGCTACTGTTTTTTCGGTCCGCACCAGTAGCTTCATGCTCTCTAGTGTAGAAGGGAGGCAACCGATAAAAAGAGGGCAAATCGACGAGCGACTGGACCTTTTCGAACGATCAACGATCGCCTTACCTGGTCACGTTCCTCGTGAAATTTGCTAGTCTTTGATTGATGTATTGCATGGATATGCCGAGGTATTGAGTATGTATGATTATGATATTGGGTTGTCAAGTGTGATTGAGCATACGATCCTCACAGAAGACCATCCACCGATTAGCTGCGCCCCCTAGCGCCCCCTATCGATACTCTCCGGCGCAGCGACGAGCCGCGTTCGAGAGGGTAAAGGAATTTGAAGCTAATGGGTGGATCGAGCCTGCTATCAAACCATGGTCGTTTTCCGTGGTGATTGTACAGAAAAGGACAGGAGGGATTCGTATATATATTGATTATCAAAAGTTGAATGATATCGCAATTAAGGACGTGTACCCCCTCCCCCGGATTGATGAATTGTTGGATGTTATTGGTGGTGCTCGATTTTTCAGTAAGTTTGATGATGTTCGTCATGGATTTCACCATCTCCTGGTTCGAAAGGAGGATCGCCCGAAGACGACCTTCGTTCTCTTCGAAGGGACTTGGCAATGCATTCGATGCCCGATGGGAATCTGCAACGCCCCGACCACGTTTCAGCCCGCGATGAATATGACTTTTCAGAACTTCGTGCGAAAAACGAGGCTGGCGCAGAGCATTATAAATTATTGTGTGATTGTATATATGGATGATACTCTTGTGTATTTGAGTTCCTACGAGGGACACGTGCAACACATTGAGTGGACGCTGCACGCACTGGGGGATGGTGGATTCAAGGTTGCCCTCGAGAAATGCCAGTTTTTCCTCACAGAAATGTCATTTCTCGGCCACGTGGTTACGGACAAAGGGTTGCAACTGGAGCCGCAGAAGGTAGCCCCGATGAGAGACGTGCCGGTGGCGACGACAATTACAAAAGTACGTGCCTTCTTGGGACTAGCCTCGTACTATCGGAGGTTTATCAAGGGATTTGCGGCGATTGCGGGACCATTCACAAACTTGCTGAAAAAGGATCAGCCGTTGATCTGGACCCCGTAGTGCGATCAGGCCTTTCGAGAACTTAAGGTGGCTTTGATCTCGACCCCTGTCCTTATAAGACCGGACCCAGAAAACCCCTTTGTTCTCATCATCGATTGGCAGCCCGAGGCGATCTCAGCGATCTTGGCCCAGGTGGGACCAGATGGCCTGGAACACGTGGTGGAATATGCGTCTAAATCGGTGCCTTCCTGCAAGAGGAACTACTCCGCTCCAACGGGGGAATGCTACACGGCCTTGTGGGGAATCAATCACTTTCGGGCTTACTTAATTGGCCGAAAGTTCACATTGGTGATTGATCATGAACCACTGTTGGCCCTGAAGAAGTCCAAGGACTACTCGGGCATGATCGGGCGATGGGCTACTACGTTGCAGAGCATGGACTTTGACATCCGTCACCGGAAACACGAGAAACACAACAATGCGGACGAGCTGACACAACTGCACCGATCTGACAGAGTGCCCAAGAGCGAGGAAGTGACACCGTGGCACGATCCGGAATCAAAGGACGAGCGTCAATACGGTGAGGTGGAAATCCTTCTGAAGGACTAGAAGGACACGATCTCTCTCTCTCTCCCCCCCCTCCCCGGAACAATGACAACCCCTCCTTCTTCTGCTCCCAACACCACTAAGTCCCCTCTTCCATATCTGGAATTTTCCGCCAATCTTCCGGACAAATTCTGCTATTTTTGCACGTGTATTTCACAGGTCTATGGGGCAGACTGGTACCCCTTTGAAACGGGGTTCATTGACTGGGTAGAGTGTGCCACGTGTGTCAATCGTGCACATGGCGCCTGCGTTCAATAGCGAATGAGTAGTAAGGCATGGAAGTGTCCCCTGTGTCGGACGGACAAGCTCCCCACGGAAGCTCGATACGAGGCCGCTAGAACTGACGGCCCCGAATACGACGAAAAATACCGAAGGGCGGAAGTATGGATGGATAAAATATTACTGGCTAAATTAGCGGGCCAACCATTAGACCATCTCACTAAGCATGATAGGCGCCGGGTCACTGAGAGGTCCCGAGATTATCGATGGATCAACGGTCATTTGGAAAATGCAAAACAGACGGATCGGGATTATGGTTGACGGTTCCACACCCATTTCAACGATATGACTGGACCAAATCTGTGCACGAGGAGCAGGCCGCTCATTTCGTGATACGTGTCACTGAAGCGACCATCGACCAGAATCGATGGTTTTGGTCTAATATTTGCGATGATGTAAGACACGTGGTCGCTAACTGTCTAGTATGCGCTGCCGATCGTGCACCTCTTTGTGGACCTAACACGATAATCCCGACAGAGGTAGAACGCTCTTTCCAGCGAGTCAGTATGGACACGATAAACATTGACGTGCCACCTGACCCCAACTGTTGTGAGTATTCCATTCTCTGGGTATTGATCGATTATTTCTTGAAGTACATCAAAGTCTACCCCTGTAAGATATGTAAGGCCTCAGAGATAGCTACGCACATTGACCGATTCCTCAATACCCATCTAGATACAGAGGAGATTCTGACCGACAATGTGTCTGAATTCAAGGCAGAAGTAGAAAAATTATTAATGTGTCGTGGCGTTACTCTCTGCCACACTGCCCCCCATGTCTCCCAGTCCAATGGACTGGCCGAGAATGCGAACCGCATAAGTAAGACCGCTCTCTGTAGGAATTTATCGGACAATGACACGAGTCCTTGGCCTGAGATAGTGTACCAAATCATCGGGATTCATCGGGCGACCCCCCATGAATCCACCGGACTCACCCGCTTTCAGCTACGAACGAATAGTCTTCCATGCGTCGACAATCGGAGTGCCTCGGAAAGTGCCGAGAACAGGGGACCATGTGCTGCAAGAACACAATCAATGGGATGATCCCCCCTCTGTCCTCCCCATTAAAATGATTGGTTGAGGAATCCGGGTTCTTGGTACACAATAAAATTGTAATACTGTTGTGGTATTATGAGTCGAATGAACCAAATGACCAAATCTTACACAAGCCAAAGATCAACAGACCCCCTGGTCAACATGTCGTTACCAGATGCCTCCAACCTCCCTGTGCCCGCCCCCTCGACCTCCGTACCCCCACCCCAAGTTGGCCAGGGCAGACATCGACATTCGATTATTAAACGTCAACGGTCTCATCCAAGCAACAACAGACAAAAAAGATGTTATATGGGATTTGATCAAATCCCCGGTCTCCGGCGGCTGGCCTGATGCAGTGTGCATCCAGGAAACACACCTCCAAGACACACCCCAACATGCAGCGAAAACCAACTTCATTTGGCCATACACATGCTACTCAGCGCCGGCAATCGACAGAGCGTCAACGGGAGTGGCAATATGGCTACCGCCATCCTCGAAACTCAAATCGGTGTCGGTACAGCAGGACCACCAACAAGGACGGTGGGTGTGTCTCAAAATCGCATATGAAGAAGATGAGTTCTATCTGGTCAATGTGTATGCACCCAATGACCCCACTGACAGGGTAAACTTGTGGCTTGCCCTGCACCAGCACATACCAAAAGACGCCTCGACCATTATGATTGGTGACTTCAACACTACCCTGGACCCGGCGATGGGCCGAAGGTCCACCTCCCAAAGGTCGAACCCTGAGTCGCTCTCTCTGCCGGAAATGGGCCTGGACGTATTGATGCTTAAACAACTGATGGCGGACAGGGAACTGGAAGATGCCTACAAAGTACTGCACCCTACCCAAAAAGCCTACACATGTCTGTCCTCTAGAGGAACCCGAGGCTTGGCCAACTCGCGAATAGTCCTCACTTTAGTATCAAAGGAACTGATGGGCTTGACCACGACTGCAAAGATAACTGCAATCAGCCCATGCAAATCCTTTGACCACAGAATGATAACGCTAGGCCTCTCTTTCCATACTCATATCAAAAAAGGATCAGGTTTCTACAAACTCAATATTTCGCTGCGGGAACTTGAAAAATGAGATGAGTCACTCACAGATAACACCCAACACATCCCCTTCTTCGAAAAGTTGCAAGAGGCAAGAAACCACCTCCATGCCTATCTAGAAAGTCAGTCACATGCATGGAGGATACAAGCTAGAATCAGAAGAGAACACACAGAAGGAACGATGGCAAGATCCCTCTTCAACAAAGCGAAAGCGCATACGCAGGCTTCACCTGTCCCCAGGCTTAGACAACCCTAGATGGCAGTGCTCCGATCGCTACAAACGCTTATGCTATAACTGACTGCACCACCAAATATTGTACAGACCTGTTTACATCACAAACCCCCAACAAGAACCCCGGGGATGTCTGGAAAGCCAGGGTAGAGCTGCTTCGAGCTGCGCAATCGCGCTTAACGCAGGAACAAAAATCAGACCTGGACAAGCCTCTCTCACAGGAAGAGATATAGGCGGCCTTACAAGACATTGAGGAAGGGAAAACACCGGGGATTGACTCCTTCCCGAAGGAATTTTGGGTGTCGTTCTGGGAACTCCTCAAAGACGATCTGATGGAGTTCATAAAGGCTGTCCGTGAGGAAGGTTCCTTTGGGGGTATGATCGGTCAGGAAGTGACTACGCTCCTCTACAAAAAGGGAGACAAGGAGGACATTAGAAACTATAAACCTATTACCCTCCTCACGGTCCCCTACAAACGAGTGGCCAAAACTCTCACCATTCGCCTATTGCCGTCTATGAACCTGCTGATCCATCTTGATCAGACAGGATTCATGCCCAACCGCAATATCCAGGACAACATCCTATTGGTCAACGAAACTATCAAATACGCACGCCAACGCAGAGTCCAAGCAATCATGCTGTTCATAGACTTTGAGAAAGCATATGACCACGTCGATTGGGACTTCCTGGATATGCGCCTGGCGAGAATGAACTTCGGACCTCAATTCTGCCAATGGGTGCAACTCCTTCACAGATCGGCCACCACAAACATAATGCTCAATGGCCACCTTTCAGGGCCAATAAAGCTATAGAGGTCAGTACGGCAAGGGGACCCCGTCGCACCCCTACTCTTTGTAATAGTCATGGAGGCCCAAGCAGCACTGATCCGAGCCCACCCGAAAATAAGTAAAATTCCAATCCCAGGGATCCCACACCATCTTATCCCAGTGACGTCACTGTTTGCTGATGACCTCACAATCCTTACTGGCATACGTGCGGATCGAGACAGCCTGCAAGCCCTGACCCAAACTACACACCTCTTTTCACTGGCGGCGGACATGAAAGTAAATTGGGGCTTAAAGACAGAGGGCTGGTGGCTCCACCCTCAAGACGTGCCCCCGCCACCGGACCCATGCATACCATGGTCATTGATCGCCTAACAAGATGGGAAGGACTGGACACATCACTGGTGGGACGGACGCTGACAATCAACAATGCTATCCTCGCGGCTATATGGTACAAACTGGCAATGTGGCCGCTGACACCGCAACAATTTACCAGGCTACGAAAGGTGATCACATTGTATCTATGAAAAAATAGCACCAAATCGGATGGCTGTTTGAACAGGTTGTGTTGGGACTGTGGGACACCCTCACACAACCAAGACTCAAAAGGGGGTTGGGGATACTAGACTCCTCGTAGGAAACAACATTCCATGGAGACCCTTGGCCTGCGTGCAGATAGCTAGGCTAGGACCAGAATCAGTACCCTCCAACCACATACACCCCTTTCAATGGCTGACAAATAACCATTGGTCGATCCTGGGCCCTCGCTGCCACAGACAAGTAACAGGCGCGGCACGTGCCACCGCACAGGATATCCATAATGATCCCCTCTCGCCTAGCATGATTAAACTATGGAGGACGCGAGGCCCCAAACAAAAGCGCACGCCCAATAGGTGGCATTCCGTACGGAGGCAACCGCTGTTCGGAAACCCCTTCATCCTGGATGAGGACGAAAACCCCTTTATGCTCACAACCAACTCACCGTGGCTGATCTGGGCAAAAAGAGGAATCTACACGGTGGGCGACCTCTGGGACCAGGTCAAATAGAAATGGGTCTCGTTGGACGACTTAAGAACCAAGCTGAAGCATGTGAGGAATGTCGAAGAGAAGGCCAGCCAACTCATTGATGCACTTCCTCTAGCCTGGCAACAAACTCTCAAAACAGGCCTGACGATTCGACCACAGGACTGGGTGGTCAGATATGCAGACCTGCCCTGACCGAAGAAAGTCTACAGGGTGAGCAACACAGACTGTGGGAGGTGCATACTAGAAGCTTTCGGTTTGCACACCCCGGGAGTGCACCTCTCTCACTTGATCCGGGACGAGGACTCGGATATCACAGAATCATGGGTGAGACTGATGAATGTGAGAGTGGCGGGGGACCAGAATAAAGGATTTCAGGCATACGAGCCGGTCACGCCCATCGCTCTCCTCCCCTTTGACCCGGAGGAATGGGAATGGACGGACCAACAAATCTTGCATATCTGGGACTACACAGTCAAAGGGGGGTACAAGGCAGCTCGGCCTCAGCAGCAGATTGGACAAACAATCTCACAGAGATGGGAGCGAGATTCACCACTGAACCCACAGTTGCTGCGCAGCCTTCCTTGGACTAAATATGCCAAATTAATGCCATCAAGCCTCAGATCCCTGCAATGGCAAATCTTACATCGCTGTCTCCCCAGCCCCGGTTGGATCGTATCGAGAACAGACCTCGAGCAAAAAGGACTGCTGTCCCCCATCTGCACTTACTGCGGCAGGGTGACACAGCCTGCCAGGGCAACTCTTGAACACTGCCTTCCGGCATGCCCGACGGCTGCTCAAATATGGAGGTGGTGGTATGCAGCGTTCCACTCGCTTACGAACTTGCACATGCCGTGGGACCTGGGTCTCATCCTCCTGGGCAAAAACCAAAAAATGCTTGCACACTGGACCCCGTTCGCTACCAACCTCTTCTCATATATGAGGTTGCATGTCCTCATGCAAGCCTGGAGAGCAAGGTGCTCCTATGAGAGAAAAGATCACCAGTTTGGACTGTAGAGAGCACAACAGGAGATAGAAGAAGAAATCAGATCCCATACTCAAAATGCCTGGAAGACCATGAGACAGGAGTACCACGATGAAAAAGATGTCATCCTCAAGGAGGCTATTCGGGAGTCGTATTGCCAGATCTGGTAAGATCCTTACCATGTCTTCTCTGAACTACAAGACGATCTCAAGACGATCTCAATATGCAGTGGAAACACTGAAGGGCAGGAGAGATGGCCTGGCAAAGAAAACCTTTGGAAGACTTTGCAGTCCCATTCCTCCCGACCAATTTTCTGCTCATCTCTTAGAACCCCACCGCACAATGGCTCATGCCTCCCTCATGCAGCGACCTATCCCGCCTGCCCATCTGCTACCCCCAGCACTGCCCTCCCCCCCCCCCCCTTCTCCCACCCCCATACCTTCAACCACCCTG
>BFEA01000012.1:3464802-3479015 GCA_003427395.1 Chara braunii
GAGAGAGCTGCAGCATGCAGCATGTCAGTGGCGGGGAGCACAAGGGCAGGCGCTGACCTCCAAAAAAAAAAAAGAAGTAATTTTATTGGAATACAAAAGTTTTCTCTCTTCAAAATCCGAATAGAAAGGGTACTTGTTATATTCGAATACAATGTGTAAGTTTTCTATTCGAGGAGCTTCGCTGTTCGTGAAAAGTGCACCTGGTACTTGTTATAATTCGAATACAATGAGTACGTTTTCTATTCGAGGAGCGTTGCTATTCGCGAAAAGTGCACCTGCACCGTTTCAATTTTGAAAATGGCTTAAGGACCTCGGCCTCCTATGGGCAGCTACCGGTCCTACACGTTCCTGGCCCTTGCAAGGCCCCAAAACCTCAAATGCCCACGTTGAACGTTGAAATGTCTCAGGGGGGGAAAACGCAACCCTGACGGGCTGCGAATTTGAGCAGGAAGTTGTGGTCATGCCCAGAAACGGGCCAGGCAAAATCCGGTACGCCCATAATTTGCCAGTGTATATCAACAATGCAATTTGGCGCTACCTTCCACATTGCAGTGCACCACACAGCGGCCCCCAGGTATCAGCACACACCCGCACCACTTTGGAGGTCGCCGATTTTCTTATGCGACGGCACCCCACGCCGAGCAGCGGCCCGCAGGTGTCAGCACAAACCCGCACCGCTTTGGAGGTCGCCTATTTTCTTTTGCAACGGCACCCCACCCCGCGCAGCTCCTCCGAGTTTTGCTTGTGGCGACAAAAACTTTCCGCAAGGCTGGGGCCGTGTACTTGCGGTTAATTTGGCGGTACCAAACTTGGCCCACCTCGGTCCCCGGGCATAGACACAATTTCCACAGGTTATTTTCGGGGTAAGACACAAATACGGCACTGGGGCTGGTTATATAGGGAATTTTCATACTTGAACAGGATACGGGTGCACGGATTGGCGACGACCTTGAGGTATCGTCAATGAGCTGACCATCCAAGGGAAATTTCAGTCTACGTGGTTTTGGCATTGACTTGGCTTGCTTGCCCGCTTCTGTAGTCATCGAACTGAAAGCTCTCCGCCTCGATTATTCTGTCCAACTGGGGTCTTGTATTTCAACGGTTCATTGGTTGCCTTCATTTTTCTTTCCGCTGGACTTTTTGATTCCGGCAAGAGGAAAGAGCACCTATTACTGATTTTTACCCGCAAAGCGGGCAAGCAAGCCAAGTCAATACCAAAACCGTGTGGACTGAAATCGAGAAAGCAGGCAAGTCTAATCTTACTCGATTTAACATAATCGGAGTCGGATAAGTCTATTCCACTCATGGACAAGTTGAACCGAGGGAGAACTTTCAGTTGGATGACTACAGAAGCGGAGCCGCCATACCTGTAGTACGTCGCGGGATGCATCTTCATGATGGTCATGTAGTAGACGGCTCCCCCGAGAAAATATGTTAGCTGCAAGATCAACGTCTGAATGAGGATGAAATCAACCGCGCCGTCGCATATCCCGTGGGGGTGCTGAGTAATAGTAGCCGTGGCGAGAGTGATTGGCCCGTCGAACATGGATGTGAAACAGACAGATAGCATGCCCATGGCCGTGCAGTGAAAGAGACAGCCTGATGAGGAGAAGATGTAGGTCAATCGCACACGAAGGAACCAAGCCACCGACGCCATGCCCGCACATAGTGCAGAAGAAGAGTTTCCCTGCTCCATATCAACCTCGAAAGTTGGCTCAACAGGTTCTTGAGCACATGATTCACCATGATGATGACGATGATGATGACACCGAGCCTGTGAGCTCGGCTGTGAGGGTTTTGTGAGGAGAGGTTTCCGTAAATTGGTGGAGGAAGAGAGAGGAAGAGAGCAATCGTCAGAGCGGGACGTTGAGGGGCTCCTAGGAAGCTGGGCGTACTGCTGCGGTGGAGTGCCAAGGGCGGACTTGCTAGCGGGGCCAGAGCAAGGTTGCAGTTGGTCGCTCGAAACGTGGCAGATATGAGGTGAGGGAGGGCAGGAGCATAAGCCGGCGGAGCACGAAGAGGAGGGGGAGGGGGAGGACAAGGAGGAGGATGGGGAAAGGAAAGAAGAGGAGGGCGAGGAGGAGGGAGAGGAGGTAAGAAGAGATAAGGAGAGTAGCAACATGGCGAGAGAAATGAGGAACACCCCGCCATCGAGCGTGTGAGCAACGAGAGCGTAATCGGTCCATGCCCGGGCGGCCGCGGCCGCTAGCAGCAGCAGCAGCACCTCGAAAACTTCACTCGCAAGATCACCGAACGTTCCCAGTTTGTTCAACGCGCGCTCATGCAAGAGCGCCACCGACGACATTGCTTCTTCTCCTTCTCTCCCTCCCCTTTCTCCCCTCCCTTGGCTCACGTTCTTCGCACCTGTCTCACACCCCAACTGCCGTTCGTTTGAGGGACCGCACTCACTGCTGACTACGCCTTCTGGGCAGTACATCGACTCTGGGGGGTTTCCTCTATATGATCCCGATCCCTCAGTCTCAGAGACATCCCCGCCCCCGCCGCCGCCGCCACCGCTATCACCCAGTCGGTGATGAAGAAACAACTTGATGGCCTTCCACGCGGCGCTAGACAACTGTAAGTGTGCAACGGACCGAACGACGTAGAGGGCGATGACGGTGCGACGCAGCAGATTCAGGCACGTTGATGACGTCAAGCTGGTCTCTCCTTCTTCCTCTTCCTCGTCCTCTGCGTCGTATGTGGTGGTGGTATCCAAGGCCCCAGCGGCGGCGGTGACAGCGATTGTCATCATCGGCGGCGTGGGCAAAACCCCAGCAGTCCTGGCGAGGAATATGAGAAGAAGGTAAGAGAGGAAGAGAAGCGCGGAGGAGAAAGCTAGGAGCTCGGTGATTCGATCTTGGAAACGGTCAGAGCAGAGGCCTGCCAGGGGGGACCACAGGACGTACGTCACAGTGTAGCAGATGAACAGAAGACCATAGTCCGAGTGGAAATCGCAGCCAAACAGCCGTATAAGAACGAGGTAGCAGAAGTATCGGTCAACGTCAACGAGAGTGTCAGAGAGGCCCGCAAGCGCCGCCAGCTGCCAGCACTCCGACAAACTGATCTCGTCGTTGGACGACTCCAAGGAAGGCGTTTGGCAATTAGCCATGAGGTCCCCCGGGGCGCGGAGACGGCCACATGTTTTGCAGCCGCCGCGATTGACAGGATCAGAGTACGTGGAGGCTGCAGCGGTGACCGGCGAGCAGCGTTCGCACTGAGGAGGTAAAGGTAAGAATGAAGCATCGGAAGAATACTTAGCAGCTATGGCGGTGGGTGCATTGAGGAGGTGCGGTGCGCTCTCGCCGCTCTTACGGCGACAGGGATGAGGGCAATGCTTGTTGGGATTGGCTCTGCACACCGTAGCAAGTGGCGGGCAAACGACCCGATGGCTGCGACGGCGTTTTTCGGTCGCAGAAGCACTTGCGTGGCTGGAGCTCTTCTGGGGTAAGGAGAGGTGACCCCAAGGAGGGGTAGCAGTGGTCCCATGGGGCGGATCGTCATCGCCATGGTCATCGTCGTGGTTGGGTATGATGATTGACGTTGCAGCTGAAAGTGGCAACCGCCTCGACTCGACTGGCGAGTGCCACGTGGACGGATCGATTTCCATTATGAGGGGTCGAGACTGCCACGTGGACGAATCGATTTCCATCATGAGGGGTCGAGACTGCCACTGCTCCGAAATGAACAAGTACTCATCCGGGTTGGGATTGGGATTGGGCGAGTGCCGGTAGTGGGCCTGGCTGTCAAGAAAGACAAAGCCATCTGCGCCGTCATGAGCATCTTCTGCCAACAGATTGGAAGAAGGCTGAGGCTCTTCTAGACGGTCGAGGTTCATTCTCACGGGATCCCAGTAATCATTCGAATTGGCAGTAGAAGAGTCGCCCACCTCCCAAGGTCTGATTTCGTCAACATTCTGTCGAGCTGGGGAAAGGAGCTCTTCACCTCCTCTGCGGCGGCTCTCCTCACACGAATAACCGGCTATTGCAGCAATGCACGGCAGCGCGCTTTCCCGCCCTCCTCCTCCTCCTCCTCCTCCTGCTCCAACTCCAGCTCCTGCCACTGCAGCTTCTCCTCCTCTCGCTTCCAGAGACATTGCAGGGAAGCCGTTTTCCGCACACCCTAGACAGAATACGACCTACGCTCAGCTCCTCAAGTATTTGCGTGCAAGCTACACGACCAGTTATGATCAGCTGAGCATTGACGTGGCCGTCACGTGGGCAGCAGCTGCTGCTGCGGCAATGCATCCGATGGCATTAAGTTGCACATTACTTAACAGTATTAGGCCCCCTCGGGAACCTACTTTCCAGCCGGCGGTGAATAGTCCAAGTGAAATTTTAACGTTGGCGCAGGGTCCCTAACACCTAACACTTGTATTACAGTAATAGTGTGATCCTCTGCCTGTTTGGTGTTAACCAGCGTTCAAACTCTTGTTGGTGATTGATAATCACCACATACTTGTAATGAAGTCGCTTGTCCGAAGACAAGGGGAGGCGACGATTGCCGACGTGCGCGCAAGTTGTAGGACATAGTTACTGTAAATTAAATATGTAGATTGGTGATTTCTCTTTACTATCTACCGCTTGCGTTATCTACCGCTTGCGAAGAAGAGATTTTGAAGAAGAGTCGTTCACCATGGGTGACAAATTAACTAACCAACAACCAACTAGTTTATCGCACGATCGAAACCTATATAGTGACGTTTGTCAACTAATCAACCAACCAACCAACCAATCAATCAATCAATCAATCAATGAATCAACTGATTACTTATGTGGTGTCACATGAACTTGTGGCACTGAAAAAACGGACAAGGGGAAACGTCCATTGATGGGGCGAGCGGGAACATGTTTGAATATGTTCAAGTCCTGCAAGGACTGTTAGGCAGAGTTCCTACACGTTAAATGGAGGGTCAAGAGATCGAATATCACTGCTGCCATCTCTCTCAGGCAGCAGAGCAGAGCTCCCACCAAAGGTAAGTACTCGAACACCCTCCTTGTTCACACCGCCTCCCTCCTACTCAATACTTCTTGGTATGTATCTTGACCCGCTTAAACAGCCGCCTCGACACTAAAGGCGGAGGTCTCTAACGATGAGCACACGAAGATCAAGCTGAACACACACACACAGCGAACAAGATGGAAACCAGAATTGCGTCGAATACCAGGCTGGCGGCGACAACCACAGCGACCACCAGCAACGAAACCGCGGGCCTCTAGACGCATAATCATGACGACCTCCACTAGCAGAGCACCCCAATAAGCACAACGACCACGATCACGATGGCGGACATAAAAAGGGGTAGCAGTTTAGACGAGCATGATACCCCACGAAAACGACCCCCTCATGATACCCAACGAAAACGACCCCCTCGACCAGGAACGCGATGGCCGATCACAGCGTCTTCGACTACCGTCTTCCCCCGAACGTAACCCACCCTGAAAAGGAAAGTATACAAGGTATGTTTCCGGCCAGATACAGTCAGAATGAGGGTGCGTTGTGTTCGGGGGACGACGGTAGTAGGACGACGAGCAGCGCTGACTGAAGATGGTTACAACAACAACGCTGAGACCAGATGGATCTGGCCGCCTCCTGGCGCAATATTCATTCTCATTTGCCAGAAGTGGTGAAGGTCGAACGACCACGGGCAGGCAGCACAATCGCTACGAGCAACAATTCAAAGACCTTCACCACTTCTGCCAAATGAGAATGAATATTCCGCCAGGAGGCGGTCAGATCCATCTGGTCTTCAGCTGCGCGCGTTCACCAGCGAGGTTTCAACAGTGATCACGAGGAGCAGCCCGATCGATCTTCACCTCTTCTGCCAAATGAGAACGAATATTACTCCAGGAGGCGGCCAGATCCATTGGTCCAATGGGAACGAACACGATGACGAGAACAAGTGTCACGACGATCAACCGAGATCTCCATCAATGGGCACGATGAGCAACCGCTACGTGATAACGATCGGCCCCGACCACGAACACTGGCGTTTTCACTGGCCTTGACCACGAACAGTAGCGTTTTCACTGGTCACCGGGTGAGCAAAATGAGAATGAATCTTCCGCTATAACATGGGAAGATACATTCGCCAAAAGCCACGCTGCTGTCTCTCGCTCCGTCGCACCCTCAGGTACGCCCCATAAAATCTTCATCTCCTCTCGTCGCCTTCGTCTTCTTCTTCTCTCTCTCTCTCTCTCTCTCTCTCTCTCTCTCTCTCTCTCTCTCTCTCTCTCTCTCTCTCTNNCTCTCTCTCTGTGTGTGTGTGTGGCGCGCGTACGCGCGCCCTTACCTGGCCTTACCAGACGGTGGGTTGACAGAGCAGCATGGCGAAGTCGACGACCTCCATGATGAACGAACGCCCCGAACAGGAGTCATCGTGTGACGAAGGCGACCAACGTAACGACGACTACTATCACGAAAACGACCGTGACGAAGAGCACGACCACGCTGAAGACGGTGACCAGCACGATGGCGATCACGACGATAAGCAAGCCTGTGTGCAAGAAGATCTCGGTGGGGACCACCACCAAGAGCACGGCCGGGGTGAAGCGCACCTCCAAGCAGGTGACGAAGACGGCCGGAATGAGCAGTGCCCAGATCGCATAATATGCAATTTGGTAATGTATCTTCCGCTAGAACATAGGAAGATACCGAGCCAAAATAGAGTATGAATCTTCCGCTAGAACGTGGAGAGATACGTCATAGGAAGATACCGCGCAGCTCCTACCTCTTGCAATACCTAAACCAACATTCCTCCGCCAAATCGAACTCCACCAATCGAAGCGCACTACCCAAAAATCTCCGATTCAACTCGTTGTTTGCCCGTTCTCATTCTGGAATGGGCAAGAACGACATTCTTCCACCTCGCTTTCGTCGTCTCCTCTCTTCCTTGTAGCCTTGGTCTTCCTCTCCTCCCGCTCTTGCCCTGACCGCTTAGCGCAGCTCCTAATTAGAACAGTCGCACGAGAGTTCACACGTGAGAAGCCGAAGCTGACATACAATCAACACATGAAGAAGTCGTCTCCAAAAAATTTGGACCATTTTTCTCGATTTGTGCGTGTCATATATCCTTGAAAGCGCAGGGGCCATCCATGCTAATCTTCATTCTCTCTGTATCGCTCCAATTTTTTTATCGGAAGTCCCCAAGGACCAGCTCCTAATTAGTGCGCGCGGTCCAGCAGCCTTCCCAACAGAAAAGGAGGACAATTTCGAATATTTTCGAAATTTCAAACTGCCAGCCGCCAACTCCCGGGCGGCCCCCGCCTTTCTCGGCTACCTAGTTTCGGCGTGTCGTCCCTACGCAGAGGCCACGATGCACCCTCGTTTTCGCTGTATCTGGCCGGAAATATAGCTTGTATACATTCATTTTTGGGGTGCGTTATGCTCGGGGGAAGACGGCAATGTTCTCTGTTTTGTTTCAATTTTAACGGATGTCCCGACGCAGGGCCGCGGCCTTGAGACATCAGCATCAAACTGACCGGCGCTGGGTAATTCACAATTGCGGGATTTTACTCGTGCGCTTCCGGTGAAGTTCAAACTCAGGTCTGCATTTGGTCAGTTTGTGGGTGTACCAACTGAACGCGGTCCCATCACCAGTCCAAGAAAACGGGACAAATAAAACAAAAAACAAATTGTCTACCGGGTGGGCGCCGGGAACACAGCCCTAAGGTAGCCACGCAATGAGACTAAGAGCGCACACAAAAGAGAGAGAGAGAGAGAGAGAGAGAGAGAGAGAGAGAAAGAGAGATAGAGAGAGAGAGTTTAGAGGGAGAGAGAGTAGAGAGAGAGAGAGAGAAAGAACATGACCTAATCTACGGATTGTCAAATTTATTGATTTTTCTGCGGATTCCTTTGAACACAGAAATTTGAAGTTTTTTTTTTTTTTCCTGAGAAACAGTAGGGGTGGTACTAGGGGTGCTGATAAGAGCAAACACCGCTAGTACCCCCAAGGAGGCTTTATCTATTGGTGGGGAGCAACACTTGCTGGAAATTGGGTCCAGTGTCCCTGAACATGATGATGTTTGTCAGACCATACAGATAGTTGATGGCAGGCAGCATTGATTGCCCTTCAACGAGGGGATTGACTGCCTACGCTTCAAATCAGATTTTCTATGTAGACCTATCAGCCTGCACTAGTAAGCCATCATCTAAGCCGTCATCTTGCACCCAGTCCTCGTTGTGGCTTCGCTGTTCTGTCGTCTTTATCCGCTGATCTGCAGTTCCCGCTCGCAAAAGGGGCGGGAACATGTGTTGCGCCGTGGTTGGGTCACGACAATGCAGATTGGAATAAAAAAGAACAAAAACAACCGACTTGAAAATTGGGAGGTGACTTGAAAATTGGGCCGGTTTGCCTGGGCGTCCTATTGTCTACCGCGTGGGCGCGGGGAATGCAGCCCTAAGGTAGCCAAATCAATGAGACTAAGAGCTAACACGAGAGAGAGAGAGAGAGAGAGAGAGAGAGAGAGAGAGAGAGAGTTTTGTTCCATTTATTGTTATGAGTGAACGATAATTTATACAGTTCCCTCCGTCTCCATGGTGCCCTCAAGCAGTTAATCGGAATATATTTATGTTTGTTTGTTTTCGGTCCCGTATGCACCAGTTGGATCACATAGAAGATACATCCATTTTCGATCCATTTTCTGCATTTTTTTAGCTGAAACTTTGTGTTGTCAATTTCCACAATTGTTGATCCGAATGTTCGTTTAATTACTTTCCATTTTCTTTCGGTTGAAGTATTGATGTTAACTTCGTAGTGTAACCCGATCGAACCGATTTAAATAAAACAGGTATATTCTGATTCATCTCATTGTTTTCATCCTTCTTCCTCTTTCTCCTTCTTCGTCTTCGGTTTTTCCGAGTCTGTCTGTCTTTTCCCCTTGTATTCAAGAATGGATTCAGTCTCCTAATCAGTGCTGCTTCCATCCCTATCACCCTCTGATCTCACTCCCGCCCAAATGGGTATGAGAACATATTTCTCCCAACCAAATTTGTGCAGCCAACTGTATAGTTTTCGTTGTGCTCCTCTATTTGGATTCTTGGCCAAGTTTATGTGTTCAGTCCATCTCTTGTCGAACTGTCTTTCTGTCCTCCCCACGTACATATGTCTACACCAAGGTGAAACTCCCTGTTCTAACTAGTCGCTCAATTTCCGTTGATAGCCTGTGTATTTGCTCCCACTTCTGTGTTGTGGTGAGGTCGCCTGATGTTGAGGTGTCTTCTACCTTCCCGACAGATCTTCGGCGCTCGAAGATGTGCCGGATGAGTCATACTCATCACTCCCGCTTGATCTTGTACTAAGGCTCTCGTAATCATCCTCACTTGTGTCGCCGCCAGTTGTATTGAACACTTTGATGTTATCTGGATCTGGAATGATCTGTGTTTCAAGATCAGAATCCCGGTTGAAGTCCCGCCCCTTGTAGGCGATCAATCCAGGAACTTGCCTCAATGCCGAGATCGCTTGTGGCTTGTCCTTGTACCTGATGTTATGCATCTTGCATAAGACCTTTAGGTCCGTGAAGTGAAAACAAAGGAGCTGCATGTCCGTCATCGGTTCGACCCCCAAATTAATGTTCCGTTTTGCCTTTGACTTCACTGCCAACACGTTGCGATTAATCTTCGTTCGTCCTCTTTTGGGGTGTGGAGGGATTACGCGTCCCAATCCGCTTTTGTTCGGTGCGCTTCTGCTTGGCATGCTTCGGCTCGGAATGTTGCGGCTACCATGTACTAAAGTTGGTAGTCCAGCCATTGTCCCCACATATCCGTTCAGATGAACCGAAGACGACACGATCGGAGAGCAGGTACGAGTCGGTTCATTGATCTTATGCAACGTGCCCTTCATAACCGCCAGATCATACTTCAAGTTTAGTAGCTTTAGGTTGTTGACCTCCTTCTGCACTTCCGATACCATCCTTTCTACTTTATCTTCCGCCTCTGCATTTTTCTGACCAGTTGCGCTTGGACCGGCTTGATTCTGTCCTCCTTGGTTCATCTCTTTCGGCTTCAGTGCTTCATCAATGATGGACTTGAGCGCATCCGGAGTTAGCTCAGGCTTCTTTGCGGTGTCTTCCTTATTCGGAAGAGCTGGCTCAGTCTGGCTGCTTTTCACTTGTCTTTCATGTGAGTTGCTCCAGTGTCTTGATAACTTTGTCCATCTCCCGGCGGAGCTTAAAAATTTTATCGTTTAGATCCGTCGTAAACCACGCTCGATTTTCCGGTGGGGGGAAATCATTCCGTATTTGCTCCCACAATGGTCTCGAGAACCACCTTGGAGATTCTGACTCCGCCCTTCTTCTCCGTGACGATGGTGATCTTGACTTATGTCTTCTATCTCTCAGAGTTTTCAATCTCCCCCTTCTTGAGCACTTCCTCCCTTGAGATCCGGAAGATGATGATGAGTGTCTGCGCCTCCTCCTGTCCGACGATGATCGCGAACACGACATCTTCCTTGAAGCTTGAAAACGTCAGGTAGGTAGTCTTCGTATCGATACAAAACCCCACAACGTCGTTGATCGTCTTCAGTACACACCAGATAAGTAAAATAAAATCTTCAAAAATTGCTGAGTAATCTCCACGCTATAATAATCTCCAACAAATTGCCACTATGATATCATGAAAAAAAAGGGTTACGAATGATGAGAGAGAGATAAAGACAGTGAATGTAAAATGGAAGAGTGACAGGTCTATACAGTGTCAATCATCGCGGGTACCGCCCGCAAGTTCTAAGCACCGTGCATAGAGAAAAACACATGCAAATGTAGACAGAACGTTCAAGGTTTTACTTTCACAGCATATACATGCAAATGTACACAGAACGTGCGAGGTTTTACTTTCACAACATACACGTAATGTCCATGGCATGTGACACCAGTCACGATTACCCTTCTACCTCACTTCTCAAGTAATCATTTCAACCACTATCCTCAGTATTTATACCCTTCCTTCCCAGTCCTTCTCCGCCACTTTCCCTATCGTTGCAGTGTACTCATCATCTATCCTCAGGATCTCCCGCAGTCGCTCTCTGTGTTTTCCTTGTCATCGTCGATTTCCAACATGCCTTCAAAGGGATTGCCATCAGAGTAGGAGCATCATGACATCTTTCGATGTCTCGCTTCTGGAGCTACATATCTAATGATTTTGTGCATGCTACTCACGTACTCTCCTCTCTGTCGGAGTTCCGTCTTACTGTGGTACTTGCCTATAACTCCGCTGTTTTTTTATACTGACTCGAATCTGACCTTGTTTTTTGTTCTGTTTTTGTTTACTTTCATGGCCGTGGATTTTCCTTCATTTTCAGGTGAGTACTTTTTCTTTCAAGTTATTGGTTCGTTTCCACTGCTTTAGGTCTTTTAGCTTCTATCTGTTTCGTATGTTTGGAAATGTGAGCGACACTGTTACGTCGTTATATCTGCAAAAATTCCGTGATAATCCGGAGTACTTAGTCGTGTATGTTTCTTTTTCGTCCCTGAAAATTTATTTTCATTCCGTGCACAATTATATTTTTGATTTTTCGATTTGTGATTTTAGCTTTATATTCCGAGTCATGTGAATTTATTGACGTATTTTATTCTGGACTTTCAGTTTTATATCCGTCGATTTGGTGCTTCTTGCTTTTCCAGGTACTCCTGAAATTTATTTCGGACGTCCGCGTCCCTGCAGTTTCGGATGAACGCAAGTATCGCGATGCGGGTTATCCTCCATGGGTAATCCATGAGTCGGAGTTCCCGTCTGAACAGGTCAATCATGGGCGGTAGATCCGCCATCTCGTATGTGTTAGCTACCATTCGATGAAAAGTTCCGATAATCGTCGGTCTTGGTTCTCTCAGAACCCGCACTTCTGAAGTGACCCAACATCCTCTGAGAGAGAGAGAGAGAGAGAGAGAGAGAGAGAGAGAGAGAGAGAGAGAGAGAGATTGAATGGCAAAATTGAAATATGGGTCAAATTGCGGCCGCAATCTATTTCGCAGTTGGAATGATTTTTTTAAATTTATGTAGCGTTTGTCCTGGAAAGATCACAACAAAATTTACGAGTACTCCAATTTTCTGGTTTTTTCACGCATTCTTCTGAGCGCGAAAACTCACTGAATTTGGAGTAGTTTTTTAGTTGGCCCAGGCATGGCTGAGTGGCAAAAATGGAAAATGTGCTGAATCGGCGTGACAATTATTTCGCAGTCTAAATGATTTTTTGTAAATGTTCTATTATTATTTCTGGAAAGAACACGATCTCATCCATGGATTCTCAAAATTTTAGATTTTTCTGCGTGTTCGTCTGAGCACAGAAAATCGTCAAAGTCGCCTCTTGCAAAACGCCTATTTCATTGTGCCTCACCTCCCTGTTTTGAGAAGACGAGGCTCAACGCCTGGGCCTGAGGGCCCTTTTGCAGATCACATGCCCTCACTTCTTTTTGGGGTCCGCTTCTACCCGAGGACCGACCCAATGCCCCCACTTCTTTTTGGGGTTCACTTTCACCCGAGGACGGTCCTTCGTTTTTTCAAAAGTCCCGGTTCTACCAGAGCTCGTTGTAGGTAGTCCGCAATTTCGCCAAGGACCGGTCCCCCAAATTGTTTTGCCCCCGAAAAACCCACTTGCGTCCAGGTTGCCCACCGCCAAAAATGCGACACCTTGACACAGACGCTGACGCCCACTATACCGCAGCCTAAGGGTTGCGAATAAGAAAACATCAAATTAAAAAAAATAAGAAAAAAAGAAAAGCAGAGGAGGAGAGAGGAGAGGGGCATGGTTGACACCGCGGTCCCGCCAGTCGGCCCCATACTCGGGACCGACTGCATAACCAAGATGGATAGTCCCGCCAGTCACGGCCGTACTCAGGACCTACGGCAAAACCAGAAAGGATGGTCCGACAGGACCCTCAACCCCTGGGTCTCCTCCACTCGCACTCAATTGCTCCTCCAATGCTCCACGACGAACTCGTCATGCACTCCACCATTACGGTAATATGCCAGGTCCGGTCATGTCCCAATCATACCGTTTCCAACAGCCACCAAGCCAGATGTCCCCCAACGATACAGAAATGACGAAGCGATTGCATCCATGGGTATCGATTCCACATCCATTCCATTAAAATAGAAAAAAACTTAAATAAGTATGCAAATCCAAAATCAAATAGTAAAGTGGGCAAAGGGAGAATAGTGTTCGTACACATATTGGATGTGATAGGCAAGATCGCGAGTAGAAATCATCAGTCACCTAAGAGATGGGAAATGATGGCTGCTTGTTACCTCACCTATCACCGGGGATCAAAAAGCGATGATGCGAAAAGACTAAGAGGAGAGTAGATAAAGATACGGGAGTAAATCGAGTATTGGTGACACAAATCATAGAAAGTATAGTCCCTAATGAAAACAATTGTTTGCAAACATCAAGGTATCCCGTATAGAATCATGATTATGAGAAAACAATGAAGAATGAACTAGAGTATCTGCAACAAAAATTAATTAATGGAGCCAAGCCAAGCCAGCGACCTGCAAAGTCCGACATGGCAGAACGTTTGGGAGAAAGCAAGCGGGGGCCCGGTTTGCACTTTAAGGGATGATCAGCGCCACAGGAGGGGTGTGGCTCCCCTAAAAGCTTTTTCGTCGTTGCCACTGAACCGGCTCATCAGAGGGGTTACTTTCCTGCAAAAAGCACATCCATTACACAGACAAACATAGACGGTCATTCCCCATACAACCACAGAGAGAGAACATCCAAGGACCATATACCGCTTCTTTCGCCGCGATTTCCTCCTCAGGCTCTGGCGTTATCGGTAAGTCCTCCTCCGCTCCGGTCGTGAAGTCCCAATTTGCCATAGCTGAATAGTCAACTTGCCACGCAGGCTTGGCTCCGTAGAAGAAATTACAATCAATCGTATACAAAACAGACTAGAAGTGTACACGCTATAACTGGTAAACGTTCACGTATATATGAAGATGAAATCAACAAAATAAGAGAGGAGAAAAAAGCGGGGAGAAAAGAAAAACAATGAGAAAAGATAATAGTATGGGTAATCCCGAGTGATTCCCCCTTTCGATGGAAACCGAGGGGTTGGGTTCGTCATTATCTAATGAAATCTGGTCCTATATACGTCTAGCTACGCGTATCGGTACGGTCACCGAGCCTCGCGCTCAAGTGGCTTCGTCCTATGCATTGTACAGAGTAGATCCTCGTATAGTGGTTGGTAAATTTTTTTTTTTGGGGTGGCTCTTGGAATCAGATA
>BFEA01000012.1:3479194-3495273 GCA_003427395.1 Chara braunii
AAAAAAAAAACAAAAAAACACAGAACAATGTATCGGTTTAAGCTTCGAGAATTTGTTTCGTATCCGCAAGGGAGACAAAATTCAGGACTCTTAGTCCTTGTGTCTCATAATGCTTACCTCGAACCTCGAAAATAAGGGGACACCCGGTAGGAAATGCTGATTTTTTCCTCAGTCTGGTTATTACCCTATATGTGTGTGTGTGTGTGTGTGTGTGTGTGTGTGTGTGTGTGTGTGTGTGTGTGTGTCCCACCCACTGCCCCTACAAGGGGTCCTGGTTGGGACAGGTACGTGTCCCTGACAGGTCCCTTGCAGAAACCTACCCTCGTCCCTTGAAGATACCTACCCTGGTCCCTTTGTTTCCCGAGGTCAGATCACACACTCACACACAATCCACTCAGACAGCATTGCAGAGTTAGTATACCATCCTGAAGGAGTTCCTCGGGATATCATGCACTTCAATAGATGAACATCTGAATGGTTGAAATCCTTCCGGGTTCTTAAGTACCCTTTTAACCATTCCCCAGCATCTTCTTCTGTTAAAGCCACTGTGACACATTCTGTTCACAATTCTTAGGATGTGCATTGCAGCTTTCTGGGGGATGGATGTGATAACGAGTATCGAGGCCGTTTGCCCAAGGATGATGGACAAAGATTGTTTTATGGGTCTGTTCGATCTGTATGTGATATACTGATTGACCTTCAAACCCATTTCCTCCACCTTATCAAATTTCTCGGTGCTGTAACCCCCATCTGGTGTACCCACAGTAAGTCTGAGATTTAAAAACGTGCCCTTCCTATCCCCGATGCTTTGTTCCTTGATCTCGATGAAATCCAAGGGGTATAGCCATATAGGATCTTTGTCATTGTGGGGGTGATCTCTTAAGAGGAAATCCCGGGCGCAGGTATTATTTAGAGCATTCAGATCATTCATGTATCTTGAAGTGTGGAAGAACAACTCAACCAGGTGCTTGTTCCCGGTTTCGGTCAATCTCATTATGCAATCGAATTCATATCGGAAGAAGTACAAATTGCACCAGATCGGGGAGCACGGTAACCCTTATGGGGATACCATTTCTCGATCTCCAGACCTTCCCCCCGAACTGGATGCAATTTCTATCCGCCAGCCATTTATTCCTTTCAATGAGTTAATTTGGGTCAATCAATCTCTCATTTGGTTCCACATGAATTGATTTCGTTCATCCAACCCTTAACCTGCCATTACTCAGTGTACTAACCTTAATGTGTTTGTCACCTTCGGTTCTTAATCTGTGAGCAAAGTCTTTTCTGATTGAAAAAGAGAGCGTTGAGATCAACCCATGCGTTGAATTATCCGTGGGGATTGTTTCAAAGCATCGGCTGATATCTGCCGAAAAGAACGAAAAGACCGCATTCGGTAGATTTAGGCAATATTCGTTGACGGAATCAATCGGCCACCAAAGGTTCGCATTGATGTCGTGCAAATTTCTCAGTGCGCAAGACCTTTCCACACAAAATTTCTGCATCTCGATACTAATCAAGCCAAGGGCATCAGCACAAATTACAACAATAGGTGAGAACATGCATTGATTAGCATCGTGATCCATCTTAGTGTTTTCTTATGGCTTTTATAGTTAGCCATCAGGTACGTGATTTTTTCAGGTCCCATATGGTAGTTCAAATTATTATCCCTACTCATGATTCGGATCATTTCATTTGAATCGGGTTCCAGTCATTCAAAGTCTGGTCCCGATCACCTTTTGAATGCTAATCGCCTAGCAAGGTCTTTACATAGGATAACTGGGGTGCTGGATGTCTTGTTCATGCATGCAATGAAAAAGTACTTAGCGATGTAATCAATCTCATACTTGAGATAATGTTCGTTAATGTCCATAGCTTCAACCTCACTATGCTTACTCTTATATTCTACAAATCTACCAAAACAGTATCGTCTCAATCTGTTCTTAACTTTACTCATCTCCTCCTCTGCAAACTCATACTCCCTGCTATACACTATCAACGTACTATCAAGCACACGTAGGATTTATCTGACTGCAGCTTCAACGTCCAGATTGGTGGTGAGGATATGATTCAGTCCATATATCAACATGAATCTGAGTTGCGGAAGGTGAGAAATGGAGTAATCCGTAGTGACAACATGAGGGTCCACGATACTCTCAATCCTCCCCTCCTTCAGTAAATCTGTCGTAGCTGGCTCGACGAACTTGGCATATCTACTGTTACAGGTACAGTTGCCTTTGTACCCCTGCCAGTTGTCGAAGTTGAAGTCACGAAAAACCTCCGCTGGTCTGTATAGTGTCTTGGAGACCGGATCCTTGTAGATCCAACCAAAGGTAACAGTCTCCGTCCAATCAGCAAAATGTTGGCGAACAGCCACTGTCATCAGGGAGATGATTAGTGACTTCACCGAAACAGTTTCCATTAGTCTATTAACATATCTCATATGTACAAACTTCCTCCGCGGTCCTTCATCTATTATGTACCACTTCCTTCTACAAGAGAGACTTATACCGACGTGGCCCACGCACTCCTGCAATACATAGTCATACAAAGTAGTATCGCTCATAGGTCAAGGCTCCTATCCATTATTCATACCTACAATTATTGTGTGTGAGAGAAAAAGAATTAGAGAGGAACTAAAAGGAGAAGGAGAGGAAGGAAAGGAGAGAAAAGAAAGTGGGGAAAGAGATAGCATGTGGGAGAGAAGAGAGAAAGAAAAAGGTGGGAGAAGGAGGGAGGCGGATAGGAGGAAAGAAGGAAATAAAGAAAGAAACAAAAAAAGAAAGAAACAAAGAAAGAAAGAACCGAAAGAGAGGAGGAAAGTACAAGAGAAGGAAAGGAAGGAAGAAAGGGACAAAACCAGGGAGGGGAATATGCATCATGCGGGGGAGCAGATCAAATTCAACAGTGCATATGAGAAAAAATCCTCGTTAGAGTGGTAAGAACCAGTTAAGCATCTCTTCCGCAGAAGGCTCCGCTGTTGGTTAGGTTATTTGCACCGTCCTCCTTCATTGTATTAAGCACTTCATTAGCATTAGTGGATGCCTCGGATTCGGCTCTCTCCGGAGTTTCGTTAGAGCGAGTGTCGCGAGGTTTTGGTTCGACAACAAAAATGCCATCCATCCTAGTGATAGTTTCCCAGTGATCCGAATCTGGTCCAAAAAGTCCGTCGAAACCATAAAAGATTCCTCCCCCCATATCATCACCCTGCTCCAGAGTAGTAACCACGGAGGAGGGTATTTCCCCCATAGCTATTCTTATTGTCGGCTAGAGTATCCCTGTCCGTTTACCAGGAAAATCATCATCCCCAGTGACACTCCTTAGTCTAGTATCGCAGCCGATTCTTCCTTCCTCCGTTCTAGTGCCAAGGCTATGCAACTCTCCGATGATCTCTCCTTTGTATTCCACTGCAAGCACGATACCGGCGATAGTCGTGATCTGTGGTTGTGCAGTTAGGATATCGGCTAGTGTAAGGTTATCCATGGCTATAGCAGGTTGCGAAGAACTCCTTTGGGCCTCCCATATATTCGGTCGGACAATCCTGACCACAGTTGGACCAGCAGGAGGCCAAGGTAGAAAGATGTTCGAATCATATTCCACTCGGAGTATCTCCGGAATCCGCCTGCCCAGTTCTAGCACCATTGAGACTTGATAAAGAACAACAGGAAATTGTCATAGATCCCGATCTGCAAAGTACGACTACACTTGTACTGAGATTTCGAGGACTCCTTGAGGACCCGTTCTGGAAAGTACAACTTCTCCTGCGTCGAGAGCCTCCTGTAGTATTTGACTATTCAGACCTACAGCCATCCATGTGTGTCATTAGATCCTAACTACCTATAATCAGCAATGTAGCAGCATAGCATAAGGCGAGCGTTGAGAGGGTAAAGGCAAGGAGAAAACGCTTTAGTCGGACGTTCTGGGTCGTCAGTCCGGCAATCCTTTCCTTTAGAAAGTTCCTGTGTCGGTTCATGTCCGCATAGAGAACCGCCCTGTGTGCCTGCTGGAGTTTCTCAAAGTTATCAATTACTGTGTCATGTCAGGACTTGAGTCTACGTAATATACTCCCAGCCCAGATACGTGGGTTTGAGTCCGATTGCGAGAACCCCACTATCTCCTCCTCCTCCTCCCTTAGGATAGTAATAAAGATCTGGTTACTTCTCTCGATAAGAACTTCGCAGAGATTTTCCAACTCCCTTTCGGATGCGACCAGTCGGTGGGCATGCTCTCGAATACAAACTTCAGAAGTTGGGAGAAGAGAGAGAGAGAGAGAGAGAGAGAGAGAGAGAGAGAGAGAGAGAGAGAGAGAGAAAGAGAGAGAGAGGCGAGGGGATGAGAGGAAAGGAAAAACGAGAGAAGAGGAGAAGAGAGGAGGGGAGAGGAGAGGAGAGAGAAGGGGAGAGAGAAAGAATGAGATCCTTACAGCAGCACCTACATATATATACATGTGTATGTGTGCGCAGACATATATATATAGGGTTGCCGACGATCGGGACAGGCCGAACGCCCGAACGTTCGGCACCCCCTCTCGACGCGTTGGGCCGTTCGGCCGAAGGCTGACCCCCCCCCAAAAAAAAACAAAAAAACAAAAACTAATTCTAAAAAATCTGAAAACAATATATGTTATGCAGAAGAATAAACTGAACAACATTTGCCTCAACGTTACATCCATATTCTTTACCAAATGTGAAATAAAAATCAAATACTAATAATAAATAATAATAATGAAAATTAGAAAAAATAAAACGAGAATGAAATTATTGAGTGGGCGAGCACGTTTTTGACAGCGCCATCTTTGGCATTTTTTTTTTTTTTTTGGCTGTGACAAATGCTATGAAAAATTTTGTATGTGTATCTAACATAATAGAGAATCTACAAATAAAGTTTTAAAAAATAATAAATTGTTTCATGTCTTGAAATAAAGGAAAAACAAAAAGTGAAAAGAGAAAAAAAACAAATTAGTGAGTGGGCAAACAAGTTTTGACACCACCATTTTGCCAATTTTTCATTTTTATTTGGCTGAACATAATGGCTTCAAAATTTAGAGGGAGATACATTGCATCACAAAAAACTCACAGAAAAAACTTCAGAAAAAAAATATTATATTTAGGTTCCAAAATAGTTTTTTGCGGGGTCCGAACCCCTTCAAGTTCGGGCCCCGTACGGGGACCCGAACGCCCGAACGTTCGGGGGTCAGCTAAGGGGCCTCCGTACGTTCGGCCTGACAACCCTGTATATATATATATGCAGTTATGTTTGTGATGATATATATATATATATATATATATATATACAGGGTTGCCGGCGTTCTGCCGTTCGGGCCGAACGTGGAAATAAATAAATAAATAAATAAAATAAAATGTTTTCAAAAAATTCCGAAAACAAAATATGTTATGGAGAAAAATAAATTTAACAACATTTGTCAGGGCTCTACATCCAAATTCTTTACCAAATTTGAATTAAAGAACAAATACAAAAAATAAACACTATGATAAAAATAAGAAAAAATAAAAAAAGAATTAAAATGAGTGTGTGCCAGCACCTTTTCGACACCGCCATCTTTGTCGATTTTTAATTATTGTTTGGCATTGACAAATGCCTTAAAAACTTACAGATATGTAGTTTACATAATCAATGACTCATTAAAAAATGTTCAAAAAATAATAAAAGTTTTTAGGCCCCAAAATAAAGTGAAAACAAAAGGTTAAAAGTAAAAAAAAAACAAAATAGTGACTGGACGAGCACGTTTTGGCACCCTATCTTTGACGACTTTTAATGTTTTTTTGGCTTAGCAGAATGGCTTCAAAAGTTATAGGCTTGTAGGTTACATCACAGAGAACTCACAAAAAACAATTCAGAAAAAAACTTATTTTTAGGCACAAAAAGTTTTTTTGGCGGGGGCTGAACCTGGAGGTGTTCGGCCCCCGAACGGGACCTTGAACGCCCGAACGTTCGGGGGCCAGCCCGCAGGCCCCCGAACGTTCGGTCAGGTAACCTTGTGTATATATATGTGTGTGTGTGTGTGTGTGTGTGTGTGTGTGTGTGTGTGTGTGTGTGTATCTATATGCATGTGCATGTGTATGGCCACTGTTTGAACCACTTAGAACTTAAATTTGTGTTTCTTGGTCAAGTTGCTTGTGCCCGTGGTGCCGTCTGCGTGGCTATCAGTTATGATCACAGATTGCTGACTGCCGGTAGCACTGGCGGGACTTGAAGAAGAGCCGCCCACGGGGGATGCTGTAATTAAGAACGAATTCAGCAAGGTCTGCTGTCGGGGAGATACCGAGTTGACGTTCTTGCCCCTGGCCCCATTAGAGGATCTGTTCTTCCTCTTTTTGGGGTTCGGAAGTTCTGAAGCAGGAAGTCCAGGGGTGATCCGAGTGGGGAGGATCAGGTTAGCCAGGATTCTAGGGCAGGCATGGGTCTTGAACGTACTACCGGTGAGGGCATCGACAGTCATTAGCTCTGGATTGCGCTCGAGATTGCGCAGGACTGTCAACATCACCTCGAACCAGCTTCTGGTTTCACGATCTCTGGCTTCGTTGGCTTCGCCAGGAGGAACCAGATAGCATGATCGAACCAGATCGGTCCACCATTACATGTATGAGCGTTCCTATACCCACATCTACATTTCAGGTACGGGCGCCCCACGTTCCAGACTTTACGCAAATTTCGGACATCCAGGCTAAGAGACGAGGTAATCATCTTTTGCATGACCACCGGGTTAGCGTAGACGCACTTAGTGGGATCCAGCTCACTCATCGTAGGAAATGTAAGCTTCCCACCAAAGTGCAGAGTGTTATTAGCATAGTCCAGGATTCCGGCCAGGGCCTTCCTCCGACATTATATGCTATATCCAAAACGTACAAAATTTCGTAAATATCAGAAAGGAAGAAGCAAAGGCTCCCACGCGGCGGCACAACTGATGGGGGCCAGGTAATTGAAACCACCTTGTGCCCACACCCTATCCTGTTGCCGTCTGGCTTTTTCCTCCACCTAGACGGCTTTTTCCTCCACCCACTGAGCTGAGGCGATAGGAACAAAACCATTATTCCTGTTTCGCCCAGCTTCCAACCCTTCGCCACCCGGTGGAGGCGGAGGTGGAGTTTGGTTGTCCAGTAACCGTCTCAGTTCCTCCTCCTCATCCCCCATGATCCCCATGAGCGCCTGGTCATATCCATCCCCGTTCATTCTCTTATCATCTACCACCGACTCCCTCTCAACATCCCAGATCCTTTTAAGGGTCTCTTCAAGCTTCGTGGTTCTCTCCAGCAGCTCATCGCGTTCCCTTATTGTGTTTCTTTTTTTATCCTCCGCCTTAGTTATATGCCCGTTTAAGATGAGGTCCATGCGATGCCTCTCATGCTCATAGGTCCAGGCTAGATCCGCCCAATCGTTAAAAAGAAGGGTCTCGGTGATGAGAGGAAACAATCCTTCTGTACCCTTCTGGCCGACCATAGTCGTTACCGAAGGGTGGATAACATTGATGAGGGATTGGGTAGGTTTAGAGTATGGGCCCAGATCCGCGAGAAAGGGATTCCTATCAATGGTTTTTGTCCACCAACCGCCAACTGGGTCCTTATCATGCTGGGGTTCCTAGTCGGGATTAGCCCATGAATCAAACGAAGGGGTAGGGAAGGAAACGAAGAACAAAAGGAATGAAGAAGGAAGAGGAAAGAAAGCAAACAAAAACTTGAAAGGCAAGCAAGGAAACATAATTCATAACAAATCAATACAACAATTATTACCCCATAGACCCAAACCAACAAGAGCAAAAACATCCTGGTATGTACGTCATTTCAATTGCATATACGGGTGGATAATAAAGGCAGCCAGGTGGACTTACTACAGTAATCGACCAATGCGACCATTGGTCTGATCCGTCTCCGAGGCGTAGCCAAGGGAGTCAACCCTTTGGCAGTAGCTAAAGGGGAAACCCTCCATGTGTGTGTTACAGATAATCCCACGACGAACTTGTCATGCACTCCACCATTACGGTGATACGCCAGGTCCGGTCATGTCCCAATCATACCGTTTCCAACAGCCACCAAGCCAGATGTCCCCCAACAATACAGAAATGATGAAGCGGTTGCATCCATGGGTATGGATTCCACATTCATTCCATTAAAATAGAAAAAAACTTAAATAAGTATACAAATTCAAAATCAAATAGTAAAGTGGGCAAAGGGAGAATAGTGTTCGTACACATATTGGATGTGATAGGCAAGGTCGCGAGTAGAAATCATCAGTCACCTAAGAGATGGGAAATGATGGTTGCTTGTTACCTCACCTATCACCGGGGATCAAAAAGGGATGATGTGAAAAGACTAAGAGGAGAGTAGATAAAGATACAAGAGCAAATCGAGTATTGGTGACACAAATCATAGAAAGTATAGTCCCTAATGAAAACAATCGTTTGCCAACATCAAGGTATCCCGTATACTAGAATTATGATTATCAGAAAACAATGAAGAATGATTTAGAGTATCTGCAACAAAAATTAATTAATGGAGCCAAGATAAGCCAGCCAACTGCAAAGTCCGACATGGCAGAACGTTTGGAAGAAAGCAAGCGGGGCCCCAGTTTGTACTTCAAGGGATGATCAGTGTCGCGGAAGGGGTGTGGCTCCCCTAAAAGCTTTTTCGTCGTTGTCACTCAACCGGTTCATCATAGGGGTTATTTTCCTGCAAAAAGCACATCCATTACACAGACAAACACAGACGGCCATTCCCCATACAACCACAGAAAGAGTAGATCCAAAGACCATATACCGCTCCTAGGCTCCGACGTTATCATGTAAGTCCTCCTCCACTGCGGTCGTGAAGTCCCAATCCGCCATAGCTGAACAATCAACTTGCCACGCAGGCTTCGCTCCGTAGAAGAAATTACAATCAATCGTATACAAAACAGACTAGCAGTGTACATGCTATAATTGGTAAAAGTTCACGTATATATGGAGATGAAATCAACAAAATAAGACAACAGAAAAAAGCGGGGGAGAAAAGAAAAACAATGAGAAAAGAGAATAGTATGGGTAATCCCGAGTGATTCCCCCTTTCGATGGGAACTGAGGGGCTGGGTTCGTCATTATCTAATGAAATTTGGTCCTATATACGTCTAGCTACACGTATCGCTATAGTCACCGAGCCTCGTGCTCAAATGGCTTCGTCCTATGCGCTGTACAGAGTAGATCCTCGTATAGTGGTTGGTAAGTTGTTTTTGGGGGGGTGGCTCTTGGGACAAGACACTGAATAGGGGGAGGGACGGACGGGTGGGTCCAGGGGTAAGCGCATGAAAAAAGGAGGCTTTGACTAAGCAAAAAAAAAAAAAAAAAAAAAAAAACACACAAAACAATGTATCGGTTTAAGATTCGAGAATTTGTTTCGTATCCGCCAGGGAGGCAGAATTCAGGACTCTTAGTCCTTGTGTCTCATAGTGCTTACCCCGAACCCCGAAAATAAGGGGACACCCGGTAGGAAATGCTGACTTCTTCCTCAGTCTGGTTATTACCCTGTATATGCGTGTGTGTGTGTGTGTGTGTGTGTGTGTGTGTGTGTGTGTGTGTGTGTGTGTGTGTGTGTGTGTGTGTGTGAGAGGGACAGAGAGAAAGAGAGACCTGCAACATGCAACATGTCAATGGCGGGGAGCACAAGGGCAAAGTAGTAGTAATTTTATTGAAATACAAAGAGTTTTTTTCTTTTCGAAATCCGAATAGAAAGGGTAGACGTTGTGATCCAATACAACGTGTACGTTTTCTATTCGAGGAACTCTGCTATTCAAGAAAAGTGGACCCGCACAGTTTCAATTTCGAAAAAGGACCGCGGCCTCCTCGGCCTCCTACGGACAGCTACCGGTCCTACGAGGTCCCGACCCTTGGAAGGCCCCAAAACCTCAAAATGCCCGCCCTTCCAATGACCACCGACGTTGAAATTTGATTGACGTTGAAATATCTCAGGGAGGGAAAATGCAACCTGACGGGTTGCGAATAGTGGGCTTCAGTGTCTTCGACGTTTGTGTCAAGGTGGTGTATTTTCGACAGCGGGAGACCAGCGCACACGTGGGCTCATAGGGGTTATTGTCTACCGCGTGGGCGCTGGAAACACAGGCCTAGGTTGCCAAAGCAATTAGACTTAGCGCGCGTACAAGGAAGGGGGAGAGAGAGAGAGAGAGAGAGAGAGAGAGAGAGAGAGAGAGAGAGAGAGAGAGAGAGAGAGAGACAGAGGCTGAATTTTGAAATCGGAATATGGGTCAAATGCGGCTGCGATCTATTTCGCAGTTGGACATATTTTTTTTCATTTATTTAATATTTTTCCTAGAAAGATTACAACAAAATCTACGGGCACTGCAAGGGTGAAAAATCACTAAAGTTTGAATCCAGATGATGGATGATGGTTCTAGATGAATAAAACCAATATTCGGAATTGCCTGAATTGCCTGGGGCCAGTCAGCTCAATGATGATATCTCAAAGTTGTCGCCCTTTTTTTTTTTTTTAAATCACGGAAGTAGAAGTACTTCTTCCGTTGGCCCACACATGGCTGAGTGGGCAAAAATGGAATACGGGTCAAATCGGCACGACGATTATCTCATCGTCTTAATGATTTTCGAAAAGTTTTCTGATTTTTTTGAAAAAAACACGACCGCCCCCCCAATGGGCATTAAAAAGCAGTCTCTGATGATGTTAATAGGGGGAGGGGTAATCGGGGAGGCACAACAAATCAGCGGTACCCTGTTGTTGTGAATTAAGCCGTGAAAAATGACGTTTTCTTTTGCTCTCCGATTGGTAGGTTTTTTTTTTTTTTTTTTTGTTGGGGKGTTGTGGCTGTCCCAAACATGCGTGAAATCACAACCAAGTTTTTTAGTTTGTGCAATCACACACGTTTCACTCATGGTGAAGGCAAAGACGAATAGCTTTATCGGTGAAAATTGATTGTGGTTTGGGAGGTGTTTGGGAGGTGTTTGGGAGGTGTTCGGGAGGGGTCGATCCCCTCACCTACAACAAATGGTGTATGGAGTTATTCTTGCCCTCCTTTGCCAAAGAGAATTTATGTCAGAACAACCGAACAACGGGTACTGCGGCCTATTTCAAGGAAGCGTTTGACTATTGTCAATGAATATAGTCCATGTGCCCGCTCACATGCAGTCATCTTGACTGCCACAACCATGGTCAGTGAATCATACCCTGACATCTGACACCCCGCCTGGAGCAGACACCATCTATGAGAATACCACTTTCTTTTCTTTTTTAACAGTTTTTTCTTCATTTGTTTGGTCATGAAATGTTTTTTTTGCACATATTTTCCCCATTTCACGATGCCACCCACCTGTCCCCCACCCGTCCCATACCCGTTACACTAATCCACATACATGGCTACTGGGATCTCGCTCCTGGGCTGGTTAGTCCGATGATAATACCTCAAGGCCATCGCCTTTCTTATACATAATACTAATAAAAAATTATGGATTCTTGAATTTTCAGATACTTCAGCGAATTTCTCCGAGCACAAAAAATACAAAAATTGCCTTTTGCGAAACACCTGATTTGTTGCGCCTTCCCGCTGTCGAGTGCATCGGCTCTTGCCTTTTTCACAAAGGCGAGAACCCTCCCGACCATGTCATGCGGGAGTAAACAAAATAAATTAAAGACAACTCGAAAACAACGAATAAGTAAATCCCACGATGTCGAGCACATTAGTCCCACGCCACGCAGGGCGGGACCCTTCCAACCGCGTCGCACAGGAGTTGAGTCTACCTCGTCGCGATACACATGGAGCTTCCGTAAGCCGCTCCAGCCGAGTACGCCAGCCATACCTCTCGTGAGCCCCTACAACAAGATAGGGCCAACGCGAGGCATGACTTACCTCCACCTTACAGGAGTTGTCACCTCCCTTCGGTGGGCGTATCCCCGCTGAGCTACTAGTCCACAGTACGAAAGTTAATCAGTTGTAATCGCAGAGGTGGAACGGCCGAGGGTGTTTCTCGTTCGCTGTAGCATAGGGGGTACGCGCGGTTTTACGCCTCTATCGGACCCACACGCAAACCGACGCACTGGGGGGCTGAAGTCCTAAGCGCGACTCGTCATCGTCAACGAGTGTCAGAGAGGCCCGCAAGTGCTGCCAGCTGCCAACACTTTGACAAACGTATCTTGTCACCCCACCAGTGCTAGTGCTGCTGATTAGAGCAGACACCACTAACACCTGGGGAGAGGCTCCATCCATTGGTGGGGAGCGTCATGAGGTCGCTAGGAGCGCAAAGACGACCTCAGGGTTTATAGGCGGGATTCACAAGATCAAAGTAAGTGGAGGCTGCAGTGGTGACCGCCGACCATCTTTCGTACTTAGGAGGTAAGGGTGAAGCGTCAGAAGAATACGTAGTAGCTATGGTGGGTGCATTGACACGATTCACAAAATCAAAGTAAGTGGAGGCTGCAGCGGTGGCCACTGACCAGTGTTTCGACTGAGGAGGTAAGGTTGAAGCGTCAGAAGAATACGCAGTAGCTATGGTGGGTGCATCGAGGAGGTGCGGTGCGCTTTCGCCGCTCTTATGGGAACAAGGATGAGGGCAATGCTTGTTAGGTTTGACTTTGCACACCATAAATGGCGGCCAAACGATCCGACAATTGTGGCGACGTTTTTTGTGGCAGATGCACGTGCATGGCTGGAGCTCTTCTGGGGTAAGTAGAGGTGACCCCATGGAGGTGTAGCAGAGGTTCCACGGTCCGGATCGCCATCACCATTGTCATTGTCGTGGTTGGCGATGATTGAAGTTGCAGCTGAAAGCGGCAAACGCGGCAATTCGATTGGTGAGTGCCACATAAACGAATCAATTTCCATTATGAGGTGTCAAGGCTGCCACTGCTTCGAAATAAACAAGTACTCGTCTGGATTGAAATTGAGACTGAACGAGTGTCGAGAGTGGCCCTGGTTGTCAAGAAACACAAAACCGTTAAGACCACAACGGTCCTCTGTCATGAGCATCTTCTACCAACACATTGGAAGAAGGTCGAGGTCCATTCTCACGCGATCCCTGTAATCATTCGATTTCGCAGTAGAAGAGTTGGCCATGCCGCAAGGGATGATTTCGTCCCCTTTCCGTCGAGTTGGGGAAAGGGCTCTTCCCCTCTGCGGTGACTCTCCTCACACGAATGGTCGGTTGTTATAGCAATGCACAACAATACACTCTCCCGCCCTCGTCGTCTTGCTCCATCTCCTACCACTCCAACTTTTTCTCTTGTCACTTCGAGAGACATTGCGGGGAAGTCGTTTTCCATGTGGACCCCGGACGGAATATGACCAACGCTAAGAAAGATAAGCGCATATCAAGTATTGCATGAGAGCTACAAGCAGTCATGATCAACTGAGCAGCGACATGGCCGTCATATGGGCAGTTGTTGCGTCCTCACACAATGACCGCGACAATGCATCTGATGGCATAAAGTTATAGATCACTTACTTATAAGGCCTTTGGGAACCTACTTTCCAGCCGCTGGTGAACCGTGCGACTATAATTTTAACATCGGCGCATGGTCCCTTCGAGAGACATTGCAGGGAAGTCGTTTTCTGTGGACCCTGGACGGAATATAACTGACGCTCAAAAAAATAAGCACATGTCAAGTATTGCATGCAAGCCATGAGCAGTCATGATCAACTGAGCAGCGATGTGGCCGTCATATGGGCATATGGCCAATTGTTGCGTTCTCACACGATGATCGAGACAATGCAGACAATGGCATAAAGTTATAGATTACTTACTTACATGGACCTTGGGAACCTACTTTCCAGCCACCCGTGAATCATGCGACTACAATTTTAACGTTGGCGCATGGTCCCTAACCCCTAACCCTTTTATTAATGACATGATTCTTTGACTGTTTTGGTGTTGATCAGCATTGAAACTCTTCTCGATGGTTGATAATCACCACATACCTGTAATGATGTTGTTTATCCGAAGACAAGGGGAGGTGACGGTTGTCGATACACGCACAAGCTGTAGCACATACTGTGAATAACATATGGATTTGCTGATTTCTCTCTAGTATGTACCACTTGCGAAGAAGAGATTATGAAAAAGAGTCGTTCACCATGGTTTACACTTTAGCCATTAACCAACTAGTTTATCGCACGATAAAAACTGATGGTGACGATTGTCAACTAATCAACGAATGAGACAATCAACCATCTACTTAATGACTTACGTGCTATGAAAAACCCGTTGACGCATCTGCGGGGCCGAGCTCAGAGGGCGGACGTATTCACGGTCGCCTCCGCGGATTTTACCAGATTTTTCCTGAATTAAATAATAGGCCAAAAAAAATAAAAAAATATGGGGTTGTAGGGAATTTTAGGCTCTACAACCCCCTATTTTTTTTTTTTGGAATCCGACTTTGTTTATGATTTTTTCAAAATAAAAAACTAAATTCAATTTAAAGAAAAAAAACAATATAAAGAAAAGCTGGATTTTTTTTTGTCATTTTTTATCATCAGATATATGGTCCCTGAGTTCACCTGTATTTTTTAGAATTGAATTTCTGTTTTTTGCAGGGGTATGAGGTGTTTTAGAAAAATAAAGATGCAAAATTTGAAAATAAATAAACAAAAAACTTGAAAAAAAAAGGTTTGATTGATTGATTGATTGCAAGTGTGGGTGTGTGTGCATGTGTGTGTGTGTGTGTGTGTGTGTGTGTGTGTGTGTGTGTGCGTGCGCGCCGAGGAAAGCTGCGCGGCGCAGGGAGGTGCGTGGGAGCTGCGTGCGCGCGCGCGCGCGCGCGCGAGAGAGAGAGAGAGAGAGAGAGAGAGAGAGAGAGGTGCACGCGCCGGGGAGCTGCGCGGAGGTGCTGCGCGGGTGCGTGTGCCGGGCAGCGTGCGGGTGTGTGCGCGTGGCAGCGTGCGGGAGCTGCACGCGTGCGCGCGCGCGCGCGAGAGAGAGAGAGAGAGAGAGAGAGAGAGAGAGAGAGAGGTGCGTGCACGCACGCACACAATCAATCAATCAATCAATCAATCAATCAATCAATCCATCAATCGATCGATCGATCCATCGATCAATCAATCAATCAATCAATCAATCAATCGATCAATCAATCAATCAATCAATCAATCAATCAATCAAAGGCGGGGGCGGGGCGACCTCGCCCCCCCCAATCAATCAATCAACCAATCAATCAATCAATCAATCAATCAATCAACGGAAAAAAAAAAAAAGGCATTTTTTATTTTTTTCAATTTCGTTGCATTTCGCCCATACCCCCCCAACCAAAAGTTGATCTTTTGCGTTTTTTTTTTGTGGGGGGGGGTGGGGCCGGGGATGCGCTGCCACGTGGCGTCTCCCGATTTCCCAAAGTCATTCTCCGGCGACCGCCACATGGCTTCAAAGCCGCGCGTCCGCGTGGACGCGTCCGCGGGGTCGACGGACTAGCCGCGTTTGCGGCTTCGGCCGCGGATGGCCGCCGTCTAGGGGGATTCATAACTTACGTGGTGTCATATGAACTTGTGGCATTGAAAAAACGGATAGTAGGAGCGCGTTCTCACTTGGATTGGGAGGAGGAAGCTCGTTCAAGTGCGAGCATGCGGAAGGAACTGCGACAACCTCTTTGCTCCGATTAGTTGACGGGCTCACTGTACAGGGGAAGGCAGCTGCAATGAAATGACGGTGGCGATCGTGGTGCTGTTTTGGTTCTCTGTATGGTTGTATTCGCACCGCTTTTGCTCAATAATAAGTTTTTTTTTTTTTTTTTTTTCTCCCGTAAACACACCCGTCGCCGCCGGTGCTAGGGGTGCTGGTAACAGCAGAAACTGCTAGCACCTGGGGAGGGCTCCATCTATTGGTGGGGAGCAGCACCTGCTGGAAACCGGGTCCAGCATCCCTTACATAGAGTTCAAATCACATTGAATCGCATCAGGAAAAAAGTGTGGTACATTCCTGCCAGCATTGATTACCCTGGGTCCCAGGGGATTGACTGAGCAAGAGGTTGGGAGGAAGGGGAAACTGCTTCAGTTGTCGAGCCCCGGCCCCGGGGCCCCGGCGGGGCTCCGGGGGTCCGGGGGTGGGCACCCCTGACCCCGGCTCCGGACCCCCCCCCCCAAAAAAA
>BFEA01000012.1:3522827-3537439 GCA_003427395.1 Chara braunii
TTTGTTTTTTTTCATTTTTTTATTTTTTTGTCAACTTTTCAATCCAAAGAAAGGAGGTGGGTGCATGAGGTGACAGGACTTTAGGCCCGACGGCTCAGGTCGGGATTCCTGCCATCGTCCTTTTTGTTTGCTGTTCACAATCAGCAGCATTGTCAAAGAGGGAGCTTGGTGTAAATGTGAAACTGCGTCTCCCGATGAGCGTGCAATATATATATATATATATATATCGTCACAAATAGAACTGCCCGGTAAACCGTAGGCAGAGAGAGAGAAGAGGACAACAAACGAGGGGCTGTGACAAACTGTTTTGTCGGAGTTTCACCGACTCATATATATAAACAGAACTGCCCGGTAAACCGTAGGCAGAGAGAGAGAAGAGGACAACAAACGAGGGGCTGTGACAAACTGTTTCGTCGGAGTTTCACCGACTCATATATATATAAACTGCTGCATGGAAGATGCTTCAGCTCAAGGTCAAATTCTCAATTAAAAAATAGTATTAAAATGCTATTAAATTTGCAGACAAGCTGGTTTATGGTAGGATGACTGCAGTTTAGGCAAACCTGATCATAGCTTTACAATACATATTTCTCAGTTGTTTCATCTAATGGGACACTGGACCCGTTTTCCAGCAGGTGCAGCTCCCCACCAATAAAATGGAGCACCCGGAATGTGCACCAGGGGAGGCTGCTCGTATCATCCCCCCTAGTGACGCTTCTGTGGCGTTTCAAAAAAAAAAAAGGATGAATATACTTCATGAAGTTAATGTGTGCTTCCATGGTATGAGTGCAATTATGCGAGGAGAATCACAGCCATACTAAACACAGAAAAGTTCAAAAAACTGAAAAAAAGCAGCGATTACACTCACCTTACGGTCACAGCTCTTCCGTGGAATATCTTTCAGATCTGCAAGCAAGTCATTCTGCTCTTTCTCGAAGAGAAACTTGCCCATCTCATCTTTTGGAGTGATTTCCCTGTCATGAAACGAGCTGAGTGTTCGGAATGCCACAGAACAGAAAAGACAGAGAACAACGCAGTGGTGTGCAAAGGACCATAAAAGACAAAGCACAAGCGTCAGTTATGGAAGCTTGGAATCAAACGCACGTCAAGCAGAGCGATAACCGAAGAGATACCGAACCACGGAAAGAAAGTTGAGCAGATCTAGAAATTACAGCTTTTTGTTTGTGTGTCATGCACCATAAATATATAGCATAATGGCATCAAACACTGTCCAGTGTCCTACAAAATACGGTAGAAAACATAAGCAAATTGGACGCCAGATCCAACTAGCAAGATGGACGCTTGTCTGGTGGCTGGACAGCACACATCCACCATAAGAGGCCTGGGTGTGAGGAACGATCCTAGAGACAATCCTTCAGTCAACCATCACAAGTGCCTAAACCACCAGATCTTTTCCCAGCTACTTTGTTCAGACGCAACGGTTAACGCGCCGCTTTACAGGTGCTCGGCTGACCAGATTGGATGTCTGGCGGCGCCAAACGGAAACATTTTCTGCCTGCGGCTGTTCTTTCTGGTTTGGCAAACAGCAGCACTCTGGGTTGGGAAGGAGTGCCTCCGAGGGACTCGTGGTTTTTAAGTTCGCCTTCGTTCGGCAGAACAGAAATTTTACGTTAAAACTTGTCGACAAATCTTGGAAAATGTTTGGCAAACAAAAAAACTTACTCAAAAACAAAAAAAAAAATATTTCGAAGGCTCGAAAAAAAACAAACAAGGCCGGTGAGTTTTCACAAAAATTACAAGCGATTAAAAAGTAATCTTCCCTCCCAAACCTAATGTGACCACCAGGTAAGACCCAGGCCAACTCCACCGTCTTCCCTTCTTCCAAGGATCTCCCCTTCTACCGCCACCTCCCTCCTTCACCTCACAACCGTATGGCCATGGCGCCTGTCTTCTTGCTCAGCCCAGCTCAGCCCAGCTGTGACTGGTGCTCTGGCTGGATGCTTGGTGCTACCCTCTCCTGCTAGCACTGTTTAACTTAGCGCTCCTGCTGCCTCAGCCTCTCTTCGGGTCGCTGTTCAGCGGGTAGGCGTTTCTTTGGGGAGTAACTGAAAAAGTCCTACCACGTTCCAGGCATCCCTACCAGGTCCCTGTCAACAGGTAGGCATTTCTTTGGGGAGTTACTGACCCTCTGCTGGCTGCTGAGGTGCTCACAAGGTCGAAACAGAGCACAGAATTGCCAAAGTTGGGCACTCTAAGAAATTTTTGCCCCCTTGCTGGGACTGCCCATCACAGGTCCGCAGAAGCTATCTGCTGCACCGGGTTGCCTGGCAGGTGCACACAGCGTAGCCGACTATCGTCCTCTCCCCAATAGAATGGCCAGTTATTATACCTGTATTTGGGGGAAATTTCAGTCTGGATGCAGCAATAACGACCAGGCGTTCTATTCGGGTAAAGACAGCAGGGTACCGATTGTTTCAGGCAATGGGTTGGTGGGTGGACCTTGCGACATAAGCCGGAACAGAAAATTGAATACAATTCTAAAGATTTAGAATGGGCTCTAATAACCATGGTGCAATCAGACTCAACATCAGACTTGCTCACAACATGCACACTTAAGAACCGATGGCAAAACCGAACTCTTCCAATTCAGAAACAACAATGAACTTGTATTAAACTCAATCTGAATCAGCTGTATAACTTGCGGCTATGGCCGCCGAACACTTTCTCTACCACCAGCCTCACTCTCCCTCACTCTCGCATGCACGCACGTACGAGGATCACCCTGAATGTCCACGCTACACAGTCACACACACTCTGCACACTCTGTCTGCACCAGCAGCTGGGCGGTCTATGGCCGCCGTCGTCTTCCTCCTCCTAGCTATGGCCGCCGTTGTCTACCTCACTGGCCAGCTATGGCCGCTGTCTTCCTCACTGCCCACTTCGTCTCTGGGAACCTGCAGACCTCCACGCACAAGATACCAAGGCAGCACTCACAGGCGAATGAATGAATGAATGGCTGGACGCTGCCTGTTTATTTATACTTCTTCGGAGGTGGCTGGGCCCTGCCCCAAAACGCGTGGGCCTGGGTCCCTCCAGAACACGTGGACCTGGGCCTGGAAGCTACGCATGGGCCTTCTGGGCCAAAACGCGTGGGACTCTACACGTGCTCCAGAACCTTTCCCACGTGCAGCCCTTACCCAGGTACCTGCTGACTTGACTGCCTACAGGGACCTGCGAGCTTCTAGAGTCTACCGTACAGACAGACTCTAGGCCCACAGTAGACTTAGGGAGAGACTTCTAAAACATACTCTTTAGGCCTACTGGTAACAGACTCATCTTCTATCCTACAGACCTAGGGATCAAGTCCTACACAGATCGCTGGACCTATGTACAGGGTACAGGATAGGTCTAGGGATCGAATCTCACTGAGCACACAGGGTCAATGTACAGGGTACAGGGTAGGTCTAGGGAGCGAATCTCACTCAGCACGCAGGTTCAATGTACAGGGTTAGGGCACAGGTCTAGGGATCGAATGTCTGTGTCTGCAAATGTCGGGTTAACTGGGTGAAACCGTTTCAATGGTAACCGACTGGATGTCCGGACCAGGTTCCAGACAGTCCGTGTCCGGTGTCCGGTCCTGAATGCCCGGAAACAGGGGCCCATTGAAAAAATCAGAAAAAAAAGGGGGCTGCCCAGGATGATTGATTCTTGTGTTGATGGCAGTGGCGATGGTCACGACGGGAGTGGTGGCAGCAATGGGACTGACGACAGTGGCAAGGAGGATGAAAGCGAAAGCGACATAGATGGCAGTTCGTCGGAGGAAGAGGGCAACTCCGAATCAGAACCCCTCTCTGAGCTGCGCAAGACATCCCACTGACAAAAGAGAGAGAGAGAGAGAGAGAGAGAGAGAGAGAGAGAGAGAGAGAGAGAGAGAGAGAGAGAGAACTTCAAAGTTAATTAAACTTTTTTTAACTCTTTTTGATTTTTTCCCCTCTGTTTCTTTAGTCTTGTGCCTGCTTTGCACTGTTCGCAACTCTGCATGTCTGGTAGTTGAATGTGCTTGTTGATTTGCTGCAAGACAGGTGCTCTGCTTCATGAACTATGAAGTGCAAAGCAGGTGGAGTGCCTGCCAACACCCCACCCCCCACCCCTACCCACAAACACCACCCCCCCCTCCTTTTTTTTTTTTGGTCCGGACATGTCGAACCCCTGACACCGGTCCGGACTGTCCGGGTCCGGTGGTCTCCGGGTGTCGGGCGATGTCCGGATCACCGGACAGTCCGGACCGGTATAGACACTTGTCCGGAAGACAGTCCGTAAGTGTCCGGTGTCCGGGTCCGCAGTCACCATGCTAATAACTGAAAGAGGAGAATAAGAATCCTGCTCTGAGACCAACCATCCATGCACAGCACTCCTCACCAAGCTCGCACCATGACACTCACATAGACAATGCACACATGAGATGGAAGCTGAGAATAGTCTTCGCCAATCAACTCAAGTACACAAGACGACTAAGTGCCAGAAAGTGTGGCTATGGGCGCCAAACAGCTCTTCAGGTATGGCCGCTCTCCCTCAGCTTTGCCCTCTCTCGCTCTGTCTCCTCTCTGAATACCTCTCTCATCTCTCTCCCACACTTCCACTGCACTTGATCTGGCTATGGCTACTTCGTATGGGTGCACAGCGCCGTTGACTACTGCTGTCAGCCAGAATCAGAAAATGGCACAGGTTGCAATATCTCCAAGCAGCACTCCAGAGTATCTCCAAATAGCACAGCAGCACTTCGGCATGGACTCCCCAGTGAATAGGTGTTGGAAGCTTCCTCAGGTGAGTCTTTTATACTTGCTGACTCGCCTTCCAGATTCCTTCTGTTGGTTGGTCCCTTTGCCTTTGTCTGTTGCTTCCAGAAGTTTGCGGTCTTCCCTTGCACTCAGCTGCATGAATGGACCAACTGACACTTGGCCTAACGGTTTCTGCTATCTCTGCTTGAGCTTACTGGTGCTCCAACCCATAACTGTTATCGATCAAGGAGGACTTTCCCACTACAACTTACTTAAAGCTATCCCGCCTAGGCATCTGCAGTCACTGTACATACAAAAGCCACTCTTGCTAGGAATGCCTAGTATTCATACTATTGTACACGCGACTGGGCTATCCCACCCAAAGAGTTGTGAATGTTGTACATGCGGCTACGGCCATCAACTGAACAAGGACTGAGACTCAGGACTGGACTTGGGACTTGCGATTGAGACTCAGGACAAGTACTTGGGACTGGGACTTGGGACTAGGAACAAGGCCGCAGTAGTGAAATGCTTTCAATCGGAACAGGCACGTATCTGAAATCACCTCCGTGGACGCAAGGAAGGTCACTGCTTACCCAATATATACACGAACCACTTCAGGGGTATTCAACACCTTGCCAAGAGACCACATCAGCGCTCCATATACCCTCATCAGCTGTTCCACCACATAGCACAAAACACGACAACGGGAAACGTCGGAACAAAATATGGATCAACGGTGCAACACAGATTCAAGAGGGCCATCATCAACTTAAGGAAAAGAGAATACACTCCCATGAAGAAGCTGCAGCTCAACAGCTTGTCTGTTGGAAGAGCTGAATAATTTCTTTTTAAGGCATAACTTAGTGCAAAACCAGGCCGCCCAGATGGCCCAGCCAGGCAAGGGCCGGGCAAGGGCCCTGCTAAAAATAAAACAAATAAAATGAAAAGATCACCAAAAAAAGTTGAAAAACAATGTTATTTCATGCCTATGCTGCCAGCTGTCTGATAACCGGACGTCCCGGCCGGACGTCTCTGTCAGATGTCCAGTAGCGGAGTCGTGCGGGATCCTGGACAACTGTTTTGTAGCAAAACTGTGAAGCAAAAAAAAAAAACCACGTGGGGTGGTGCTGCGCACCAGCAGGGGACCCCCCATAATAAATTTGGGCAATTACGAGCTGGAAAAAAAATCGGAATGTAGGGGTGGGAGGGGGTGGTGGAGGGCCCGCTGCTGCAGATGCAGCTGGTGGTGATGCAGCACGGGGCCCTACAGCCAACCTCCCCACTCGTCACCCTCCTTCTCCGTGTCCATCGCTGTGTCGTCGCCCTCCCCCCTCATCTTCCTCCTCTTCTTCCTCCTCCTCGTCTTCTTCTTCCTCCTCTTCGTCCTGTTCACCGTCCTCGTCCACGTCCGTCCTTGAGTCGTCGTTGTCGTCCTCGGCCTTCTCCTCCTCGTCCTTCTCCTCCTCTTCTTCTTCCTCCTCCTCTTCGTCCTCGTCCATGGCCTTCTCGCCATCGTTGTCCACATGCCCGTCTCCCCTCCCCTTGCCTTTTTGTTTTTAATCAATCAATCAATCAATCGACGAAACAAATCCAACAATTCCATTGGATCTTGATTGATTCAAGATCCAATTGAATCAATATCAATTCGATTGGATCTTAAATCAATAAAGATCCAACAGAATTGTTGGTTTCGTCTGTTGATTGATTGCTTGATTGATTGAAAAAAAAAAGGGCAAGGGCAGATGGAGGTCCTTGCCCGGACATCGCCACAACACCCTCCTGCTCCCTCTCCTTCTCCTCCTCCTTGTCCTCTTCGTCTTCATCCTCCTCCTCGTCCTCCTCCTCTTCTTCTTCCTCCTCCTCCACCTCCTTCTTGTCGTCCTCCTCCTCCTAGACAATCGCTGTGCCGCCGCCCGCCTCCCCCTCCCCCCCTCGTCTACCTCTTCTTCTTCTTCCTCCTTCTCCTCGTCGCCCTCCCCCTCCTCATCCATCACTGCGTCGCCAGCCTCCTCTTCCTCCTCCTTCTCATTCATGGCCTTCTCGCCATTGTGGTCCACGTGGCCGTCTCCCCTCCCCCTGCCTTTTTTTTTATTATCAATCAATGAATCAATCATAAGAATCCAATGTTTCATTGATTGATTGATAAGAAAAAGGTGAGGGGAAGGGAGACGGCCCCGTTGACAACAAAGGCGAGAACGCCGTGGACAATGACGAGGAAGAGAAAGAAGAGGAGGACGAGGAGGAGGGGCAGGAAGGAGAAGACAAGGAAGAGGAGGAAGAGGAGTAGTAGTACGGCGACGCAACAATGGACAAGGAGGAGGAGGAGGAGGACAGCGAGGAAAACGAGTAGGACAATGGGTGCGTGGTGATGGAGGAGGAGGATGACGACGATGATGAGGTCAAGGAGGAGGAGAGGAGGAGGGAGCCACATCGATGGCAGAGGAGGAAGAGGACGAAGAGGAAGAACAAGAAGAGGAGGAGGAGGAGGATGAAGAAGACAAAGAGGCGGACGAGGGGGAGAAGGAGGATGAAGAAAAGGAGGAGGAGAAGGCAGCTGCGTCGGTGGAGAAGGACGACGAAGATGAAGAAGAGAAGAAGGAGGAGGAGGAGGAATAGGAGTGGATCGCGGCGATGGAGGACGACAAAGAGGATGAATAAGAGGAGGTGGAGGACGGCGACAAGGGGGGCGCGGAGATGAAGGAGCAGGACGAGGAGGAGGAGGAGGAGGAGGAGGAGGAGGAGGAGGAGTCTCTGCACGAGGAGAAGGGGGGCGCAGCGATAGAGGAGGATGGGGAGGAGGAGGAGGAGCGGACCGCAGCGACGGAGGAGGAAGAGGAAGAAGGAGAAGAAGAGGAGGAGGTGGTGGAGGAGGAGGACGACGACAAGGGGGCCTCGGAGATGGACCAGGAAACGGAGGAAGTGGTGGAGGAGGAGGACGAGGAAAAAGAAGAATACGAGGAGGAGGAGGTGGACAAGGAGGAGGAGGAGGAGCAAGAAAAGGAGGAGGAGGAAAAAAAGGAGGAGGAAAAAAAGGAGAGGGAGGAGGAAGAGGAAGAAAAGGACAAGGAGGAGGAGGAGGACGAAGAGGAAGAAAAGGACAAGGAGGAAGAGGAGGAAGAGGAGGAGGAAGAGGAGGAGGAGGAGGAGGAGGAAGAGGAGGAGGAGGAGCAGGAGGAGAAGGAAGAGGAGGACATGGAAGAAAAGGAGGGCGAGGAGTAAGAGGAGGACGAGGAAGGAGATGAGGAGTAGGAAGAGGGAGGGACGGATACTCACCTGCCACGGCCGGGCAATGCCGCGTGGGTTGCTGGCAGCGGCCTCGAATTTCGGCAATGGCAACGCCAAACTCTGTCGACGGGTGGGGCGAAGTTGCGCACGGGGGAGGGCCGTGGCCCCGCTGGAATTCGAATTTGAAAATGGCCCAATCTGGGCCGTCGATCTCGCTGATCTGACTGCCCAGATTGGGCCATTATCGTTTTCCAGTTTGGAGGCCCTACCGGCCTCCCAAAAAAATTATACTGCCCCCCTCGCTTCGGAGCACCCCGCGGCCAACCCCTGTGGCTCCGAAAGGGCAATCCGGGCAGGTGGTCCCAGGCCACACTGGTAGCCTGGCAGGTGTACAGTTAATCAATGTTTTTCAACTTCTCAACCACAGGAAAATTAACACACACTTAAAGGAGCGAGCAGGGTCAATTCTACCCCAAAACCCACCTCCGGGGATGCGTGGGTGGTCATACCACCGGCGTGGTGGGCCTTCGCTCCTCTTACTCGCCGGTGCCACTTCGTGGCCAATGATTCTCTATGTATTCTCTGTATTAATTAAAAAATGATACCTCGAATAGCTTCCCTTGAAACCGGCACCAATGCATAGACTCAAAAGTGTGACACAAAACATTGCACAGGGTAACACTGGAGAGAATGGGGGCAAGGTGCTGGGGAGGTTGAATGGGTTGGAAACAGGGAAACAGAGGTTGGAATGGGGGGAGACCTGGACAACCTTCTGGGCCATTCTTGGGAGTTGGCATACCTGCTGAGTGTCGACCTGATGTGCCTTGTTGAGGACAACTCTGATCTTGTCATCATGTCCCTTGAGAGCCATAATGACTCGTTTGAACTCGTCTGAAATGTCGAGCTTGTGCGGGTCGAACAGAAGAAGAACAAGGTCACACTTTGATGCAAACCACTGGATAACGCCTGTGAAATCGTAGCTTCGCTGCGTCCGCTGTTTCTCTCCTGACAAGACACCTGGCGTGTCCACGAAAGTCACATGTTCCAACAACTGTGGTATGACATCAAGTCAGCCACACTACAGCCACAAACCAAACCACTTATGTGCCATCCAAGCTCGCTGTTTCTTTTTGGATTTTTATTCTATTGATTGATCCCCACAGACTCCACACAAAGCTAGCAACCTTTCTGACAATCCATTATACACACGCAGAGAGGAAATGATACAGCAGCCAAGATCAACAAAGAGTGGTGTGTGAATCTGCTGCACACCCTTATTGGACAATGACAAGAATGACAAAAGAAGTGCAGGATATCTTGATGGCCATGCGTCCATGGAAGGGTAGAACTGATGGTCTGAAGTACAGGCATCGGTGGAGCAATCAGTGCTGCCACCGCCTGCCAGTGGTTTCTTGTCCATAACAGAATGGAGCATGAGAATGGATATTGTTCTGTTCTGTTGACTTGAATGTGCAAACATAACCGGACTGATGCAGCAGAGTCACACTCTGCAGACCGCAGTGAGTGTCACATGTTCAAAAAGCTGTGCAGTATGACATCCAGCCGGCCACAAAGCCATCAACCAAACCACTTTCTGTGTCATGCAAGCTTGCTGTTTCTTTCTTTTTCTTTGTTGATGTCACACTGGAGAGCCAGTGCTACAACTAAAGTTGAAATGTCCAACTACAAGGGATGTCACCTACCGGTGCATTCCAGGAGGCCAGGGCTATGCACATGCGTGCAGTTTAGTGCATTAATGCACAAGCGGCTGCCAGTCTCCACCGATACTTTGTATAGTATCGGCAGAGTCAACATGCATTACCAGCTTGATAACAGTTTTTTATACACTTGCATCTGCTGCTTTTCTCCCACCAAGGCAAACCAAACTGGCTGAACGGCTCGATGATTCTCGCCCTCGATACTTCGTATAGTAGACACAGACATACCAGCTTTACAGTGAATGTTGCCATATTCACAATCATCAAACAATGATGATCATGTCGAGTGCTCAAGTCACATTCAAATGCACACCCTCAGAAAAAGTTCTACAGTGTTTGGCAGGAGAGGCTGCACTAAAACATAGAAATAAGTATATAATCTATAAATAAATAACAAGTAAACAAATGAATGAATAAGAAAAAGGGAGAGATTGGAAGGGAAACTAGGCACGGAGAGGGAGAAGCCCAAGAAAAAGGGCCAAGGGGGTTTGACAACTCACCGGATGTGTCAGTTGTGAACACTCAAATTTCGACAAGAACGAGCCGCCAAACTTTGTCAGTCCATTGAAAGGCATATCAGCCTGCACCGCAATTGTGTTGCCTGGTACACTCCTCTCATCTTGTCCATGCTGTACCCATGAAGTGAAATTCCCAGATCCCAACAAGATAGCAGAATAAGGATATACAGTACCTGGCTGGAAGCTGAAAATGTTACACACATTGACGAACAGGTCACGAACTCCAATTGTGTTGGACGTAATAAATGACTAAAAATGTTTAGGGGCCGGGGCCGCTAAGCCCTTAAAATAGAAGAAGGATCAGGACTTGCGTTCGTTCACAAGGGGATGGGCACCGTCGTCCAGTGACACGTCCAGCGACCTCATAGGAGGATGGACAAGGTTCTTTCTCACTGAGGCTTTGTGTCTCTGGAGATGAAAAGAATCAGACGGACTAATTTGAGATCTTGCAGTTTTGAAGGAGTATTCCACAAAAACCCTGTAAGGGAGAAGGGTAGGTCAGAAATCTGTGATTGAATACCACACTGTGCAAAGAGGAGGAACAAATTGTGGGATATGATGGCACTCCCTGATAGGCAAAAATGAACGGCAGTGTACTTAAAAAGATTGACTGCGTGTGGATTTCTCGATTTGTGTGTGACATCCTCACACAGGGGCCTCAGTAATTTTGTCTTCATCACTCTAATTCTAGCAGAGGCCCCAAAAGACGACGATAACATAATGGCATTGATAAACATGCGGCACAGTTTTCAATGGGTGGAGCAAGACGGCGAGTAGTTATCTCTCTGTATTTGTGATACATGCCTTCGGTAAGCCTAATCCACTGTGCGAGCTTGCTTACTCACTTACATAATATACCACACAGTTACTCCAGGGTTGGTCTCTACATGTGTGCCCATGTTTGGATCTGGAGGCTCTTTCAGCAACACCAGGCAACCCCCAAGCCACTCTCTTTTGCAAAAGACACAGGTGATCTATAGCATTCCACCAGTGCATGCCCCCAGCCAGCTGAAACTCATGGCTGTAGACACTCAGGCAAAGGAAAGGCCTGGGCTAGCAGTGGCGAGTACTTCGATAAAATGGCCGAATCCATCACATAAATTGGTACCAGTACTGGTTTTCACACATTTACGTGCCAGCCTCAAAACCGATCCGTCAGGCTTGGTAGGCCCAAAATTTCAGTTTGACAAGTTAGGGTCCACCAAACTTGTGGTTCAAAGCCTTAAAGGTAAAACAGCAATGGTTTCCCGGTGCATTGCCAGACACAGCGGCGCTGGGTTGCCTTGTTCAGCCTAACAGCAAGCAGCTACAGAGGACTCTGTATTGGGCGGTGGGTGCAATACAAGTCCATTCCAATCATGCTCTGTATCTCCCATACTTGCAATCTGGTTCCAATCAGGAACCCCTGGCCCTATGGCTTCAGGGGAAGGGGTTGAGTAAGCAAGCTTAGTTACCTGACCTCCCCATGGCCCAAGGACTTCAATTCAGCGTCATCGAGTATCATGGACTGGGCCATCTGATACTGATACCCCACGAGCTGAACGAGATATGATGTGAGGAGGTCATTGCCAAAACTTATAGCTCTTCCAGAGTATATCTCAACAGCAGAAAAGTTATGGATTCATGTTTCAGCTCGTGCAGGCCGAGCGTTTTGTGTTTGTTTTTTTCTACATAAGTAGGTCATCAGTCCGGAAGTATCTTGCCTGTCAGTCTGTACAGATACATGTAGTGGAGCGAGGTCAATTGACAGAAGAATATAGCTTAGGTCCAACCTCGGACAGCTCTGACTTCACGATTCCGAAACCCATAACTTTTCCCCCAGAGAGTAGGGACATGCAGAAGCATATAATCTCAGCAGAGCCACACCAACAGCACAGTGTTTCCCTCGTGGCTGAGGGTATAACAGCATCAGGTCTTGCCAATGATATCTGGTCCGTTGGACCACAAGATGTCAAATTGAAAAACGGGCCTGTTGGACCTGCATCTTGAGAAAAATCATCAAAAATGGAAGGTGTTTTTCCCCCACGGATCTGCGAAGATCAGTGGCTGAGATCCTCCGCCCCATTTTTCTCAAGAAATGGGGTCGAAGATGCACTGATTTTTTTTTTTTTTTAAGAAGCAGCGGCTTCCTGGGGGCTGGGCAACTTTGGGGATGCCGGTGACTCCCCAGTACCCCCCCACTAGTGTAATGTGCTGGACTTAACCGGGAGTCTGCAGGGTCGGTCGACCGCCCGGTCCGACCGGCAGGCCCGCAGTCCAACCGGGGACCCTGTTATTATATTATTATATACACATTTTCATAGGTTAACAGCCTGGGGGAGACAGTCTGGCTCTGACTGCCTTGGTGCCCATCTGGACGGCTTGTCCAGGCCATATCCAGGCAGGTCCTGCACAGCCCAGGAACACATTCAGAAAAAGAAAAGGAATCGGAAAGAGATGAAAGGGTCGCATACTTTTGCTTCAGGTCCGCATACATTTGCTTCAGGTCGCATACTTTTGCTTCATGCTGGTACCTGTACGCCCAGAACTGTTCTGGTCGGTGCATCGGGCTCGGGAAAATTTGCCGGTTCCAAAAGATTAAGGGGAGAGGTGTTTTAACTTCAAGATAAAATCACAACTTCAACAAAGTTTAAACCCCGTTGACCATTAACTTTCTACCTTTCAATGCTCTCTGTGCTGAGCCTACCTGGACCCAGATGGCTAGCATCGCAAGCCCCAACAGGCAATCCCGGCTTCTGAACTTGGAAAGTTTCAAATTCTCATAAAAATTGTGAAAAACTCAAAGAAAGGGTTAAGTAGCATTCCAACACGAACAGCTTCCAACTCAGGGCCATACTGAAATTTGTGAGAAATTGAGCCGAAAAAAAAAAAAAAAACGCCAAGCCAAGAAGTCTATCTTTCTTGGGCACACACCTCATCGGGATAACATCCGGATCGAGTACAGGTCCAGGGGTGGTGCAAACATATGGTAATTCACAACCACCACTCGAATAGACCGATGCAGCCAACTACATATTGTAGCAGATGTTTGTAGGCTAACCTCTTCTCCCCACCAGAACGCCTACTGTCTTCATCCGAATAGAACGCCCGGTCATTATACACAACTTTCAGCCCAGATACGGCGATAATACCGGGCGTTCTATTCGGGTGAAGACGGTAGTCATTCTGTCTGTAAATGGCCTCAAACATGCGCCAAATACAGCTTTGATGACCGTGTTTTGTGTTTAGGGGAGTAAGGTTGTAGCTTGCCACACCATTGTGCACAAATTTACACTACTATAAAAAATGGATTGGAAGTTTGAACAGATCGCACTTAACCTGGCATCGTTACGAGGTTTTAAATTGGCACCCCACTTTCAGTACATACAGTTGTCTGCTCTGATCACAGTACGCACCATGATTACCACGAACCGATCTGTGGTTGGCTCCGGTCCAATATGCGCACCTGAGAATGTTCAAATGACATACAGTAAGGAGAAAGGAAGATATAAAAAGTCAGTCAATCAGGGCACTACTGACCTATTGAATGCTTGTGGTCTCAAGCAGAGAGAGTTGCCACCATATGATATAAATAATAACTAAAAATAGAAAACACTACTAAACAGTAAAATGGTGAATAGCAAGTAGTACGTATCGAAGGAATTGCCTCCTTTCTCCTGAGGGGCATGCAGGACTAAGAAAGAAAGAAAAGAAGAAAAGAAATGCGTCCTGGAATGTACTAGTGTGAGTATGCCCTCAGTGAAGGCCTCGTTTTCCTCTGTTATCAGTGTGTGTGTTGTTTTAAAAGACCCCAGATTCTCTCTCTCATTCCCTTCACAGATCATCACAAGCCATCCACAACGAAAAAGTATAGATAGGCAGTATAATAGACAATGCAAGGTTGGCCACGTTCGTGTGGTTCAGCGCCAAGTGCCCACACACCCGTCTGCCGCCAACGCGGCACACTTGCACATATACATATGTATACATATATATTTCAAACCATAAGGGGATGGAGGGCAGAAGGCAACTTACCTAAGACACAAGACTATTGCAGCAAGAAGGCACTGACCAGACCCCGTCAAAGGTCCGAAAAAACTTGGAGAGCGTTCCGCATCGTCCCACAAAACCAAAAACTCATTTATAAAAACAAACAAATATAACAGCATTGGCATTCCCGACATTCATCTCAAACTACACACTCGCATCACTGCCAAAGAGGAGGAAGAAGATAAGAGACAACTTACCTAAGACAGAAGACTCCTCCAGCAAGAACGCACCGACCCCCCCTGCTAAGGGTCCGAAAAAACTGGGAAAGCCTTCCACGCCGCCCACAAAACATACATTCCCCCCAAAGAGAACTCATGGCCAACCGGAAACATCCAAACAGCCCATGCTCTAAAGCAGGGCAAAGAATTAGGCCGTGTGTG
>BFEA01000012.1:3639581-3650127 GCA_003427395.1 Chara braunii
GAGAGAGAGAGAGAGAGAGAGAGAGAGAGAGAGAGAGAGAGAGAGAGAGAGAGAGAGAGGAGCGATACAAGATTGTTGTGCGGACCAGGAGAGAAGGCGGCCATCGCCGCAGAGCTCGGACACAGGGTTACCGAGAGATAGAAAGGTGAAGCGAAGGAGAAGGGAGGAGAGACGAAGGAGAGCGAAACCATAGCCGAGGGAGAAGGAAGGAGGGATGACGAAAGTGAAGGAAGCCATAGCCGGGATGAAGTGAGAAAAAGGAAAAAGGGGGAAGGAAGGAGAAAGAAGATAAACAAGGTGGCGAGGAAGAAAGAGGGACGGCAGCCATAGCCGAGTTGAGGGTTGACCAAGGCGTTGACCGAAGGGTTGACCAACGTTGACCAAGACTTCAACCGGGGAGTTGACCGACAGGTTGACTGATGTTGACCAAGGCGTTGACCGGCGAGTTGACCAAGCGTCGACCCGGGCTGTTGACCATGAAATTGACCAAGCTGGAGTTGGTATATTCTTGCCAAGCCTTCAGCCTATCCCCTTGCCCTATGGATGTGCACTCACCCTATGGTACTTGCTAAGTCTGTCTTTCTCTTCTTTCTGCATTGAGTCTCATCTGTCCAGGTGATAGGAACTCTGTGTATGTGGTCATAGAGCTTTGTTGACCAAACCCACACGGGCTTAGTAGGCTAAAGGCTGTGTCTGACTACTCGACTGACCCGGAGGACACGAACCCTCCCAAGGACTGGTATAGACCGGCGGGCTGCTCGGTGTGGCACAGTAGGCCCAAAATCCGAGCTGTGAGCTGCACAACAAGCTGTCTAAGTCTTGAGAGGACTTGCTGATCGCGTCGACGTTAAATAATTCTTGAGGAGTTACGGGATATCGCCTTAAATGCCTCCTGATCAGAAGTAAGTCCTGCAGTGACAGCCTTAGTTTAGGTTCAGGCTCGAGACCATAGTTGACAGGATCTTGCTAAGATTATGTGGTCCTTAGATTGAGTCAGTTTAAGTTAAGTAAGTCAGGAGTGTGAGTCTAAGTGGTGAGGAGTGGAATTGACTTTGGTTGTGCACCTTCCACCATGGTTGACATGCGTAGTGGCAAGAGCACCACCCCTTACACCAAGGGTCAGGAAGAGCAGGCCGCCGCCATCCTTAAAGAGAGAAAAGAGAAGCAGGCAAAAAAAGAGTTGATTAAGCACGCCAAGAAGTTGGCCTTGCAGGAGGAGCAGGCGGCGAAGAGAAAGAAGTTGGAAGAAGAAATGGAGAGACTGAGGAAGGAGGAGGAAGAGAAGATGAAGGAAGTGGAAGAGGAGGAGATAGAGGAAGAAGAAGAAAAAGAAGAGCCCTTGCTAAGAAGAAGTGCAAAGCAGAGAGGAGAATCTAGTGGCTCAAAGAACGAGGATTCATGGATGGAGAAGAAGATCTCTGAGTGGGTAGCTAATTTATCTCTGGGAGAAGTATAGAGGAGGAGAAGAAGTTACAGTGGAAATTGCATCTCACTAGGGAGAAGAAGAAGAGGATGGATGAGGCGAGCAGAATGGCGAGGGAATTGGAGGTAATAAAGGCGCAGAGGGAGGAGATGCAGTCGCAACCAGATATACAGGGTAAATTGGATGTTATTTCAAGAAACACAGAACTCCTTGCCAGAGCTTGGGACGAGCAACACCAGTTTTCTAGAGCCCAGGATATTGCTTTACACTCCATTTGCCTAGGATTTCTGGATTTTGCATGCGAGATGATGATGCACTGAGAAGTTTTGCACAGGCGGCATTGAGGGCGTAAAGCTGACCACTCCAAAGGAGGAGGAAGTACATCCCCGTAGGGAGCCCGTTAAGATCAAGTTTCCTGAACCCTACAACGGGAAAAAGGAAGAAAATTTCGATAATTGCGAGGCGAACGTTAACACGTACGTCTACTTACAACATATAGTGTCTGAGGAACAAGTCCTCATTGCCTTCCAGGCCCTCAAGGACAAAGCAGTTAGCTTCGCTAGATCGCTCACCCGCGCTGCGCAGTGCGAGAATAATATGGTCGCCTATTCTAAGATCACCCCTCTCCCTAAGTTCTTTCGACTCCTTAAGGAGCGATTTGCAGATGTCACGCGAGGCGTCAGGGCCTCTGACAAACTGCAAACTATCCACTCACGCTAGTGGAGTGCTAGAGCACTCAAAGGCGTAATGGACGAACTTGTAGACGTCTCAGATGACGAGGTCACTGAGCCCCAGTTGGTCAATCTCTTATATCGTGCCATGCTAGAGCCCCTAAGGGTGCATTTCTTCAAGAAGAGCCGACAACCCACCATGACGTATGATGCGTTGAGTAGAGAGGTGGTGCTGTTCGAGGCACAGTCCATGCCAGTTTCCACTTTTTGGCACAAGGACTTAGACAAGGTAAAAAGTGGAAACGTCATACCATCTTAGGGCAGGTAAAGGGAAAGGATCATCTGATCCTTACATTAGATGAAGGTGGTACAGATGAGGTCCCGTATAGCCAGATCGAGTGGGGCCTGGAGGAGGAGGACAGTAGTGGGGGTCAGGGGAGGACCTACGCTGCTGTCGCGGCTGGAGGGAGGCCGCAAGGAAGAGGAGGAGGCCAAGGCTAAGGGGGCCGGGCCTCAGGTGGCCGAGGACAGGGCGCTCAGGGGGTTGGCGGCAGGGGAAACCGCCAAGAGGGAGGTAGGGGTCAAGGTCCCCCGCCAAATCGCTCACGATCTTATCGGCCACCTCCAAGAAGAGGTGGATGGCACCCTAGCTTGCCGCAAGGCAAACCCTGGGAAGATTTGGGCTTAGAGTAGTCTGTATGGCAAAGGCGAATTGATCAGGATCAGTGCATCTATTGCGGTGATCCTGGTCATATCATCAAGTTCTGCCCGAAGTTTAGAAAAGCCCGATATGCAGCAAAAGGCAACCGCCGATAGGGGTCACAATTGCCCTTACCCCTAGGCCATGTGGAGAAGAGTGCGCACACCACAGAGGAACTCCCAAACCACATGAGCCGACGGCAGAGGTTGCTGGCCAGTACCTAGACAGCTGTCCAGAGACTTCTTGTGTAAGAGTTTCTCTAGGTACTTCCCTCACAAGCGTGGCTGAAGAGTTGAAGGAGAGAATGCCTGCTTGGGCCAAAATGAAGAAAGATGCCAAAGGACAACTAGTGTTAGTAGATGTAGAGATTTTCAGAGTTAGAGTAGGGGCCCTTGTAGACAGTGGGGCCACCCGCATCTATATTAGTAGGAAAGCGCTGCAGAAGTTAAAGTTGAATCTGAAAGTCCAAAAATTAGAAGACCCTATAGTTAGTATCCTCGCATACAATCGCACTCTACGAGTAGAGGATTACGTTGAGGGAGTCCATGCGTACCTTCGCCTAGAGAAAGATGGGAAGGTGGAGAAAGTTCTCCATTCCCTGACTCTCTCGTAGAAGATAGTCTTCCTTTCGATATAGTCTTAGGAATGGACTGGGGAGAGGCAGCAGAGGCCACACTCCATTTGAGAGAGCACAAGTGTAGGCTCCCTAGTCCCACAGGTGAAGTTAAGACTGCTCGCCTGTTTCATGTGTTAGGAGTAGATAATACTCTAGCACATTGTTGTCTCAGTGCTCCCGCGTTCACACGATTAGTAAAGAAGGAGCAGTTAGAAGTGCAGGTTTTTGTAGCCTATGTGAGGCTAGTCAATGAGCCTAAGGGAGTATACAAATTTAGTTAAGCTGCCGACAGGAGTAGTGCCACGGCCGATCCAGCATCGCATAGAGATAGAGCCTGGCAACAAGACTCCTAAGGGAGCCATTTATAAAATTTCCCCAAGGGAGTTAGAGGAGTTGCGCAAGCAGCTGGACGCTTCTCGAGAAGGGTTGGATTAGGCCCTGTTCCTCTCCATTTGGAACACCTGTTCTTTTTGTCCCTAAGAAGGAAGGAGAGCTCAGGATGTGTATAGACTATAGGGGTCTTAATGCTGTCACAGTGAAGAATGCAGAGCCACTGCGCTGTATAGATGATCTGTTGGATCAGGTGCAAGGCTGTAAGTATTTCTCAAAGATAGATTTGAAGTCCGACTATCATCAGATAGAGGTTCATCCTGATGATCAGTATAAGACAACATTCCGGACTAGGTACGGGCACTACGAGTTTATAGTTGTGCCCTTTGGACTAACCAATGCGCCAATGACTTTCCAGCGCTTTATGAACGATTTGTTTAGGCCATGGTTAGATAGATTTGTTGTACCCTCCGGGAGCATGAGGGCCATCTGAGGCAGGTCTTGGAGAAGCTTAGAGAAGCTAGCTTCAAGATCAACGCAAAGAAGTGTGAATGGGCCAAGACACAGGTTGTGTACCTGGGCCACGTATTAGACGGAGACGACGTTAGACCTGAAGACAACAAAATCGCATCGATTAGAGATTGGCCAACGCCCCGCACACTGACAGAGTTGCGGTCGTTCTTAGGCCTAGCTAACTATTATAGGAAGTTTGTCAGGAACTTCTCCACCATCGCTGCACCCCTTCGCAAGTTGCTAAAGAAAGAAGCAATCTGGAAGTGGGACAAGGACTGCACATCTGCCCTGAAGAGATTGAAGCGGGCGTTGATAGAGTACCCAATCCTTAAGGTAGCCGATCCGTCCCCGCCTTTCGTTGTTACCACTGGCACAAGTCAGTATGGCATAGGTGTTGTTTTACAGCGAGATGATGGCAATGGATATAGGCCCGTCGAGTTCATGTCTGTCAGGATGCCTTCAGAGAAGGTAGCGACATCAACCTATGAGAGGGAACTCTATGCTCTCAGGCAAGCACTAGATCATTGGAAGCACTACTTGCTTAGGAGGCACTTTAAAGTCTATTCAGACCACGAGACACTAAGGTGGTTGAAGACGCAGGCCAAGATGACACCTAAGCTTACTAGGTGGGCCGCTAAATTAGATCAGTATGACTTTGAACTTAAGCCAATCAAAGGGAAGTACAATGTAGTAGCGGACGCTCTGAGTAGGAGAGCTGATTACTTTGGGGCAATAGTTCACTATCTGGATATAGGGAGAGACCTGCAACAGAAAGTTAGAGAGGCATATGCACATGACCCTATCTAGAGTGATCTCCTCAAGAGAGTTAGGGACGCCCCAGAGTCTGAACCAGACTACCGCACTACTGATGGCTTATTATTCGAGAAGACTAATGTAGCTGACCGCCTGTGCGTTCCCAACAGTGAAGAGATCCATAGTTTGATCTTAGGGGAATGCCATGACACAGAGGAACACTTTGGGTGGCAAAAGACACTAGCCAACCTCATGCGCGCGTACATCTGGCCTGGTATGAAGGCCGATTGCATAGAGTATGTCCGCAGTTGTAAAGTCTGTCAGAGGAATAAGACTACTACGCGAGCCCCTCTTGGTCTTCTCAGACCCTTGCCTATTCCTGATAGACCCGAAGATTCTGTGTCCATTGACTTTATGGATACTGGAGTCAAGAGTAGGCATGGCAAAAGTCAAGTCATAGTCATGGTAGACAGATTTAGCAAGTACACAGTTTTTTGTTCCTTTGCCTGTAGAGGCACACACAGACTTGGTAGTTCGGAAGTTTTTCGACCATTGGGTTAGTGAGCATGGTATACCGTTGTCAATAGTTAGTGACAAAGATACCAGATTCACCAGTCAGAATTGGCAGGAGCTAATGAGAGTCTATGGTTCCAAGTTGTTGATGTCATCTGGCCGTCATCCTGAGACTAACGGTCAGACTGAACAAATGAACAAGCTCCTGCAGCAAGTTCTTAGGATGTACATTAGACCCGACCAGATCAACTGGGATGAGATGCTTCCTAAGGTAGCCAGTGCATACAATACTAGCGTGCACTTATCTACATGTCACACTCCCAACGAACTGCACAAGTCTTTTAGACCACGCAGACCGTTCGAGGGACTTAACGGGGATCAAATTCAGAGGCTACCACCCGGTACACAAGAGTTTGCGATACAGCACGAGAAAGAGATAGCTACCGTTGTTGACAACCTCATGAAAGCCCAGCACAGAATGATAGAGCAAGCTAACAAGCACCGTCGCCGCTCACAGTTTCAAGTAGGCGACTTAGTCTGGGTCAAGTCAAAAGAGTTTGCTCCTGAGGAGAACATCTCACAAAAGTTGTTGCCTGCGTATAGACGACTGTGGCCAGTCCTAGAAGTCAAGGGCGGAGAGGATGGACTGTCCTATACTATCGAGATTCCAGCATACCTCCACACCTACCCAGTGTTCCATGCATCAAAGCTGCTGCCTTGTGTCTCAAGTCAGCAGTTCCCATCACGTAGATCCACGATACCTCCGGATATGGATGGAAAATACGACATTGATGGTATAGTTCGTGAGGATGTCTTCAGGACAGGAGGTAGAGGTCGTCCACAAAAACAGTACAAAGTTAGATTTTCCTTTCAAGAGCCAGAAGACGACCGCTGGTTTATGCGAACAAAACTTCTAGAGACAGCTCCCGACATAGTCAGGGCTTATGAAAGAGACAAAAAAGGTAAAGGTCCTGCCTTAGACTGAAGTATTCTCGGAGGACCTCGAATTTAGGCCGGCGGGAGTGAAATGGTTTTCACCTTTCTGCAGTCACAGATGCGGGCACTAGAGTTCGATCCCCAGACCTTACCTTGCCCCTGTACAGTATCGAGTTGAACCCCAAGTGTTTGAACCTGTGACCTGTGTTTTGGTAGTTGGTGGTTGTCTGCCGTAGGTCTGTGTATTTGTAGGGGTTCGATCTGTAGGTCTGTCGAGTAGGGGTCACAGCTCTGTAGAGGTCGTAGCTGTAGATGTTCTGAGAGGTCAAGGTCGTAGTTGCCACAGTACTCGAAAGGCCAAGTCCACAGACTTCCGGAAGGTCCGGAAGTGGCCTTTTGAAAGTGTCTAACATTTAGCAAGAGGCAAGTGGGCAAGTGGTAAGCCCAACTGCACTGAGTCGGCAGTGCGACTGCATCGAGTCGGCAGTGCAACGCCCTGCAGTCAGCGGTACGGTCCCAGTCAGTCGCAGTCCAGTCAAGCAAGTACCATGAGGGACTGTTTGCACCATGGGCCGGTGGAAAGGGGGCAGGCCAATGAGTTACAAAAGTATAAATCAAGAGGCAGCGCCCAGCCATTCATCCAGCTGCGTAAGCCATGTGGAAGCGCTGCTACAGCGACTTGTGCAAAGGTGGTCTGCAGGTTGCCCGAAGACGAAGTGGGCTGAAGAGCGAGATTGTAGTCGTAGCCGTAGAGGCGAGCGGCCATAGCCGCCGAGGGTAGAGGTAGCTGTGTGTGTGTGTGTGTGTGGGATATCGAGTGAGTGTGCGTGGGTGTATTCAGGGAGATCCAGAGTTGAGTGCAGGTGAACAGTGGTGTTGAGCGCAGTGACAAGAGTTGGACTGTGTAGGGGCTGATGCGCCATAGCTTATTGAAGCGAGTTTACATCTGAACTGCGTTCTCGATTGGCATATCTCTGAGCTTTGAGTGGGCGCTGTGCGCCAGTGTGTATCACCATCTGTTTGCATGTGTGCGAAGTGGAAAGAAAGCGAGTCTGATTGCACAGCTATGGTTGCTCTAGCTCAGGCCGCAATGCCTGACTCTGCCTCAAAGCTTCTTGTGTAGCTCTACCCCAATGGGGGCCTTCCAGATGCAGCACCCACCAAGGTGATGAAGATGGCATCCACCATAGTCAGGTAAGTACCTCTGGTGCTCCTCCCTCCTAGTCCTGGTCTTCTTCCTCCTCCTGTCCTTGCTCCTCCCCAGCAGTACTGCTCTGATGCTAGCGGTGCTCCAGCCAGCGCTCCAGCCAGTATGTCGCCAAACTTGCACACCGACAATGAGGAGGAGCACCTTGCTCCTCCTGGAGATATAGCGGCCTGCTTGCCTCTTGGCGAGTGACTTCCTAGGCCGCGCGGCCTCCAAGCAACCGGTACCTCCTCCCTTTCGGAGGGAAACATCATTGCAGACTCTGATATTGCCCGTACAGGCCCTAGATTCAGACTGGTTGGACTCGTACCCACCTAGAGCTAGCCTGCAACTACTGGGCCTCTAAAAATGCCAACTTTTCTCTTCTTCTGCTCGCCCTCGAGTCCCCGGCACATCTACCTCTACTTGCTGTGCTACCGGCCTACCTGCTACTTGAGTGTTTTCCGCTGCTCTAAGTGTTGCAGGCCTCTTTCCCCGCCACTTGAGTGTTTTCCCCGCTGCAACCCTCAATGTCACGGCCACAGGTAAGTCTCGGCCCGTCAGGACTTCCGAAGAAACAAGTGCCCTTGCGGGTTACACACACACTCAAGCCGACAGGCACTCAGACAGGCATGCAGACCAGCAAGCACTCACCCACACAGACTTAGAAAACTCAGCAACAATCGGGAAACTCAGTAAGGCATACATACCATGAGCAAAACTCAGAAATCAGCTGTGTGTCTCAGTCCGTGTTTGGCAGGTCATTAGACTCATTACATAGGGTTGTTTGCAAATACTGGTTTGCATTGCCCGGCCCTTGCACCTGGGACCGGTTGTCCTTGCGACTTGTTTATCGTCACAGCAAAAAAAGCAGCCGCACAAGAAATTGCCCCCTTATCCATTTGAACTTTGAAGTCAGTTTGTGTGATCATCGTCTCTCAAGTCAATTCTTGGCATTAGTACTTTCTTACCAGTGCACATAAAAGGTACGTCCAATATGTCGTAGACCTTTCTACGAAGAATGAGCCGCATGTCATGCCAAAGCCATTTAGACGGTAATAAATTTGGTAGAAGCATTACTCATAGACCAATCTATAAACAGAGTCTGTGAGGTGGCAGTCTAGATGCATGGAGGGAGTTTAGATAGTCCTGCTCAATAGCAAGCGCATTATTATCCACAAAGGGATAACTGACATTGAAAAATCGATTTCGCTCACCAGAAAATAACATTCAGTACAATGTGATTAACAATCTGCATCATCAATAGTAGGGCATAAAATTGCCATAAATCAATTGAGGCGAGAAATATTCCGCATCACCAACATGTTGCAAAACACCATAGATCAATCGAGGTGGGAAATACTCCGCATGATTGATGTGTTGCAAAACACCATCAAGTGTAAATGAAATAAAACTCATTAATAGGTTTGCCCGTACAGATTTCAGCTGGCAATTTGATTCCAGTAGACTCATTAGGAATTATCCGAGGATGTGTTCCATTCTAGACGTCCAGTAAAAAGTTAACTTCAACATTTCAGATACTCTTCAAGTGTGCGCATATCATGTGGAGCTTGCTTTTCTTGTGTGAGGCTTTGTGTGATAGTGCATGCGTGCTGAGTGGAGTAAACAGGTTGTGAATTCCAGAATCATTGCATCAATGTGGTTTGACTGTTGCTGGTGGCTGTCTTCGTCTCTTCCGCTGGCCTTTTTTTACGCATCACGTTTTCTTGTAATTGGCCTTCCTTCAGCTTGATGTGGATCTTGCTCCCTGGAGGCGGAAGGTAGTAACTACGCTAAGGAACGAGGCTTAACAATCGGGGTCCTACAAGTTGGCATGAAGGAATGCCGACTGGAACGGTGCAATGCTTGGCCCGATGAGTGTTTTCATCCTCTGTCCCACATCTCCGGCTGCATTGTACATAGACCTGGCTGTTACATGACCATTGTTCATGCCGCTGACCACCACGAAACGTGGGAGAAAGGCATATTCATCCATGCCACAGTTGATACTGGCAATTGCCTTGTTGGCACCGATCTTTCCTTGCCTCAGCAATCCGTCCCTGCACATTTTCATGTTGAGGATGGCCTCTCTGCTCATCAGGGCAATGTGTAAGCACTCTGCGACCTTCTCCTCTTCCAGGCTTCAGATGGTGATTCCCTTAGCTGCAGGCATAATTGTGTCTGCCAGAATCACTACAGTGCCATGGTTTCTGCTGCCACGTGTGCAGAGGGCTGCCCCTTCTCTCCTGACTGTGTGAACCCTCTGCCCATTTTGCAGCCAGGACCATTGTTATGAATGTATGACCTTCTCTGATGCCATCTGTTCCTTCCTCCTGGCCTGCAACCAACATACCGCATGTTGGGAGTGTTTGGTGGGCATGGTTAATGCCAGCCTTTGTGGCAAGTGTTGTGTTGAGAATGGTCAGCTAGGCCTTTCACGTCATCACCCATCTCATCCCTGCTGTTTGTGTCCCTTCGGTCATCCATCAAAGACTGACTGAATCCCGACTCTTCTCTTTTCCTTCCCTATCTTTAGAACAAACTACTTGCTTTCCCTTTCTCTTCCTTTGCTCCACCTTTCCTCTTTATCACCTCTCCCTTTACTCTGCCTCTTTTTCACAGCATGTGAGTGTGCCGTTATGGCATATGGGGGCGTAGGGAGTTGTTGGTCAACTACATCAACGTGGGGGACCGTGTACCTAATAGTTACAGTCAAGGGAGATCTGAAAGAAGAAGTAAAAAAGAAACTGTGCATAACTGAAAGAACGAAAAGAAAAGAACTGCACAGAAAAGGCAAAAAGAGCGATTTCAGTGTGCCTCATGCTGTCAGTTCTTTTTTTTTTTTTTTTTTTTTTTTTTTTTTTTAGAAAAAAACTACCCGAGCTGTCGCTAGGGGTGCTGATAA
>BFEA01000012.1:3650258-3660636 GCA_003427395.1 Chara braunii
TAGAAAGAAAAAATTTGGACCATTTCTCGATTTATGCGTGTCATCCTTGCGCAGGGGCCATGCTAATCTTCTTTCTCTGTATCGTTCCGATTTTAACGGATGTCCCGAGGGACCTGTCAGTTCTTTTCTCTCTCTCTCTTTTTTTTTTTTTTTTTTGTTTCTAAAAGTGCACTCTTTCAATTGATAGATGTATGATAATATATACTGGACTAGATTGACCTGTTCAAGTCAAAAAAATACAGGATTCGTCATAGTCTTCTCAACCTTCTGTGAAAGGCCTCCAAGGGAAGGAACAACGGAGTCATGTGTCTCTGTCTAGACAATTCGTCATGAACTTGAAGAGACGGTTTCAGAGGCCCGCGCTTGTGGAGGTGGTATGGCCAAAGGTGACCAAAAAGATGTCCGCATTTGTATGAAACAGTGTTATGCATACTTATGCCCCTCATTCTTGGCATCGAAACCTGTGGTTACCTGACTTCATGCAATTGGGATTCATTCCAGATTGAACTCTGGTTGTTCCTGAGCAGCAGTGTGTTACGATCTGACTCGAATTCGAAAGCAATTGCTCAACTGAAAGACAATGCCAAATTGAGGAATGACAAGCCATCCACTTGCGAGAGAAATGAGCGAACTTGGGAGAGAAGAAGAAGAAGAAGAAGAAGAAGAAGAAGAAGAAGAAGAAGAAGAAGAAGAAGAAGAAGAAGAAGAAGAAGAAGCAAGAAGAAGAAGCACCAAGAAGAAGAAGCAGCAAGAAGCAGCAAGAAGAAGCAAGAAGAAGAAGCAAGAAGAAGAAGCAAGAAGAAGAAGCAGAAAAAGAAGAAGAGCAAGAAGAAGAAGCAGAAAAAGAGGAAGAGCAAGAAGAAGAAGCAAGAAGAAGAAGCAGAAAAAGAAGAAGAGCAAGAAGAAGAAGCAGAAAAAGAGGAAGAGCAAGAAGAAGAAGCAGAAAAAGAGGAAGAGCAAGAAGAAGAAGAAGAAGAAGAAGAAGAAGAAGAAGAAGAAGAAGAAGAAGAAGAAGAAGAAGAAGAAGAAGAAGAAGCAAGGAGAAGAAGGCGCAAGGAGAAGAAGGCGCAAGGAGAAGAAGAGCGAGGAGAAGAAGAGCGAGGAGAAGAAGAAGAAGAAGAGCGAGAAGAAGAAGAAGAAGAAGAAGAAGAAGAAGAAGAAGAAGAAGAAGAAGAAGAAGAAGAAGAAGAAGAAGACCAGTGTAGTCCAAACTCAACTCCCCCCTTCCTTTGTCAACACCTCCAACGCCACCAATCTCCCCGAAGAACTTCAATTCAACGACAATAATAATAATAATAATAATAATAATAATAATAATAATAATAATAATAATAATAATAATGAAAGAATGAGCCGAGATCAATGTCTGATTCCACTCCTTACTGCTGCCACCACATGAGGTCCACCATAGCCATGGCCTCCATCTTCCTCCACCTTTCAAGGTGGATGGCTATGGTGGACTACCGGGACCAACCCCGGTGTTCAAAGGACGATGCAAGGCCCATGAGCCTCCCTTACTACGACTGCCATGCCTAAACTAAAGCTTGAGTGTCTTGGTGCAGCGCTCCCCACATTGGGGTCTTCAGGATGCAGCACCCACTGGAAGATGAAGGTGCCGAATTCAGGTAAGTACCCTGGTCACTCTCCCCCATAGCCTCCTCCTTCCTCCTCCTCCTACTGGTTACCTTCCTTCATAGCCCACGTGGGGTGCTGGTCTCCTTCGTCTCCCTGCAGCTGCTCTTGCTTAGTGCAGCACGACCTAGCGCTCCAGGTGCAGTAGCACCCGTTCGCATACCGCACAAATGAGGCAGAGCATCAAGTGCCACTCCAATTTATACTGGATGGACTCGGAGCGGTGACTTTCCCTGGCCGCTCAGCCTCCCAAGCAACCGGTACCTCCTCTGTTTCGGAGGGAAACATCATGGAAGAACTCCTCCATTTCGGAGGGAACATCATTGCAGACCTGATACCGACTTCGGGCCTCAGACCCAGCTACCGTACTCCTAAGTTCTACGCTAGACCAAAAGGTACCAACTTTTGTCTTCTTCTGCTCAGCCTACGACCACTTGAGTGCTGCCGGCCTGTGCCACTTCCACTTGAGGGTGCCCTAACCTACCCCTCAGCTACCGCTTGGCTACTTGAGTGTTTTCCCCGCTGCAACCCCCACTGCCCTCACTGCCACGACCACAAGTAAGTACCAGGCCCGCGGGCCATTCCAAGCACACAAGTACCCAGGCAGGTCACACACACATGCAACACTCAGACAATCAGACAAGCATGCAGAAACCAGCAAGCATACACACGCACAGACTTAGAAATCTCAGCAGAAAGTGGAAACCTCAGCAAAGTACCCATTCCAGCGGCAAAACTCAGAAAGCAGCACGGTTCCCAGTCTTGAGATTTTGCAGGTAATTACAAGTGAATGGTTTTTGCCATCAGATCAACCATAATTTTTTTTTTGGCTTAAAAGTTAAACAATAGGGATTATAGGGATATATAAAAAAGAGACTCAAGACGTTCATCACATAGATTTTTTTGGAGATCTTTTTGGATGTAATGTAGGTAAACATTTGGCAGGCAAACGTGTGGCAATGCTAGGGGAGAAAAAAAGAAGGGAAAAGTGCATTACCAAGTCACTCAGGTTAGGACACGACAAAACTTGCCCAGTCAACAAAAATAGCTGGATGATCTACGCCTGGACATGGAGATATTTACGTGCATGCTGACGAGGCTAATTTTTTTAATCCTGTCACTGGAGACAGGTTGTTTCTGCCCTTGACATCCCCCCCCAAAGCAGAAAAACTTGAAAAAGAACAACGAGGTGCAATCTCTAAGCTCCAGTAAGCAGTCCTTATGTGAACTTTCTCAATGTATGAACGTGCCAGCACGCCGACCTCAAGGATCCAATTCCAAGGACATGCTGGTGTGCACAGACGCCATGGCGACTTCCATCAACGAGAAGTGTTTACAGGCAGAAAAGAACCTGTGGGCGAAAAGGGGCAGCTCAGCGGAGGAGACCGATACGCACTGGCATGTGGTCTTCCAAGACTTGCACTGCAATGTTACATTCTCACTCTCTCTCTGTGTCTCTATGTCCGTGCCCCCTCACCTGCTCACCCCCCTTCTTTCCCCTTCTTAACCCCCCCTTTCCCTGCTTTGCAGGATGTGAAAACGTCATATTCAAAGTTCAAACTGGATCCGGCGCTGACCAACTCCGAAGAGAGAACAGAACAGACTGAGAACAGACTCTAGGTTTGAAACTGGAGGCTATGAAGTAACTCCCATTTGGACTTGCACCCATATGTGTTGCATGTTCCCTGCTTTCCTTCATGGTACTGTTGTTTACCAGAGGATATTGAAAGCCAGCTCACTCTCAGCTAGTGATTTCTTTCCTTTTTTTTCTCTGGAGCAGGGCGACCCCTCGGTTATTGTGGGACAGGATTGAACTCTTCACCCTTCGTCCACCAGCCAAGCACACAGGAATTGTAAACTAAGAACAAGGACCATTTTTGCCGAAAAAAGGGAGAGGGCACCAACTTCACTGAGCATTTAAGGCTACAACTTTTGGTGGTCCCTTGAAGTTCCAGCCTACGTGAAACGATTGTCATGAGGGATGATGCAGAGGCGCACCGTTGGTTTCCATTCGATTTGCATTCTTTGAGACCGTGGAAGCCCATGCCGTGTAGTCGTCCTTGAGTTGCTGAAGAAAGAGAGGGACAAGCCTTTCAAGCAATGCTTGAAGCAATGTATTTCCTGGGACCTCCACTGCAGAAATTGGCAGCATGGTAAAGGGTAGAGTAAAGACTTCTAGAGAAACCGATAAGTTGACATCATTCTTGAGTAAGAGCTGCCGAGAACCCATCGGCTCCCAATGGAGACGATTGGAAAGACTTGCAGAGAATCTCCTGTTTATTTCGTGAACCTGATTGGAACCCTCGAATCTGCAGGAGAGCATCTCCACCAGGCAATCAGAGTCTGCAACAGTCACTTGCAAGTCAATGACGGGTGTGACAGCTATTCCAAAGAATTCTGTTGTCCCAAGGTAACACCGGTACAGATCGTCCTCCAGAGGTTCGATCTTCCTGAGAGCCCTGGCATTCAACATGCTCTCTCTGCCTGCTGGCTGGCGGAGAAATGAGCTTAGTGCATATGGCTTCCCTGACGCCTCAACATTCCCAGATAAGGTGAAACGTGAAACGCTGCTCTTGGATGCCGAAAGGTTGGCTATCTTGGCCTCATCTGTTGATTCAGCGGTGGCAACAACATGTCTACCTGCAGATGGAAGCTGCTTCAATGACATCCTCCGCAGCCTCTGCCAATCATGCCCATTCGACTTGCCCTGCCTCAGCTCTGCCCCTCCACGAGGCCCCCAGTGAGAAAACAACTCCCTCCACGAAGGGGCGCAAAATTTTCCTGCCAGGGAAACCATGTTTCGGGCTGCAACCTTAGAGTGACCCCGCAGGAAATCCTCTTTGGTCGTGGAATGTTTGGCGCTATTACGAAGATGACACTGTACCCTCAAGATGAGTTCATGATCCGTGGTCGTGAGAGTTTGTTTGCAAATTACCACAGAGGAGTAAGAAGGAATTAGCATGGCCCTGCGGCTGCTGCTACTGCTGCTTTTATAGCTACAGCAAAAGGCTCAGACTAATTTCACCCTCAAAGGATTCAGGTTCTGGAGGAGAGTAAACGTAGCCCAACATTTCCGAAGACCATGCACGGATTGCAGCTGAGATGAAATCCAGGAACTGCAACAGGATCAATCTGTACAATCACACCGTGGAAAAACCAGACAAATGCAAGACCGAGGCGGGCTTTCTCAGTATCATACAAGCAGACATTGATGAGAGAGAACTTATGGGTCCAGCTCGACAGAATCCTGCCCGGTTACCCCGGGCTGGTGGTCAACAGACTGGAGAGACAGTACCCGACAAACAAAATCCTGAAATGGATTTTACCAATGCCGGAGTTCCTGTCCCACCACATCGGAATGATGACAGCCATTCTGGATGTGAAAACCGAAGACCCAGTGGTTTTCCACACAGAATGAACACTCCTGATCAACGACAAAGCCGTTGACATCACAGTATCGACCAAGGCATTTCCCATCTGCTTCAGGTGCAGAGAGAGAGGGCACACAGGGTCGGGCCCTGCATGCCTCAAATTCCCGAAACAGCAGAGAGAAAGGAAACTCCACCCCAACATGCTGGTCGAGGTACAGGACGCCCCGAGGACCTGGTACATTGTCGACCCAACCTACGATGGATGGGTCTTCGAGGACAACCTGGACGAGCCGGAATGGATCTGGCATTTTACAGACAAAGAACCAGCAACAAAGAAGCCAGACATCTTTCTTCCCCCCGACAGCAGGTGACAAAAGAAGGCAACAGGGAAGGAGACAGGGAACCCAACAAAAATCAAGGCAATTCCCCTCAATGATTCCAGGGTAATCAGGGAGGAAAAAGCAAGGGAAAACCTGCCTTGGGACCTGGACTCAGTCCGGGTACAGATGGAGGAGGAATATGAACAACAACCAGAAAAAATTCAAGAGAGAATCTCCAAATTCATCAGCAGCAAAGAAGAAGAGGCAAAACAAGCCTCTAACAAAGAGGCAAAACGAGCACGGACGGACAGCAAAAGATCCATGGAGAAGGAAGAAAGGATCAAAGAAGGAGAAGAACCAGATTCAAAGAAAAGGAGGGGACTGGCAAAGGACAACAGCGATAATCAACCGAAGATCCCCGAGGGGGGGAAACCGTCAAGCCTAGCAACAAAGGGGGAGCAGGGGCACAGCAGCAGCGCTGCTGATACCAGTGCAAACTTCGCTACCTCGGCATCCTCAAGCGAGGAAGACGAGGCATAAAAGAGATCCCTCCAATGGTTGAGAGACTACATCAGCAAAGCCAAAGCTGATCGAGAACACCTCTTCGACATCCGAACGACCTGCATGAAGCACATGGAAAGGACACAGAATCAGAAAAAGGGGACAGCAGCAGGGCTTAAGATGACATCTAGCCAAGATGATCTGCTGGTATAAGAAGAGGAATTTTCCGAATAGGGAATTAAGGATAAGGATATGACGCAGGTGGGCACAAAGGACGCTCTTTAGGACCTGAGATCCAAAAAGCGGAAGACTGCCATGAACCCAAGAAAAAAGGGAATCTCCACAGGCCAGACTGGAACAGAACACGCAGAAAAATCAGCAAGGTCTGAGTTGGAACAAGAAATTGCAATGGTGGAAGCACAGGCCGAAAAACTGAAAAAGTTGAACAAGGACTACGAACCTGAGTTTTTTTTCTCTCGGACACATAGCGGAAGGGAAGGCTCCTGAGGTGCTAGGACAAGCACAAACAGCAAAGTTGACCCTGATGGGAACCCGCCCTCTCCTGGCGGCATGCTATGTAGAAGAGAAGAAAGAATGGCAGGTTGCCACAGACGTACCCTTCACAATCCCCAAGATTGACGAAGGACAGAATGTGGCGTCCATCCTCCATGAGAAAATCCCACCAGCCTATCTGCTGGCCGTTTTTTAGATTGAATCTCCGGTGGGGCAGCCCGGTCATGGAATGCAAGAGACACCGTAGGCAGGACATGAAGGCACTGGCAGCCGGACTGACCCCGAAGAATCACAAGCAGACCAAACAGACCCCAGGTCTCACAGATCTTTTACTCCCCTCATTGAAAAGATGCCTAAGGGTGCCAAGTTGAGAGGAGGGATGATAGTGCCTTTGGAACACGTTGACGACTATCCCATACAACGTGCTGTCTGGGATAGGCATCCCCGCTGAACTGCAAGCTGCCTCTCTGGTAGAATTAATCAGCAAGGGAATCTTCACAGGGGATCACGATCTAGAGCATGTGCAATAGACATGGAAATATACTGTAGGGATGAGTGCTCGGAAGAAGAAATGGAAGATGAGACAGATGAATGGGCTATGGAGAGATATGAGTCAGATTTGAAGACATCTCCGGGCAAAGGGATCAGCGACAGTATTCGTGAGTACAGAATGGACGAATCACCACCCAGTACCGAGGCTGATCCTCCGGGGGCGTCCAACGAGTCAATGGAGACCCGGGGGATCGGGAGCTTCCTAGATTAACAACCCCAGATTCCGGCCTGACAACGTTAGTCATCCAACCCTCTCCACGAACCAAGTGAGAAAAGAGGCCAGCGAGAGAGGATGAAAGGTAAATTGGAGGACACAAGGAATCACGGTTCGAGGCTGGAACATCAACGGCCTAGGTAACATTCTCATTAAAGAAGACAAACTTAATGACATTATCAAAGGACTTAAAGATGACTCAAATAAACTAGCTGATATCATTCTCCTACAAGAAACGCACTTAACCAATTCAGAGGACCACAAAACGATCAAAACGTTTTTTACAAAGAAGCTAGGGGGGTTCAATGACCAGGTATGGGCATCAGATAACAACTCGAGCACAAAGGAGGCAACTATCCTAATACCAAAATCGTCAAGATTTTACACAGCAGGAACGGTGTAAGAGAAGCAAGAGGACATCGAAGCGGGAAGATGGCGCCTGATGGATCTGAAATGGAAAGAAGAAGAATTCAGAATGATTAACATCTACGCACCAAACAACCAAGCAGAGATATCAGAATTCATATTATCAATAGGGACGCTAGTGACACCTCTAACTGCCTGCATAATACCAAGGGATTGGAACGCGGCTCTCGATCCCAATAACGACAGAATCTCACGAACAACAACATCCCATGCATCCCCCGGTGCTCAAACTCATGATGAACCATAGTTTGAAAGACCTTCCACACACTACATCCAGGTAAAAAAACCTTTTCGTTGATAAAGAAGAACCATGCTCACCACACGGCTTTCTTTCGGATCAACTATTTCCTTGCCTCTGAACATATGATGGGTACCATCAAGGAGGCTGGCATTTCGAGACTCGCCCCATACATGGGACTGGACCACAAACCCATTGAGTTGATCCTCAGTTTTCATCAATACATCATGAAAGGCACCAACTTTCACAAATTGAATAATTTTCTCCTCCTAAGCCAAGTTTTCCAAGATGAGATACGGGAGTGTTGGCAAAATTTGAGGGGCTCATTCTTAGAGGGACAAGACATATGGGAATGGTTCCAAGATAACTACCTCTTGTTGACACAATCATCAGCACACATTTCAAGGAAATTAGCTAACAACCGAAGGATGAGGAAGCAATCCCTAGAGATGTCACTAAAGATCGTCGAAGCCAAGCTAGAAAATGACCCCTCCTCCACCCTTCATTCAAACACTTTTGAAAAAGCGAGGGAAGAACTGGCAATATGAAGGCCATGGGAACTGAGTGGGCTACAGATTAGAGCAAGAATGATGGAGTATGAATTGAATAAATCAATGACCAAACACTTCTTCACGAGAATAAAAGCTAACAAAAGGTCAAATGCAATTGAAGGACTCAAAGAACTCACAAACTAACAACACAGAAGGACATAGAGTGATCGTATGTTGGAAATAGCCAAAGGATTCTTCCAGGTTTTATACCAAACAAAAACTTAAACCCCTCCCTTCAAGGCCGTACGAGAGGTGAGATCCAGAATGCTACAATTCCTCAACAAGACAATCTCTACGGAACAAGCAGTGGAGCTAGACAAACCCATCATTTTGGATGAATTGAAGTTTGCAGTCCATAGCATGAACAATGACGAGTCACCAAGGTTGGACGACCTAACCAAGGAGTTCTGCGAACAATTTTGGCCATTGATGGGTAATGATCTCTTCCACTTTTACAAGGACAGTTGGGCAAAGGGAGGTATGGGAGAATTGCTAAGCAGCAGTGTAGTGACCCTTCTATACAAAAAAGGAGACTGAGAGTATATACGAAATTATAGGCCAATATCACTACTCACCCTTTCGTACAAGATCCTGGCCAAAGCTCTAGCACACAGGATACTGGTTCTCACGGACAAATGCTTTCACATAGACCAAGCCCGATTTATCCCAGGGTTGTGACGAACTGTTTTTTGCAACCGCGTGACTTTCTGCGCAAGGCTACTTTGGGGGTTGAATCGGGATGGCCTGTTGGATTGCATGAGTGCCCTTGCTTTTCTTGTTTCTCTTGAATTAAGGCGGGCATAGTCCCACGACAGTTGGTAGTTGATCGGGCCTTAGCGAGCGCGGAAGATAACTGTTGTCAAAGCTTCTTTTTTGTTTTGCTGCGGGAAATGAGAATTTTGGCGCGATCGTCGCGTGGGAAAATCTTTTTGAATTTTCAACTGATGTCGAGCCCCTGCGGGCTCTTGGAATTTGCTTCGCTCATAATTTCTTTTTGCAATTAGGATTTAGACTAGGAATTTGGGCGCATCACAATTTCTGCTGCATGGCGCTTCCTGCTTGCACACGCTTTGCGGCGTCAGGACCTGTGCTCTGACTTTTCCGCGCCTTAATCTTACGTGTAACTGTATTATTTTCTCAGCAGGCGCGATTGTAACTGTAATCCCTCTTTCTTGATATCTCTGCCGCACCCCTGCGCGCATATACTTTTTCTCTGTCCTATTGGCCCGAACGATTGCATGACTGGATCGATGCGTGGAGAGAAGCTACGTGCCCCACACCGGGGCCTGGCCATGCAGTCGTAGGCACTTCCTTCCTCCTCCTTCCTTCCCACTCAAGCACAACCCCGGGTATCTCGTGCAAGCATGCATGCTATAAATTTCGCAAGCGCAATTAACTCGCTCTCTATGAATTTTGGAGTTAGCGCGGTCGAGAGGATCGATTAACGAGCAAGAGTTGGAAGGTGAGTAGAGAGTTGGGCGATCCGACGAGTTGGTGCTGGGTATGCAGGGTTGACGTGGGGCCGTGACGGACTGTGGCGCATGGGTGAACCTAGCTTGCATGCTCGGACTAAGTGGGGTGACAACTCTGTGTGGGTGCGAGGCGACGGTCTGCCCGCATCGTGATACTGTGAACGAGAGAGAGAGAGAGAGAGAGAGAGAGAGAGAGAGAGAGAGAGAGAGAGAGAGAGAGAGAGAGAGAGAGAGAGAGAGAGAAGACGGGATGTGTTGGAGTAGTGCCCTTCTTCTATTCTTCTGAGCAATTTTGGTATTTGGCGCAAGTCTTCCTTGTCCTTTTGGATCGGCATCTCAGATTTTTCCTTTGTTTTTTCTCAGGGACTGATGTGTGATTATCTCCCTCGCTTCCCTTCTCTTTCTGTTTGAATCGACAATCTGATTGGTTGGTCACCTGCGATCGAATCTTGTGTGATCCCCAGCCAATGGCCAAAGAATTGATGCACGAAGATTATCGACTCCTTTTGTTTATGTGTGTGTGTGATAAACAGGGTTGTCACGCGGGGATCCCCGGGGCCCAAGCTGGGGTAGGGGTTTCACCCCCGG
>BFEA01000012.1:3661359-3673515 GCA_003427395.1 Chara braunii
AGCCCCACGCTCCGCACCCCGCACCCCCACCTCCGCGAACACTCAACCACGCCCCCGCCGGCTGTTGGTCCTGCCCCCGGCCCCGCACCAGCGGCTACCCCGGTCCCACCAGTGGTGGGTGTGGCCCCGGGGGGATGTCCGGGGTGGGGCATAAAACCCATTTTTGGGGTTTAGCCCACGTGGTGCGCGCTCTCGCTGCACACCCCCCACTTTTTTTTTGAATTTTTTTTTTGAATTTTTTTTTTTTTTTTTTGGGGGGGGGATGGCGCGCCGGAGCCAGGGTTTGGCCAACGCGCAAGTCTCTCGTCTTCCGTGGTCAGCATTGAGTACTATAGGGTTCAGCAGGGTCAACAGTTTACAATGGCTGATTTTCCACATAGCACTCCCGGTCAACTCTTGGCTGTATGAGCACCGAGGCCATAATAAGAGGGATCGGATCAACCAGAACTGCAATCTCTGTACTGATGAAGAGACGGAAACTCTGCTTCACTGCCTGCTGCAATGCCCAGAGCTGCAATGCCCAGAGGCGGCCTACACGTGGGAAGTAGCCAGGGAACTGTGGCGAAAGACTTCAGATGAGGCCTTTCCGGAAGACAGGGGAAACCTCCTCACTGGTATGGAACTTCCAAAGAAATGGCAATTGGGACAAAAAAGAGGATTTCAACTATTGAGACAATATACATTATGGACCATATGGAAAAGAAGATGTCAGATGACGATAAGAAGGGGGCAAATGCACAGACTGGAGGCCAAAAAAGTTCTACACAACCTGTTGGAGACGGATATCACGGCCCAAAGGCAAGCCCAACAAAACCCGGAGAAAGCCCGCGAGACATTCAAAACGTTTCAACGGGTTACGTTGGTAAAGGGTAAGATAGCAACAATCGAAGGATTCAGCGTAGTCTTCCACTGGTTTGACAATACGGAGCAACGTGAGCAAGAATAGAGCGTCAGATTCGTTGAGGTAGTACATCAAAACCATGACAGCATTACAGCGGAGGGTTTAGGGTTTAGGGTTCAGGGCTTAAGGTTTAGGCAGGAGCAATGCAAACAGGGCTTGGGTTGTCAGAGATTTCAGGAGGGGTCCTGGGTGACTCTAGTTAAAACACAATTATCTGGCAGTTTCATTACTGAGAGGAGTCCAACTGGGATCACAGGAATGATAAAAGGAGTACAAACTCAGGCTTACTTAAACCACCAGTACCTGGCCCAGCTATCGGCCACGGCGCTTCCCGTGTACGTGCCGCGCCATTTGGGCTTCGGCCTGCCGGACCGCATTGGCTGGAGGCCGCAGGCAAAACGAAAAAGAAAATTGCGACGGCGGTTCGGCAGGACTTGGCGCGCAGCGTGCTGGGAGGCTCGGATTCAATAGCTGGGCGAGGTACTGGTGGTTTAAGCAGGGGTGAGGGATGGTACATTCTTCCTTATGGAAGTAATCAATGTCGTCTGCTCGGGCCTCCCAGCCATAATGGGGAGGAGCGTGCGTGAGTTTCTTATGTATCTATTATTTACCTGCCGGGGGACAGGAACCGGACTGTCGCTCCCCAGAATGGTAGGAGCCAGAACCAAAAGGTTCTGTTTAAAGGGAAAAAAAAAAAAAAAAAAGGAACCAGCGAAGAGCGTGGCTCCACCACTCACCAATTGCGCAAGTTCATAATGAATCTTCACTGAAAATATGGCTGGATGAACCGCCGTAGATTTTTGTTTCTTTCCCCCCACAATAGGGTACTCTTTTCCCACCGCCTATTCAGTCCCATTTGCACATTCAGGTCATTTTGCACATTCAGGTGAGTGGTGGAGGGAGGCTTGCTGCACTACTCTCCATGTGCACAAAAGACAAAAAAGATGGTAATGTATCCTTCCATGTTCTAGCGGTGGATTCGTTCTCATTTTGCACATTTGGAGAGTATTGCAGGGAGGCCCAATTTTGGGATGAAGGCACCCGTCTTTCCTGCTTGGGGGCCTCGCCCGTCTTTTCTGCTTGAGGGCCTCGCGCCACCACTCTCGAAATGTGCAAAACGAGAGTGAATCTTCCGCTAGAACATGGAAAGATACACTGCATGATTTTTGTCCTTTGTGCATGTTGAGAGAAGTGGAGCAAGGCCGTGGTACAAGACTTCGCTGCACAACTCTCCACATGCAGAAAATGCAAAAAACAAATTACGGCAGGGAGGCCCACAGTTGTGTCGTAATTGTTTTTTTTCTCTTTCTCTTATCGAAAAGGCAATGGCCTTGAGATATCATCATTGAACTGACGAGGCCCGGCCTTTTTCTTCTTCTTCTTTTTTTTTTTTTTTTTTTGTTCATCTGCTTTCAAGGATTTGAGAGCTGGCTAGGGCTGTACATGAGTGAAAACGCGATACATCTTCTTTTTTGCTCCATCTGCTGGCCACACGTCCAGCACTTCAGTACCGGTCTTTTTTGAGGCCGGTACTGGTACGGCCCACAATTTGCCAACGGGTCGTACCGGTCACTTTCAGGCTCCGCAAAATGCATTCTTTGGTTCGCTGAAATAGGTGTGGGTGAACTGGTGGTGTGAAGCCATTTTAAAATAACCGGTCACTTTCCCCAAGAAAATAATCTTGATCATGAAACCTAGAAAAATAACCTGAAAACATCTCTAGGACCTAGGCTACAAGAGTAGCCCGGGTCCACTTGCCCAGCCGAGCCAAAAAAATAATAATAATAAATTTGGTAAAGATTTTTTTTTTTTTTTTTTTTTCCCCAAAACAATTATAACCGGGAAACGGGCTCGGCGTCCCTTACATGAATACTGCAACACACAGGGCTGAAAGAGGCACTTCCGGCCAATCTCATCCCCAGCCACAGTTATCTCACCGCTGGGGACCCCTGCCCCCCAGGCACAGTAATCTCCAAATTACAAATTCCACAGAATCTACAACATCTACATCGAAGCAGAACAAGAACAGAAAAAGGAACAAAACGAAAAGACATAACAAAATAACAGAAAGTCAGGGAAAACTAACTTAGTCTACAGAAGAAGCATAGGCTAACTATTCTACCAAAGGGCCGACAGTTACTATCCTATTCTAATTTCTAACTGTAACACCGTGCACAAGTAACTAAAATCGCCAATCGCTAAATGTTCACAGTACCTTTCAGCGTCCTGTGTCAGAAGTCAAAAGTCATGAGACCACCCCTTATCCTATCATTATTCATTATAGTTTTTTTTTTTTTGTTTTTTTTTTTTAGATCAGATATTCATTATAGTACATTATAGTGCAGTCTCACCAAAAGAGATCACAAAAAGAAATCAGAGAAGACCAAGGCAGGAAAGGTCCCCCCCTGCAAGTTGACAATACACAGTCCGTCAAAGGCTCCCCATTTGGTACAGAACCATTTGACCGCTTTGGCTGTGTAACCTTTATTCTGCACACGGAGCTCCCAGTCTGCCGATATCGCCAGTTTAATATTGTATTTAACTTCGGCTCTGATCATGGGGGGGGGTTGTCTGTTCCAGTGTTCCCCCCTATGGACTGCCATATTACGACAATTCCAAAAAAGTAGTAAGAATGGCAGCACGAAGCGTTTCTTCAGCATGGGAATCGCGGTCAGAAGGCCGAGTTCGCCTTGAAGCTGTCCCCAAAAGCACAAAGCAATCATCCCATCTGGCCTGCACATCCGGGATCGGAACAGAGGAGTGGCACCACCAATCCCAGAAGGGTTGGGTGAGGTCACACTGCAACGCAAAATGTTGAACATCTTCGACACGAGTCCCAAAACCTCAATCTTGGTGGTTCTCTTACCACCACCAGGATGGAGGTCTTGCACATGGGGCCTTTGTTTAAAAAAAAAAAAAAAAAAGAAAAAAAAGAGTCCCTGAACATATTGTACACAGAGGGGTAACTTTGACAGTCCTGCGCGAACACCAGGTACTAGCCACTGGCAAGGCCAAATGCATCATTAACCACAACAAACTGGCATGTTTCTTGTTGGTCAAATCCATAAGTTGCTTCCAAAAGCCCGGAAGTGCTTGTGCCAGTCTTGGTAAAGAGTCTGCGATCCATCCAGTCCCCATCCACCTCCGTGCTACTACCCAATTAACATCCACCTGTGGCCTTACCATCTGATAACCCAGTTTTGTAGTATAATCTTGTAGGAAAACCAGTTTTTCCGGATTTCGGGGATGTTGCCATGCCCAATCTCTAGGCCCTGGGTCCACCGGCAGGTGTGAACACTGGGTCTGCAAACAGAAAGGTCGGTAACTGAGGTTTTATTCAATCACACACACAGGCTGTATCTGTTCCACCCTGAGGCAAAAGTTGTTCAGTTTATTCTTCTGCATAACATAGTTTGTTTTCGGATTTTTTTTTTTTTTTTTTTTTTTTTTTTTTTTTGGCTGGGACCTTCCCTGGTCCTTGCACGGCCAGGCCGCCCGGGAAAGTAGGGTGACCCGGGCAGCCTGGCTGGTAGCCCAGTCTAGGACACATCCTTCATTTTTAAACCACCAGTACTTGGCCCATACATCGGCCGTGGGCGTTTCCCGTTAACGCGCCGCGACTGATGGGCTTCGGCCTACCGGACCACAATGGCTGGAGGCGCCGGCCAAAAGAGAAACGAAACGACGCGGCGGCGGCACGGCAAAACTTGGTGCGCAGGGCGTTTCCCGGCTCGGCATCAATAGCTGGCCCAAGTACTGGTGGTTTAAAGGTGATGCAACCAATTTCACATATTTTTGAAGAACCTCACGAGGTTCTTTGAAATTCAGTGACCTATTTTTCCACAGTGGCAAAGGCATGTGGCAAACTCAGCATGTGGTCGGGCCCTGTGGGTTGAAAGTTGAAACATAAACACCTTTTTATTATTTCCTAAATAGAGCCCACCTCCACTGGCATGAAAACCACAACAGGTGTATAACATGACTCAAGCGGCAGGGGAGCCACAAATGAGTAATAGTTGAAAATGCCAATTTATGATGTAAAACAGCATTTTATTTATTAAAAAGGGTTGCGAGGTGTCGAGCGTATATGACCCAGGCAGGAAGTCTTCAAGTGCCAAGTTCAGCCCACCTGTCAGTACAACGGACCCACCCACTCACTCAGGGATCACTCAAGATCGGGACTCTAAAACGACAGGGAGAAGAGAGACCTTGCTACACACACCCGGGAGTATCATCCTGGACCAGAGCTACCAGGCCGCTGCGCCAGGGTGCATCCCCTTCGAATTTTCAAGGTCCTGCATCCCCAAGGCAACCGACCGGGAGGCTAATGCACCACAGTCGCCAGGTGCTGTGGGGATGAGAGTCACTCCTGCGAGGAATTGGTGTGAAGTATGGTTAAAATGACCCTTTGGATTTCTTATAAATGGGGGTGAAAATTGGGGGGTCGGTTAACCTTCTCTCTGCTAGGAAGGGGGCGAACCCTTCACTCCTCGGGTACATATCCCTACTGAGCCTGCCCCCCCCGGAGCCATCTCCCCCCATGGCCTCCTGCAATCCCAAGGGGAGGCGCGCGCCGCCGTTCCGGAGGACCCGGGACTGTGCAGGGGCTAGTATCTTTGGGCACACTTTCAGGTGAATCCCCAGGTCAGGTTTATGCGGATCCTTATGTAGATCTGTGCCCCCTGGCTGCGCGCGCGCTCAGAGTGTGAGTGGTAGTGCGTCAATCTAACGCCCTGCCGGTGGCCAATGCACGAGGCTGCGGGGGTTTAAGCCTGCAACTTCAGACCGCAATGTGCATTTCCAACTGGTGCCCTAACCACTGGGCCATCCGCCACTCATGTAAAACGGAATTATATCTGCATGGTCCACTGCGATTGTATATCAGCTTAACCGTGTTTGTCAGTAGTACACGTCTAATTCAGTTACCGTCTGTGTGTTTTTTTGTGTGCCCGTACGCAGGTACGATTCGATCCGCACCTTCGTCAGTTTGGTACGAAGGGTCACTCTCGAACCCATGAATAGAAAAACTGCTGTGGAGTTGTTCATGCAAACATACCTCTGCAAAATTACTTCTGAAAAATACTTCTGAGAAATACTTTTGAAAAATACTTTTGAAAAATACCTTTGAAAAATACTTTTGAAAAGATTGCAAGATTTTTAGCCGTGCATGTGGATAATTCTTCCGCTAAAAATGCCGTGAGAGAATTTTATACCGTGACCAAAAGCTGTTGCGGAACAGTCATCAGTTCTTGTATTTCCTGTCCTTGGAGCCATATCCGAATTTTAGCTGCCGTCGTTTTGTTCATTTTGGTCTTCCTTATCGCGAGAACAGTTCGTCTGAGGATTTGCCCGGGATATCTCGGAATCCTCGCATTGATAAAAAAGAGCTTGATAATGTCGACGGCGTCCTTCTGCGCCGTGGTGTTGGTGAGGATCTTGTGCAGAGTACTAAGGATCGCTGTTTCTTTTGCTTTCAGCAGACCGATTCGGAAGCTCTTCAAGTGTCTAATCATATGAAAGCCCACTGCACACCAGGTGGCCCGTTGGGCTGAAAGAAAAAAAAAAACTAAGTTTCCGAGTTCTGTTTCTTCTCACGAAGGTTTGTTGTTTTGTCTCTTTTCGGAGCAACAGACGAGTAATAGTTGAAAATAAATAAATGTCAAATTTTGAATTTTACGATGCAAAAACGGAAAGATATCTACATGGCACATCGGGATTATTGGCTATGGCGGAGGCGGCGAGGTGATAGAGCGCGTGGGCGCTGGGGTGGAGGCCGCTTCGAGGGGGCACAGCCATGCACCTGCCAAGCCTGATCTTGGCCAACGAGAGTTGGTAATCCTAGATTGGCCGCAGACGGAAGGGGAGAGATGTGGGGTTGTTCAGCGGCCAAGATCTAAGCATCGTACATATCAGTATTGCCACCTGATCAGGGGCTTTGCCCTCTGATTACAGATACGAAACATAATCGTGTTGCAACGGCGGTTGCAGTTTTATCTGTGCGAAGAGCTGGAGATGAAAGGACAAGAGTGCATCGACAAACATCGACTTCAGGGAGTGAGAGAACGGACTTCATGCCGTGACCAGTATCGCCCACCGTTTCTGACAACGGTTTTTTTCAAGCTGCGACCGGGGCTGTCCGTGATTGTTGTCTAAGCGCCTACTACTTTGGGTGTGGTGTTGCCCATGATTCTCTTACCTTTGGTGCTTTTTTTCACAGATTCTTCATTGTGTTTTTAGATTCTAATCATTTGGCTGTGTCTTCTCAGAATAAAATAGTACCAATCACGGTTGTTTGGGAACTTTGGGGTGTATCATTAGTCTTTGTGGACTGGTAATTCTTTCGATGACTTTGTTTGTCCACAATTAGGGTAGTCGCGATACTCGCTAGGTAGGATTGGCGCTCATTATGATGATCGTGATTTTCAGAGATTGGCAAAGAGATCTGCTACCTTGTTGCTGGTTGGCAGTGTTAATTAGAGGTAAAGAGAGTGTAGACTCTGTAGAGTGTGCATTTTGTAAATGGCTGTTGCTTTTGCCCCTGGGTTGGTCCATCACGTGGGTTGCTGATTTGGATTTTAGTTGGGGTTGCTGATTGGAGGTGCATAGGGTATTGAGTGGGAACTTTGTGAATCATTTTGGGATTTTGTCCATCGGTAATTACTAAATAGGATTATATCATTGACTTCTTTTCTTTTCTTTTCTTTTTTTTTTGTGCTTTTGGTTGGTGATTTATTACATGGCTTGGATTTCGCTAGATTAAATTAGGGTAGGGTTGCTTAATAATGGGGGGTTGGAGAAGGGGTGGATTAGGATTTAGGTTTACCTCCGAGCCTATTTTCAACGTGTTACTGGCCAGTACCCGAACTTTTAGGAGGCCGGTACCGACAACGGCTGCCATTGATAAATCTGATCGGCGGCCGTCGTTTCGTTTCGGCCTCCTGAAAGGTCGGAGGCCGAGTATTTTCGAACCGTCAAAGGTACTGGTGGTTTAAATTAGGGAACACAAATTTTGTTTTAGGGTCGGGATTGGGATTGGTTGTCATGACCTTGTGGGGCTGCGGTAGGAATAGGTTTGGCCGAGAGTGCCTTGCTTAGTCCGTTTGGCCGCAGCAAATGATGTACGGGACATCGGGCCCCTTAAAAAAGAAGAAGAAGAAGAAGAAGACGAAGGGAGAACGCATAAAAAACAAAGGGGATTGTCTTGTCGGCATAGGAAGGAATCGGAGGATAATAATAATCTACAACAAAGTCACACTGCAGTCCACGTGGTCTGTTGGGCTTAAAAAAAAAAAAAAAGTTTCTGAGCTCTATTTCTTCACACGAAGGTTTGTTGTTTTGTCTCTTTTTGGAGGCCGCAGTCACACCTCTGTAGTGCATAAAGTTTTTTTTTTTTTTTTTTTTTTTTTTTTTTTCCAGGTCCAATAAAAGGAAGCTCCAAGCGCCATCAGCCTCCACGATGAGCCAAATGTTTTTTTCTGGGGTGGTCATCGTTGCATTTTTTTGATACCCTCTAGTTTTTTTCTCCAGTTAGGATTGCGTTTTATTGCAGAGAGCATTTGTACAAGATTGCAGCAGGGCAAAAGCAATCCAAAAGTCAATCCCACAAGCAGTTAACAGGGACAGTTACAGGGACCACCACTTTTCAGCCCCAGGTTAACGTTGCGTAAGGCACACACACACACCCACACACACAAAAAAAAATAAAAAATAATAATAATATATTATTATTATTAGGCTACCAGAGTGGCCCGGGGCCAGTTGCCCGGCCGGGCGAAAAAAAAAAAAACAAATAAACAAATAAAAATTATCTTTAACTTTATTTTTTATTTTAAATTTGGTAAAGAATTTCGATGCGACCCTGAGGCAAAAGTTGTTCAGTTTATTTTTCTGCATAACATAGTTTGTTTTGGGATTTTTGTGATTTTTTTTTTTATTTTTTTTTTGGCTAGGACCTTCCCTGGACCTTGCACGGCCGGGCCGTCCGGGAAAATAGGGTGACCCGGGCGGCCCGGCTGGTAGCCTATTAAAAAGCCGCTTCTCAATTTATTACATGTAACTTACAACGTTAAAGCCTATAGTTGATACCGGCGAGATCCAACTGGTTTGCTTGATGTACCTATTGGAAGTCAGAGGACCCATAGTACCACACACACACACACACACACACACACAGAGAGAGAGAGAGAGAGAGAGAGAGAGAGAGAGAGAGAGAGAGAGAGAGAGAGAGAGAGAGCAGAAGAAAAAGAGAGATATTTCACATAAGCCCTGAAGAGAGTCTCACATGATGGCAAATGCAGCTCTCCCCTCTCTGACTCTGTTTTCAGGATGCGATCCAGAGAAAGTGACCTGCTGGAGCAACTCTGTGTGATGGATTTCTGTTTCCTTTTTTCGTGATGGATGGCTGAGTCTCACATCCAAGGAACCTCTTCTCTCTGTTCTGGCCTCGGGACAGATGATCCGATTCAAAGAAAGTTCTCTGCTTGATCGACTCCAGCAACTCTGTGTTTTTTTAACTTTTTTTTGTTTTCTTTGTGCTGGATAATTACTGCAGACACAGAAGAACAAGGACCGACATACCTTTCTCGGCCTTTTGGCTAAGATCAAGTGTAGTATCTGTTCTGATCAGTTTAAACCACCAGTACTTGGGCGACGCCTTAGCGTTAACGCTACGAGAATTTCGCTACCGGCGGGCCGTCGATAAATCGTATCGACAGCCCGTGCCGCTTCAAAAAAGATGCGGCCGGCGCAGCGCGCAGTGCCCAAGTACTGGTGGTTTAATATCTGATCTGTGGTCCATTGGGCCTCAATAATAAAAAAAAAAAAAAAAAAAAAGGACTGACGCAGTGTTCTGCTCAATGGAACATCCTCAGCCCTTCGGCAAAACGGAGTTGTGTTGCCAAGTGAGAAAGAAAGATGTGAATGATGTTCAGTGAAGCCTCTGGGGATCATTTTCCTGGAGAAGAGCAGGCAACTGATCAGTGCGCCTTATCATGGTTATGGTTCTATGCACAGCACATCGAGGAGTCCTCAATGGCAGACATAAATATGTGACCAATTGAACAAAAAAAAATATGTGACCAATTGAACAAAAAAAACTGTTAGAACGACGATCTGCTGCAAACATAAATATAAGAGCAACACACGACAGAGTGCCAAATGTCTACATTGGGGCTGGGGTGGGGGGTTTGTTGGGGGGGGGGGGGGAAGAGGAGGGGGGATCAGGGGGGAAAGGAGGTTGTCCTGGGAAATAAAATAATTTGATTGTGGTCAAACTGCATTGCAGGGGAAGAGAATGTGCACCATGATCTCCAAAGAAAACACTCCAGGGAAGAGACTATTATGTCTACCTCCTTCCATTAAAAAAAGGCTGCAGGGCAGAGACTCTTCTTCCTCCTTTCTAAGCATCATAAGGTGGATTTCCATGCGAAGTTAAGGGGCCCGGTGTGTGTGTGTGTGTGTGTGTGTGTGTGTGTGTGTGTGTGTGTGTGTGTGTGCGTGTGTGTGTGTGTGTGTGGGTGTGTGCGTGCGTGCGTGCGTGCGTGCGTGCGTGCGTGCGTGCGTGCGTGTGTGTGTGTGTGTGTGTTTTGAGTATTCACTACAACAGCCCCTATTCCACCCCGATGAACAGATCCAAAATCAAAGCATATTTAAGTCTATTACAGACAACGAAAGCCCTTGAGTTGAGACAACCGAACAATGAAACAGTTTCACCTCAATAGCAAGCAACATGAAGTACAAAAGCTGCATGTAAACCCCTTTCTTCAGTGTGTTCACATTTGCTTTCTTCGGGGTACCTCTTTCATTTGTTCTTGCAGCTCCCCCTTTACCGTGCCTCTCATGCACAAGGCTCGCCACGTCAATTGTGGTTGAGTGCAAGCTGCCCTCATCCCCGTGTGCCATAACGGCCCACTTGCACACTATGAAAGGAGGCAGAGCAAAGACGGAGGTATATTCCTGTTCATTTCTTCTCAGATCTTCAACTTATATTTTGTCAGTGCTCGTAATGACGCTCATTCGTATGTATTAGTAGTATTACTACCTTCTTCCCCCGAATACACCGCACAGTCATTATAGCTGTATTTAGACTGAAAGATACCCCAAATACAGCTATAATGCCCATACGTTGTGTTCGGGGGAAGAAGGTAGTATTGCTGCACAAGAGGAGGGAGGAAGGAAATGGTAGGTGGAGATCTGAAAGGGCTCTAAGGAGTGACCGCTGGGGCTGACCACCCTCGAATGGCACATGAGGCCAGTCAGTGCGTTGGTTGCATAAGATTTGAGGAGCAGTTATTGCTTACAATGGTAAGTGGCCACCCTTACAGACCCGACAGGACCGGGTTGGGTGTCGACTATGGAAGCACCGCGTCCAATTTTCGCGGTCACAGTTCCCGCATCGAATGGCACGGTGTAGACCGGTGTCACAGGCTGCATGGCTCCTACATGCTAGGAACACAGAGGCACGTCGACCGCACTTGTAGAGGCATATTGTCGTTCCGGCCCCTGTCTAGAAATTAGAGATGACATGTCAGGGTGTCGTACATGAGTACAGTACTGACTGTCATCGTACGTATGGAAGCAAAAACTCGCATGGACTATCCGGTCATAATCCTCACAGCATAAGGCATGCAAACCTCATGATAGCTGGATCTACTGTGGGTCATCATAAAGCGGCATGGAGCAAGTTTCTTGGGTTTCTGCAGTATTTATTCCTTCTCTATGGGTAGACATACTAGACAACGATGGGGGAGATTGATCCAAAGCAAGGGCGTTCAGCTGCTGCAGGATTTGGTTTGCAATAGCTCGCCCTGGTGGAGACAACCTATCAGCACAGCGCTCTGTAGGTGGTTCATAGGTAATCTATTTTCCTCCTCAGGCTGCTGTGCCCTTCGTTCGTCAGGCAAGGTAGTAGGAGTTCCCACTGCGGTTGCAGGAGGTGTATGACCAACGCCGCATGTGTGACATGCTAGGAGAGGATGTGGCGGATGATGGCACCGCGTATAGTCCACGCAGCAGAGACACATACTTTCTATGAAAGCTTCCTGGAAACATTGGTGGCACATGGCATGTTGCTGACATGTCATTAGCAAAAAAAGGCTGACGTGCACAATTATTCAAGCATGGCAGATCAAGGCCACAACGGCAAGCTGGGGGGGTGAGTACAAGACAAAGGAGTGCAGTTTTCATGGCAGAGGCTGGCAGCATGTGTGTGTGTGTGTGTGTGTGTGTGTGTGTGTGTGTGTGTGTGTGTGTGTGTG
>BFEA01000012.1:3697616-3709792 GCA_003427395.1 Chara braunii
TCTCTCTCTCTCTCTCTCTCTCTCTCTCTCTCTCTCTCTCTCTCTCTCTCTCTCTCTCTCTCTCTCTCCCTCTCTCTCTCTCTCTCTCTCTCTGGACAACACGAAAGACTAATCATGGCGGTGTATCTTTCCATGTTCTAGCGGAAGATTCACTCTCCTTTTGCACATTTCGAGAGTGACCGAGAGAGAGAGAGAGAAAGAGAGAGGGGCGGCGAGTTTGCCGCGGCCCTCTGTGCAGGTCGTCGGCCCCCTCTCTCTCTCTCCCTCTCGATCCCTCCACTCTCGAAATTTGCAAAACGAGAGTGAATCTTCTGCTAGAACATGGAAAGATACACCGCCATGATTTTTGTCTTCTGTGCATGTCGAGGTAGTGACTTTGCTTTTTTTTTTTTTCCATGTTTTGTTTTATAATTGTTTTCATCCCGTTTTTCTGTCGTTTCTTTTTGCATTTTCTGTTGTTTTTTTTTTCTCTTCTTTTTCCCATGTTTTTCTCCGAGTAGGTTTGGCAAGTTAGCGCCCGGTAGTTCGAGCCTCGGCAAGGCTCGACATACCGGTCGGCCGAGGCTCGGACTTGATAGCTGGGCCAAGTACTGGTGGTTTAAAGGGCGATGGCTTGAGGTATTATCATCGGACTAACCCGCCCAGGTAAATTCAATATTGTGTCTAATCTGACATCGGGCGGCCTTTTCAGCCCGTGGTGGCCTTGATTGCCTTCAGGGAACTCCCGATGGGGGGCACACCAGCCAGGGGACAGCCGGTAGCAGAGTGGCCGAGCATCATCTGAATGGCCAGTCGCTGTGCCTCCCTCCCTGATTACCCCTCCCCCTATGAACATCAGCAGAGACGGTTTTTTAATGCCAATTGGGGGACCAACGGGCTATGTCTAGGTGGTGGGCGCCAAGCATGCCCAGGAAGGTACATGAGGACAATGGCGATTGAACCGAAGACCTCCTGAATGTGACTTGTGTGCCTTACGAACTGAGCTCATTCCGAAAGGTGAAGGGCCCCAAAAAAAAAGAAAGGTCTAAACAAGACTAAGGGTCTCTCTGCACTATTCTCCGTTTCACTAGTTCGAAAGTTCGGAGAGCAGTGCATAGCTGCACTAAGGGCCTCACCACACCAATGTTCGCTGCACTAAGGGCCTCGCCACACCAATGTCAAAACATCACGAAATTTGACATATGTCAGGAAATTTTTGGCATTCCCTCTTTGGACAGAAAAATCCCCTTCACCACACATCATGTTGAAGCAAAGAACTCACAAAGTCCTATGCACAAAAGAGACAAACTGGGGTGAAGACAGGACAAGCGTTGGTGCGTTCTCTTTTTCGACATTCGGGCAAGAATTCTACATCCCATCCGAGGACTGTTGAAAATGTCCAAGTTGCAGGCTGGGAAACGAGCCCTTCTCGAGAGGAGGCGTCGAAACCCTTTCCCTGACAGCTCCTGATTTTTTTTTCCATCTCGGATTTCAACATGCTGTGTGGCGAGGAGAAAATGTCCAAAATGCAGTTTCGAAATTGGTGTGGCGAGGCCCTAAGGGCCTCACCACAACAATGTCGAAAGCACCAGTTTCAACAGTTTTTCTTAGGAAAAATGTCAAAACGGGTTCTACATTTGTCAGAGGAGAGCCTTTCGACATGGGTGGAAACCGCCAGCCTGCAGCCGGCGGAGTTTCAACATCTCGGAATGGAGGTGGGGAACGAAGTGTGAGTTTCGACATTTGTCAGGGTCGGGGTACTGACATGCCTTCACCTTCTCTTCCTTGCATTTCGACAGCAGTGTCCAAAAACGCAGCCTTGGAGACGAGCAAAAATTGAGAAAATAAAAACAAAAAAAAGAATAAAAGAACTTTGTCCGTGTATCTTTCCACGTTGCAGGCCAAATTCAGTGGCATATTCATGTCTTGAGAGCCGTTCCGCAAGGCCCACTGCTCTCCCGACATTGGAACCTCGGGGACCGCAGCTTCGACAAATCCCCCCACAAATTCCCCCAGGCCCACTGCTATCTCGACATTGGAACCTCAGGGACCGAGGCTTCAACAAATTCCCCACATCCTCCACACAGCAATGTCGAATGAGGGGCAACGGGTGCAGCGCCTCTACATCCCTTGTGTTCTACATTGGCGAAGGCTGGAATGTGCCGAAAGGCGGAATGTCGAAAAGAGTCTGACACTCGTCGAAAAATTTGCTGTTTCTACATTGGTGTGGCGAGGCCCTAATAGATGGCTGATTTGGCTACATTGGTGTGGCGAGGCCCTAATAGATGGCTGATTTGGCGGAAGAGCAGTTGGTGGATAGTTCTATCTGTGATCAGCCAACTGTTGAGACTCCACCAATTGACTGACCTTTGTTCCAATTCCAATCATTAGCGTAGATTGACTTCTTTTGTCGTTGGTGGAGGATGGACAGGCTCGATGATGCGTCATGTCACATCATTTCCCCTTTAAGTTAGCTAAAAAAGGAAAAGGGCGCCCTTTTGGGAACTTTTAAGCCAAAAAAGCGCATGGCCCTGGAAGAGGAAAGGAGGAGTGCATGTGGCATGGGAAAAGAGAAGAAGGGCGTGCTTGGAACGAGCCCCCCCCCAACCCCCCCTTCCCTGGAACTTCCTTTTCTGGGCGTCGATTTCGGTAATAGACGGTCAGAAATGGAGAATCGTCCTTCGGGACATACATTAAAATTGGAATTGGAACGATACACAGAAGGGTAGATTAGCAAATGCCCCCTGCTCAAGGATGACACGTCGCATAAATCGAGAAATAGACTCTAGGCTACCAGCCGGGCCGCCCGGGTCCCGGGTGGCCAGCCCGTGCAAGGATCAGGTAAGGTCCCAGCAAAAAAAAACAAAAAACAAAAAAATACAAAATTTCTGAAAAAAAAAATTATGTTATGCAGAAAAATAAACTGAACAACTTTTGCCTCAGGGTCACATCGAAATTCTTCACCAAATTTAAAATAAAAAATAAAATTCAAAAATATTTATTTATTTTATTTTTTTTAATTATTTTGGCCCGGCCGGGCAAGTGACCCCGGGCCACTCTGGTAGCCTAGGAAATAGTCCGAAAAATAAATAAATAAATAAATAAATAAATAATGAATCCTGCCGGTAGTGGGATCCCGACCCCGTCCCCGACCCACTCCAACCTTGGCCCCGCTGCGTAATGATTACAAACAATATCATGGCACTCTACCAAAACATCAATCAATCAAGGACAAGCTACTGAACGAGAAGGGGAGGACCCGGCGAAGTATCCAAAAAAAAAAAAAAAAAAAAAACAGAAAAAACAAAGAAATTGCCCGGATCAACCCTCTAGATAGTCTTAGGAGTAGGTAGTGGAAGGTAAAAGAAACAGAAGTTGAGAGAAGAATATAGAAATAAAGAAAAAAAAAAAAAGAGATGCTCGACGTCTTTCTTCGTTATCCACGTACAGTATGGGCCTCGCTCCACTAATCTCGACCTGCACAAAATAAAAAAATCATGGCGGTGAATCTTTCCATGTTCACTCTCGTTTTGCACATGTCAAGAGAAGTGGAGCGAAGCCCTATCCCCGTTCCATGCAAGTGGGACCTCGCTGCCTGTACCCTAGGTCGGTTTGGTTGCGTTTTTCGCTTTTAAACTTTTCCCCGTTGCTTTCCTTTCTGTTGTCTCGGTCTGGAGTCGAAGCGGCCTCATACCTGGGGCCAAGTCCCACTAGTAGCAGCTTCGAGCTTTTTCAACACCCGAATCTGGACGTGGTTACGGTAATGTGCGTTTGAGAAAAGTCAGTCCGATTTTCTGCATTTCGCAGCATAGCAAAATTTCAAGATGAGTGGGCAGGACACAACCCTATACCCTAACCATTAGGGGCAAGGGGCAACATGAAATCTCCCCTTCACAGAGAGAGGAAACTATGCTTGCAGGGGTCCCCTCTAGATAGTCTTAGGAGTAGGTAGTGGGAGGTAAACAAACAGAAGTTGAGAGAAGAGCATAGGGAAAAAAAAAAAAAAAAAAAAAAAAAAAAAAAAAAAAAAAAAAAAAAAAAAAAAAAAAAACCTCAGGCAAGTGGGAACTTCACTCGGTGTAACACGTAGCATTTTTTCCAGAAGTCTTTTGTTTTTCCTTCTGTTTTTCTTTCTTTTTCTATAGTCGGAATCTTACAGGACGATGGCTTTTATCCTTTTTTTTTTCCTTCTGTTTTTCTTTCTTATTCAATTGTCGAAATCTTACAGGAAATCTGCATTCTGTTTTTATACCTTTTGACTAAGGGCCAGATCCCACTAGCCCCTATTGTTCATTTCTGACAGTTGATCTTCGTAATGGAGGGTGAAAATTGAATAATCCAGGGTAGTGGGATCTGACCCTAATTAAGATCAAGTGTAGTATATCTGTTTTCATCAGTTTAATATCTGATATATGGTCCATCGGGCCATAAGGGGAAACATAAAATAAAATAAAAATCTTACAGGACGATGGCCTTGAGGTATCACACCTGACCAGTCCTGTGTAATTCAGAGATATGTTATTCGTCTGATTCATGCGGGATTCGAACTCAGGTCTGTCTGTTAAACCACCAGTACCTGGCCCAGCTATCGGCCGCGGCTCCGCGCCATTTGGGCTTCGGTCTGCCGGACCGCATTGGCTGGAGGCCGCAGGCAAAACGAAAAAGAAAAACAGCAGGACTTGGTGCGCAGCGTCCGCAGGCAAAACGAAAAAGAAAAACAGCAGGACTTGGTGCGCAGCGTGCTGGGAGGCTCGGATTCAATAGCTGAGCGAGGTACTCGTGGTTTAAACCACCAGTACTTGGGCCAGCTATCAATGCCGAGCCTGAAAACGGGCTGTGTGCCTACCGGCCAGCGCAACAAAAAAATTTGTGTTGGCTGGCAGCGCCAGCCTTGGAGGGCCGGTACCCCAAGCCTCGGGAAGTTGCGGGGTGTTAAAGGCAACGCCCCGCAGCCAATGTACAGGCCACGGGGTGGTTTAACAGTTCTGAGGTAGAATAGTGGGAGGAGTGCGCCTGGAGAAATAACCAAAGAGGTAGGTTGGGAGGGAGTCCCATAGGATTAGGGGGCATCTACCACATGGCCGAGTGCCGAAGGTGACTCTCATATGTCTATAATCCAGCCTCTACAACAACCTGGGCTTAAACCACCAGTACACAGCCCCAGCCTTGCAGTTCGAAACTTGTTGGCACAAGAAAATGTCAGGCCCGTGGCCCAGGTGCCCATGTAACAAAAAAAAAACAGTTCAGCCGCATGGGCGTAGCGTCCTGCATTCCGATCGAGCTACTACCGGGGCCAAGTCCCACTACCTAGCAGTCTTGAGTTTCCTCAACACCCGAATTTGGACGTGTTTCCCACTACCTAGCAGTCTTGAGTTTCCTCAACACCCGAATTTGGACTTGTGTCCGATATGAGCAGCAATTTCAAATTGCATTGAGTTTCCTCAAACGTACATCTCCACAAACACGTCCAGATGGAGGTGTTGAGGATGTTCAGGAAACTGGAAGCTTCTGGAAGTGGGACCTGGCCCCTGAAGCTTTCAGCATTGGCAAATAAATACCTTCCTTTTTCTGAATATGCTAAATTAAATAAGATTCGAGAATAAATTCCCGTTCCGAATTTTTTCCAAGTTCGGTTGCATTGGGCTTAAATTGGACTTCAATACCTTAGTAAGCCCAATGCACCAACAGGCCTATTGTAGTTCAGTTGGTACACCCAATGAACTGTCAAAATATGGACCCACGTTCGAATCCAGTTCCAATCAGATGAACAGAATAAAATACTTCTGAATTACCTGGGCCTATCACTGACAGCTCAGTGATGATATCTCCAGGTCGTTGCCCTTTTAATAACAATAATAAAAGAGCCCAATGTAGATGCAGGATCTACCCACGTCACCGTCTCTTGTTTCATCCATCTCATTCCGAAATGATTTGAGGCTTTGAGCCGAAATGATTATCTCAGCTGTTTACTGAAGGTGACGTGTGTGTACCATTCAGCCGCATTTCGACTATGGGGCTCATTAGACACTCCTTAGAGCTTGCTCGTGAAGGAAGGAAATTTCTTTTGTCGTTTCCAAGGAAATTTCCGCCGTCGTTCCACCTATCCTCGGCCCTCGGGGTGGTCTCCCGAGGACGATTCCGTTTGGTCCCCCGTGGCCCACTTCATAATATCATAGTTGGGTTGCATGTCTTGGTCCATTGGGTAATGTCCGTCTCGCGATGGTGTGGTCCAGCTGCCAAAGGCATGAAAATTTGAAAGGCGACGGAAAAAAAAAAGGGGGAAGTATGTTTATGTCACATGGGAGTTTGTAATGGGCACAAAAAACAGCCTTCGGCGTCTGTGTCAGGGCTTGAGTTCGGAAAGGCGTTCGTAACTCGAGGCCGGCAGTGGTGTCAGGGTAGAGTTTGAAAAGGAGGTTGTGTTTTTTTTTTTTTTTTTTTTTTTCCCCTCCCTCTTCGGTCGCACCGCGCCGCGCCGCGGCTGCAAGGAGTTTTGTTTTTTTTTCTTTTTTTTTCTTTTTTTCTTTTTTTTTCCGGTCGCACGGTGCAAGGAGTTTCTTTTTTTTTTTTTTTTTTTTTGGTCGCACGGGGCCGGGGAGGGCGACGGTTGGCAAAAAAAAAAAAAAAAAAAAAAAAAAAAAAGGTCGGGTTTGGCCGATACATCTCGGCCGTGGCCAATCTGGGGTGTGGCTGAGACATCTCGGCCGTGGCCAATCTGGGGTGTGGCGGAGACATCTCGGCCGTGGCCAATTTGGGGTGACCATGGGCCCGATACACCGTTTTTTTTTTTCTTCTTTCCCTCCAAGCCTCTGCGCGGCGCGTCGCAGCGCTACCAACCGAAAAAAAAAAAAAAAAAACCCTTTTTTTTCTCCTTGCAGCCGCGTGCCGCACGACCGACCGGAAAAAAAAAAAAAAAACAGAATAAAAAAAAAGAAAAAACACAACCGCCTTTCCGAACTCCGCCCTGACACCACTGTCGGCCTTGAGTTACGAACGCCTTTTCGAACTCAGGCCCTGACACAGTCGGCAAAGGCCTGTTTTTCGTGCCTTTAGGAACTCAAAACATGCTGCGTCTGCCGTTGTTTAAAAAAAAAAAACAAAAAAAAAACGAAAACCCAATGGACCTCCCAGTTCGAAATTCCAATTTCAAATCGGGTGCTGAATGTGCCGACGGCGACATGGGCAGGTGGCATCCGTACTGGCAAACAATGGAAACGGGCATTTGCAGTGGTGCAGTGGGGTCGTCGTACATCGTGCACAGTCTTGTGAACGCCCCGTGAAGGTCCATCGTCATCGCCCGCCGCGCGTACGTCTGGAGTCAAGTGACGGGGAACGTCGTGGGCGACTCCTCGCTGACGTTATCGTGGTCGTCCTCCCATTCATAGGCTTTTGTAGGCAGTTGTTCAGTACCTTCACAACACGCATGGCGATGGAGTTCGACGGCAACGACGGACATGCGAAGTTGACGTCGATCAAGAAGACGGCCGTTGCGGCGGCTGTGACAACCGTGCTCTTTCATTGTCACCAGTAGAGGGCATTGGTCAGAATGAGAGCGCAGATCCGCGTGCAGAGGAGAATGACGGCTCATAAAGTCCAGGTCAAAGGGCTGGATACCATGGCCATAACCGAGGCTGTACTCCAGGTTTGCTGCACCATGGCTTGCAATGTTCTTCCACGAGCGACGCCAAGGTAGTGGATGCAAAGGAGGACAGGTGGGGCATGGGAGGATCTCAGGCAATGCGACGACGCGACAGAGGAGTACTTCCAGGAGAAGCTTCGTATGTCGCCACGTGTGTTTCAGGAGATCGCTGAAGGTTTGTCACCTCATGTACATCATCGCTGCAGCCTGAGGCATGTGACGTTCTACAAGGAGCTACTGCAGCCTGATCACATCATCGCTTATGCGTCATACAGGTGGGCATCGGGAGAGACGTACGACCGTAGCATATGCAATTTCGGGATCGGGAGAGCTTCTAGGCTGGTGGCGATATGGGACGTAACAGCGGCGCTGCTGACGATGTACCGGGAGAAGATATGCTGGCGGACGGGGGTGCGCAAGTTGGTTATCCTTCGAGCATTCGCTGACAAAGGATTTCCGAACTGCCATGGGTGCAGGGACGTGCTGCGTGCGGTGAGCGCTGGGGGACTCGGCCACCACCCTTCTCTTCGACCGACGTTTGTCCATCTTGATGCTCTTCTTCACTAACCGCCTCCTGCCTGTACGCCCAGGCACCTCGCCAATGATCCACATGTGGAACAGGAGGAAGACGACAAGCAAAATCGCGACTAGGAGCAGCACTGGCAGCCTTCGAGAGAGGTCGGCCATCAACGACACGTACGACAGGGCTGTAAGCCGACGAGGACGGTGGAGGTCCACCAAACGGTGACGGTGAAGGGAGCAAACGGTAGAGGACATCATACGACAGACGCACCATAACGTTTTCCGTCGCCGACATGGATGGGGATGCGGGAAGGGGGGCAGGTAAAATATTCAAATTTCCCAACCGTTGAACCCCACCGAAGCTGGCAGGAAACCCCAGCGAAGCATGGCGACATCAGCCCCAATTGACGATGAACGCCGACAATGGTAACCGTTGGTGACCCGTTGCACTAGGGCCCAACGTTGAGGCCCGAAGATGCCCATGCAGCCGCTGGCGAAACACCAATGGACCAGCTGAGAAAAGAAGGATCCCGACGGCAAGTGCCTTCATCGCTCCGATTATCGCGGATCCTTGACGTCAGAGGGACCTCAGGAGGTCCCTTGCACTAGGGCAGGAAATGGCTGGGCCACAACGACGCTACAAGGATTCCTTGACAAAATGTTTTCACAAAAATTTCCCAAATTCTTCCCCGAGGATAGGTGGAACGATCACATCCTCGTAGATTTTACGTGCCAGAGGAGTGTCTAACGAGCCCCCATATCATATTCTCTTTCTTTCCTTTTTTTTTCTTTTTTCTTTTTTTTCTTTTTTTTTTCTTTTTTTCCTTTTTTTTTTTGAGAAACGTGCTATATCATATTGAATTTCTCTTGTTTAGTGCATGAGAGCTTCTCTGAGGGCATAATCACACCAGGTCCTTTTTGACTCAGCTCGGGAGGTGATTGCAGTCAGGTGCATCCAGGTCTGGCCGTATTGTCATCACATACATTTGAAAACGTGCTAGTGTGAGTATGGGCCTCGCTCCACTACTGTCCCCTGTACAAATCTGTGGACAAATCTGTGGACAGTTCACGGACAGCAGTCAGAGAATTCAACACCTGGGAAAGGCGGCATCGCTCCACTTACTGTCCGCTGTACACCTCTCAAATTCGTGAGTTCACTACCAGAAGCAGTGATAGAATAGGGTTTTGTCAGCCCGAAGTCGAGGTGCACTCTCCAAATTCGCGTCCTCACGGTGAGTCCCTTGAAGGACTTTCCGCGTAACGAGTTTTGCAGGCGGGGAGCTGTACATTCACCGACAGTCTATCTTCCAATGGGTTTCTGAACACTGTCCAGGACAGTGGATCTTCCACAGGGGTTTCCGAACACTGTACAAGCCACTTTGCACATGTACAGTGGACAGCAAGTGGAGCAAAGTACGACTGTCCGTTTTTGTACAGTGGACAGTAGTGGAGCGAGGCCCTATGCCCTGAGTAGGGAAAGAATGAAAAAAGGAATCCCATTATCCTCTTTTTTTGTTTCGTTTTTTTTTTTTTTGGGGACAAGACACATTGCATTCATTTACAACAGAGACAAAGGAGGTCGCGAATCCATCCGCATCTCAACGTGGAAGCTGGGGCTATGACCCAGATTCGGCTGACTCAGATCTGGAAAGCGGGAAAGTGGGTCCAGCACGAGAAGAGGGGAATCCCATTATCCAAGCAAGGGAAAGAACAATCAAGTTTTTACTAGTTCATCACCAGGAGAGGGGAGGCCGCGGTACCCTGCCAAGATACTTCATTTGGCCATAGATTACACAGATCAGCGGCCAGAGACGTAATATCGAGCGGGGGGTGCAAAAAGGAACCACCTCCACACACGGCCGCTCCCAAGGGGCATCGTCTGTATATCAGAGCAGTAAAAAATCACACCCTTCCAAAGGCTATTGATTCATCTCCAGCCTAAGCTTCAAGAATCAAGATCATGCATTTGCACGGATGGACTGTACATTGGTGGTACTATCCAGGGTGAGATCCCCACTACCATCTTCCGCCGAGGATATAACATAACTTTCCGGCCAGATACAGTCATGATAAGGGTGCGTACTGCTCGGGGGATGATGGTAGCATCTACCGGTAGGTCAAGCCCCAGTGCCAGGCAATATGTTCTCAACTTTTTTTTTTTTTGGATGTTCTCAACTTCTCAAACGTGAAAGATGAAGGTCAGTCACTACGCTCATATCATTATTGAGCTTATCCCACTACTACTACAGTAGCGGATAAATTAAACACAAAAAAAAGAAGAAAAAGCAGGTTACCGTAGCTGCGTTTTGTGCTTAAAAGGGGCTACCCCCTTACATTATTTTGTCTATCTGATGGGATCAGGACTCCAGCTGAGGATATGTGTACCAGTTGGATTCAGTGAGGGGTCTCCTAAAGTATCCTTACTATTGCTTCCTCCCCTCCCCCCCTCCCCCCCCTCCCCCCCTCCCTTTATTTAATAAGCAAACGTCTAATGCGGGGCCCCCTTACGAATGTGATATGACGATCCTCCACAAATAGGGACCCCTTTCTGGACGGCCGGGTTGTATACGTGGGAAGCTGCACCTGATGGAAACCAGGTCCAACGTCCGATAACAGCATACAAATACAAAAAAATATATATTATATGGAAATTGACGTGGGGGGGCAGTAATTGAGTGTCATTGATCGTTCGCAAGCTAAGGACCTCAACGTGACGCTGGACCCGACCTCAACATGAATCGTTGTTAGTGAAAGAAGGACCTCCAAGTTGTCTGGATGGGGGCGAGGGCGAGCCCCTGATGATACCAAGGACATTTATTTGAGTGCCATCAAACAGCTGGGGAAAATTAAAAAAGCGAAAACAAAAAAGAAAAGCTGAGAGCACTTGACTTCCGCCGTGGAGGACGACGACTGCCTTCTTTTCTTTTTTCTTTTTTTTTCTTTTTTTTCTTTTTTGACGACTGCCTTCCCCGAAGCTCACAGGCCCAACCCCTACTACCCTCCGCCGGGTCCAAGTCCCACTAGCAGCGTTGAGTTTCCTCAACGCCTGAATCTGGACGTGTGTGTGGAGATGTGCAGTTGAAGCTCAACACGATCTCGGCACATCTCCACAAACACGTCCAGATTCAGGGCGTTTGAGCAAACTCAACGGTGCTAGAGCCTAGCGGGACTTGCCCCCCTCTGGAGGGCGGAGCATTCCGCCTTCTCCTAGCACCTCTCGAACGCCTTTCTTCACCTGTTGGCCTTGCGCACATACCTATGGCTTACTCTCCTACATCCTTCCCCCGAATACAACGTCCGGTCATTATACCTGAATTTGGGGTATCTTTCAGTCTAAATACAGCTATAATGACCGTACGTTGTACTCGGGGGGAGCGGATAGAAGGTAGTAACCAGACCCCACACCGCACTTGTTCCAATTCTCTCTCCCGACCTCTTCCTACCACCTCCTCCCAATGCTTTTTTTTTTTTTTCCACTATTGTTTTGTGGGACGCCGGTTTCTCGATTTATGCGTGTCATGCTAATCTTCTCTGTATCGTTCCAGTTTTAACGGATGTCCCAGAGGACGACGCCGGTTTCCCACCAATGGCTCAGAGCGTCCTGATTGTTTCGGGGGAAAAAAAAGAAGAAAACAAGAAGAATCCGTTTACTAACAGTCGCATCTGTATACCATTAACGGACATACCATTAACGGGCATGCCAGTGGAGCGGGTTAGTGGAATTTTTTTTTTTTAATCCTTTTTTTTTTTTTTTTTTCAACTCCTCTCTTTGTCCGGCCAGTGGGACAGGAACTACACAGAGGTCCTTCTGGGGCGTGGTCCCACTAGCAAAGAGGGTCGGAATGCCTGAATCTGGACGTGATTGTGGAGAGGTGCAGGAAATCGAGATTGAACTGCTTTTCTGCATCTCTGCATAAAACACATCCAGATGCAGGAGCTTGATCCTATCCTCTTTGCTATTGGGACCTCGGCCCTGGACATCCGTTACAATTGGATGACACGCATATATCAAGAAATGGACCCAAAAAAAAAAAAA
>BFEA01000012.1:3714056-3726529 GCA_003427395.1 Chara braunii
GTATACTAGATCTCCTCAGCTTTCTGGCGAGGTAGAAGGGTGCCCCAAGTGCAATTGCGATCTGTATCTTGCCCCAGAGTGCAATTATAACTCGTTTACTATGACTCTACTGAAGTTAGCCCCCCCCAAAAAATAGAAGGGTCAGTGACTTACGTGCAAGCGGCACCTCCCGCCCGACAGGTAGGTACGCAGGCTACGCGGCACCTTGGCTCTCGGTCGGAGACGTGAAGCTGACGCCCTAAAATCAATGGGTGGTCAAGAGCCACTTTTTCTTTGCCAGGAGCCAAGTCCCACTAGCAGCGTTCAGCTAGCTCAACGCCTGAATCTGGACGCTTTTGCGGAGATGTGCAGAAATGGTGTCGAGTTTCCTGAACTGCACGTCTCGACAAACACGTCCAGATTCAGGAGGCGTTGAGCAAGATCAACGCCGCTGCGCGTGGGACTTGGCCCCGCGCAGTAGCTGCTTAGGTACGTAGGCTACGGTAGGTAGGTAGTGAACTGCGGATTTCAGAACGGATTCTAGGTCAGGACCTTTCTCTCTCTCTCTCTCTCTCTCTCTCTCTCTCTCTCTCTCTCTCTCTCTCTCTCTCTCTCTCTCTCTCTCTCTCTCTCTCTCTCGATCTCGAGCAGCAGCAGCAGCAGCAGCAGCAGCAGCAGCAGGACCGTGGTCCCATTAGCAAAGAGCATCGGATTGAATGCCTGAATCTGGACGTGTTTGAGGACAGGAGCAGCAAGTCGAGATCGAACTGCTTTTCTGTATCTCTGCGTAGAACATAGCCAGATTCAGGATTTCTATCCTATCCCCTTTGCCAGTGGGACCACGGCCCAGGGGAAACAAAAAAGAGATTGATTGGTTTACTGACAAGTGAGAGAACTCAGCAGACAATCCTCCGTGACTGGAAAAACAGCAGACACAGCAAGCTGGCAACCAGTCAAATTGAGTCAATGACAAAACCAAGTTATCACAGTACATTAAAGTAGGGCAAAGCACAGTACATTAAAGTAAAGCAAAGCAGAGCACAGTACATTAAAGTAGAGCAACGTGTCCTTCGGGACATCCGTTAAAATTGGAACGATACAGAGAAGATTAGCATGGCCCCTTTCTTTGAAAAAGGGAAAAAAAAAAAAAAAAAAGTAGAGCAACGCAAAGCACAGTAGATTAAAGTAAAGCAAAGCACAGTAGAATCTGAGTAGATTAAAGTAAAGCAAAGATAAGACTGCAAAGCCGGTGGGTATGGCTACCCCAACGGGTTAGGACTGCGGCCACGCAGTCATCATCAGGGGCGTGGTCCCACTAGCAAAGAGGATCGGATCGAATACCTGAATGTGGACGTGTTTGTAAACAGGTGCAGGAAATCGAGATTGAACTGCTTTTCTGCATCTCTGCATAAAACACATCCAGATTCACAAGCTCGATCCTATCCTTTTTGCTAGTGGGACCTCCGCCCACGGGGCGGTGCACCAAAACTTCTCCCTACTTCATGTCCAACGGACTACAGTCCCGCCTGCACCGTTGAGCCGTCAGCAAGCATCCGGGAGAGCGGTGTCGGACCCAAAGAGGACCTTTTTCTTTTTTTTTTTCTCTCTGGAGCAGCAGGGGGGAATAAAAAAGAGAGAGAGAAACCCTTCTCTGTATCGTTCCAATTGTAAACAGATGTCCCAAAGGACTCTTTTTGATAAAAGGTCTCAAAGCTTACTACGTGAAGGTCCGAGGACTTTCTGGACTGCTGGTCGACCTTCGTGGACGCATCTGCCAGTAAATACGACCAGATTCATTGAGAGAACCTGGTCGTCGATAAGAGCAGAGGCATCCACTATCGATTGCACGATCCACACGGTCAATCAAGAGTTGACAACCGCCTCTTTCTTTTTTCTTTTTTATCAGATATTATTTTGGGGAATTTTTATTACAAACGGGCCCAGTGCCCAAGGCTTGCATCAATCACATACAAACTCATCCACATGACAGGGCCAACCTCTGGGGCGTGGTCCCACCAGCAAAGAGGATCGGATCGAATCCCTGAATCTGGACGAGGTTATGGAGATGTGCAGGAAATCGAGATTGAACTGCTTTTCTGCATCTCTGCTTGAAACCCGTCCAAATTCAGGAGCTTGATCCAATCCTCTTTGCTAGTGGGACCTCGGCCCTGGTCAACCTCCAATGAAACTCAGATGAAAGTCAGATGTGAAAAAAAAAAAAAAAAAAAAAAAAACACTCAGGTGTGTCTATCTACCTGGTGGCCGACTTCCACTGACGCTCTACGGTTTGGAATGAGGAATTGGGAAAGTGGGACTTGGCCCCCACTAGCAGCGTTGAGCTACCTCAACGCCTGAATCTGGACGTGTTTGTGGAGACTGTGCAGTTCAGGAAACTCAACACCAGTTCTGCACATCTGCGCAAAAGCGTCCAGATTCAGCCGTTGAGCTAGCTCAACGCTGCTAGTGGGACCTGGCCCCGGGCAGTGGGACTTGGGCCCTGGGTAGTGGCACTTGGCCCTGGGCCCTCCAAAACTGTCATTTTGCACGTGGGATGCACGTGCGTACTACCTTCTTGCCCTGAACACAACAACGATTACAACGCACCCTCATTTTGCCTGTATCGGGCCGGAAACATACCTTGTATACGTTCATTTTCAAGGTGCCTTATGTTCGGGGGAAGACTGTACTCGACGGACAAAGACTGACCTACTTTTTCTTTTGCCTCGGATTTTTTTGTTTCGGACCTAGAATTCGAAGACCAACGGCCCTAAAAAAAAAAAAAAAAAAAAGAAGACCAACGGCCTGAAATAAGAATCTTCTTTTTTTTTTCCCTATTTGTTTATGTAAATGTCCCCTTACCTTGCGGTTGACGAGTCCTCCCTCCTTTCTCCCCTTCACCACCGCCGCCCCAACTCTCGCCCAACCGCCCCCCCGCGCTCCCCCGCGGCCCTTCTTCCTTCCTATTCCAGGCGTCAGAGCGTCAGAGCGTCAGAGCGTCAGAGCATCGACCAGAGGCCCAATACAGCGTAGTATTTTTTTTATTTTTTTTAAGATTAAAAATGAAACCTAAAACAAAAAAACACAACGGTAGATTCCTTTATTTATTTACTTTTTTTGGGACCATTTCTCGATTTGTGCGTGTCATATATCCTCGAAAGCGCAGGGCGGCAGGGGCCATCCATGCTAATCTTCATTCTCTCTGTATCGTTCCAATTTTTTAACGGATGTCCCGAAGGACACAACGGTAGATTCCTTCCCTCGGTCATCTCGTAAAATTCGAGCGTGGTGCAGGTTTCGTTATATTACTTGGTATTTATATTACTTGGTATTTTGGTGACATTAAGGGCCTCGCTGCAATACTCACCAAATGACCAAAACGGGAATGAATCTTCCGCTAGAACATGGAAAGATGGCCCCCCAATCGTTCTTTTTTTTTCCCTACATTTTGTGAGTCGTGAGGCGAGGCCCTAAAGCCGTAGCTTCGCCGACTTGTTAGGGGGTAAAGCGTTAAAAGCGGCCAGATGCATGCAGCGTAAAGACCTCCTGTGATCATGGACTCCTCCCCGCCCCCTCGCCCCCGCCCCCGCCCCCGCCCCCAAATGAACAAAATGGGAATGAATCTTCCGCGGGAACATGGAAAGATGCCGCCTCCCATCATTCTTTCCTTTCTGCATTTGGTGAGTCGTGAGGCGAGGCCCTAAAGCCGTAGCTTCACCGACTTGGGCGTGAAGCGGTAAGGGTGGATTTTTTGGCCAGTCTTCCAATGTTTATTCCTGATACGGAAAATCTAAGGGCGTGAAGCGGTAAAAGCGGCCAGATGCATGCAGCGTAAGGACCTCCTGTGATCATGGACTTCCCCCCCCCCCCCCCCCCCCCCCCCCCCCCCCCCCCCCCCCCCCCAACTTCCACAAGTGCCCCCTTAGGCAAGTCCCACTTAGCCGAATTCTCAATTTCGGACCGTAGATTTCGAAGATCGACGGTCAGAAATGAAGCATCAGCGTAAGCGGGAATTGGGCCCCCCTGTGGACTGCGGATTAGATGGTAAATGATCGGAAATTCCGGAGGAAATAATGCATTCAACCTTGGGCCATAGAACGTCATAAGAATGTATCTGCAGCTGCAAGACTGCAAGGACGCGAAGAATGAATCGGGATTATTAACAGATCCAGATAAGTTCAGAATATTATGCAGTGGAGCGAGGCCCCTTATCCGCAAAACTTTTTCAGTTGTAACGATAATGCTGAGATACGCACGTCCGCTAACGATAATGAGATACGCACGTCTGCTAAGACTGAGCGCATATACTCACACGACGATGTTTTACTGATTTATAGACGTAAAATTGCCGTCAGATGCATCCAGACTCGGCCGTAAATGTGGTCAGGTACATTTATGATAGAGCCCGTCTTCCCCGGAACATAACGCACCCTCAAAAGGAGTGTATACAAGCTATATTTCCGGCCAGATACAGCCAAAATAAGGGCGCGTTGTGTTCGGGGGAAGACGGTAGTGAAAGTACGCCCTGATATCATCATGGTTGTTAGGAAATTGGCACATAAATAACGGTGAGGAAATACCGCAAATCAATTTTTTTTAAACTTACTATCATTATATATAGGGATAATTTGCAAAATACCCTTATAAGTTGAGGTACATGCCAAAATGCCCCTGAAAGATGAGGATAGAGCGGAATATGCCCTTTTGGGCCGAAAACTTGGTGTTGTGTTGTGTTGTGCCCCTGTCAGGCGGGTGCGCAACTTTGCAATTTTTTATTTTTTATTTTTTATTTTTTTATTTTTTTATTCTTTTTACTTTTTAATAAACTTTGCAACCTGGACCTCCCCCCGTTTGGGCCTTGGGCTTTTATGCAATAGTGCCTAGGAGAAGTTGGCAAGTACAGGGGCATTTTGCAAGTTGGATGGTACCCGGTGGGCGTATATTGCAAAGAGTGCGGTCCAACTGACGCCAGGGGTATTTCATTAAAAAAAAAAAAAATCGTCAGGGGGGCATTCTGCTCTACCCACATCTTTTTGGGGCATTTTGGCATATATCTCAAGTTATAGGGGTATTTTGCAAATTATCCCTTTATATATATATATATATTGTCAAATTGTATATATCGTATTTCTGAACAAATAAACAAAAAATGTACCAACGGGCCTATATAGCTCAGTGTGTACACGGTCTTCCCCCGAACACAACGCACCCCCATTTTGCCCGTATCGGGCCGGAAACATACCTTGTATACACTCATTTTCAGGGTGCGTTATGTTCGCGGGAAGACCATTTCTTGATTTATGCGTGTCATCCTTGCGCAGGGGCCGTGCGAATCTTCTCTGTATCGTTCCAATTTTAACGGATGTCCCGAAGGACTGTTCGCGGGAAGACGGTAGGGCCAAGTCCCACTTACGCTGATTCTTCATTTCTGGCCGTTGATCTTCCTAATCTACGGTCAGAAATTGACAATTCGGATAAGTGGGACTTGGTCCCTAAGCTGTTGAAATGCACACCCGAGTTCGAATCCAGCCGCAATCAAACGAACAGAAGTTACAGAACAGAATAGTAATTGTCGATTACCTGGCAGTGCTGGTCAGCTTGATGATGATATGTCAAGGCCGTCGATTGCCCTTACTAAGGAAAAAAAAAAAAAAAAAAAAAAAAAAAAAAAAAAAAAGAAGAAGAAGAAGAATAAAAAAAAAGAAGAAGGTTGAACTTGCCTCTGATTGGAGGCGAACGAAAAGTGGAGGCATATTACTCGAAAAAGGATTTTCCTGAATGGATCCGACCGCAAATGTGCAAAGAGACATTCGAGGATCAGATATTAAACTGTGTGTGTGTGTGTATGTGTATGTGTGTGGTCCGTATAGACTGTGTGTGTGTGTGTGTGTATGTGTGTGGTCCGATGGACCACGGATCAGATATTAAACTGATCAGAGCAGATACTACTACACTTGATGATCTATTTTTAGCCAAAAGGCCGAGAAAGGTATACGAACAAAATTTGACTGAGCGTCCCTCGCTCAAGTTCTCGCCCGAATTTATCGACCGCACTGTCACCGCAGGGCCGAGGTCCCACTTCAACATGGATTGGATTGAACGCCTGAATCTAGACGTGTTCCTGGAAAAGTGCAGAATTTCGAGATTGAACAGCATTTCTGCATCTCTGCTTAAAACACGTCCAGATTTAGGAGCTAAATCCAATCCTCTTTGCTCACCATGCTCCAGGTTTGTATTTCAACAGCGAGCATTTTGCACGTAGCTGCGCCTCCCGTTTCGTCGTCCCCGACCCTTAGAGGACAAACACAGCAGTGTCTAGCGTCTTCACCCGAATAGAACGCCCGGTCATTATAGCTGTATTTGGCCCAACTTTCGGTCCAGATGCAGCGATAATGACCGGGCGTTCTATTCGAGTGAAGACGGTAGCTTGTGCTAGCCACTGGCCAGCCCCCACTAGCAAAGAGGATTGGATTAAGAGCCTGAATCTACTAGATCCATCCCATCAGAAATACAGAATTATTGTGAGGTCCCCGCCCTCGTCCCTTTTTACGTTGCAATGAAATTACTTGCTTATTGCTTTGGGCGCTGACCTCGACTTCAAGTTGTGCCTCCCACTAGCAAAGAGGCGAGCTCCCACTAGTAAAGAGGATTGGATTAAGAGCCTGAATCTTTTCTAGTGGGAGCTCGCCTCTTTGCTAGTGGGAGCCCCCACTAGTAAAGAGGATTGGAGCCTGAATCTGGATGAATTATATACTTATTTACGGAATAATTATTTCACATTTCAAGTTTTCAACCCGATGGCGAGAGGTCGACTTGCCGTGGGGAGCTCCCACTAGCAAAGAGGATAATAATTGGATTAAGAGCCTGAACCTGGATGTGTTATAGGCGGAGATGCAGAAAACAAGACGGTCCCTTACAGACCACGTCCCATGTGGAATGGAATTGCTCTTCGACGGAGTGGATCTGACTGATCATAGCAAAACCGAACTCCACTGTGACAGGGAAGAAAACATGGGCGGAGGGCCGATGTCCCACTACCAAGCAAAGAGGATTGGATTACACGCCTGAATCTGGACGTCATTTTGGAGAGGTGCAGAAAACGTGTCTGATTCGTCTGCTTTTCTGAGTCCCCGCATCTAAGACTGTCACATCACTTTCAGTCTTTCACACTCTTCATCCAATCCTCTTTGGCAAGGTGCAGAAAACGCCTGAATCTGGACGCGATTTGACCTCAGGTTGAATTGTGCTTCTTGTGCTTCTTCTTGTGAACTACGTCTTCCACAACAAGTGCTACAGGGGTGAGTCTCAGCCTCAGAAGTAGGTCCGAGGCTAGGTGACCCCTCCACTCGCCATGTACTCTGTCCAATTTCCAAACCATGTACTACTGCCCCGGGCACTGGGAAGTCCAAAATTTGAATAAAAAATTGCTGCACTACTCTCGAAATGTGCAAAACGAGAGTGAATCTTCCGGTAGAATATGGAAAGATACACCGTCCAATATTTTTGAATGTTGTGCATCTCGAGAGTAGTGCAGCGAGGCCCTATGTCTGGGAAGTTCAACAGGAATGGAAGATATTCATCATTTTTTACTGCTCTGATGAGTCTGCGCTCAATTTCGCGGGCTTATTTCATTGTGGGAATGGTGGAGACATTTTAATGACCCACTGCCTGCAGTAGGAAGGTACAGGATGGGATGATGGGCTAGTTAAACCGCCATTACCTACGGATTGGGACGGCCGCCGTTAACGCGGAAGGCGAATCGGCCTGCACCTCCTGTCCAGATTCATTTGAGGCTGCCTGGCCGGGGGTACGATAAGTGCCGTAGGTACAGGATGGGATGATCAGTTAGATCAGTTAGTTTGTGCTCATGGGGATTAGCTTCCAGAAGAAGACCCCCTTTCCCCCATCACTTGGTAGACACAGTAGTAATCATTGTGGGACCACAAAAAAGCAGTATGTCTGGACTCTTTGAAATCTTCGGAATGCTTTCCAAAAGAAATATAATAATAATAAAAAAATCTTCGGAATGCAGGTGCGAGAATCGAGTGTGCAAAGGGTGGGGGCTGAAATATTAAGTCTGCCATAAAGCAAGCTACTATGTCCACCCTCCCCCCCTTCTTGCCGATCTACAGCCCGTTTTTAAAGACAATTTAGGATCTGTAGTCCTGTTTTCACATTTTTATGTTAGTTGCAGTACAACTTTTTCTTTCATATTTTTAATTTTTTATGGCACACCATTTAAAACTGTTGTCACTGTGTTGTGCATCATTGGCCGCGGCCCGGGATGGGCCTGGCCAGGGGGCAAGTCCCACTAGCAGCGTTGGACTACCTCAACGTCTGAATCCGGACGCTTTTGAGGAGATGTGGAGAGATCATGGTGTTGAGTTTCCTGAACTGCACATCTCCACAAACACGTCCAGATTCAGGCATTGAGGTAGCTGAACGCGGCTGCTCGTGGGACTTGCCCCTGGCCAGGAGGGCCTTGCTCAGCCTCGCATGGCTTTGGCGCAAATGTAAGGGACGCCGGGGCAAGGTCCCACTTGCACGGATTAAGAGATTCTGGCCATTGATCATTGCTATCTACGGTCAATATCGCATAATTGGTGTAAGACTGTAAGTGGGACCTAGGCCCCGGACTGTTTTCCGGCCAATAATGGAAAAAAAAAAAAAAAAAAAAAGCACAAAGTTAACAAGCTTCGATAGTAGATCCGAGTCCACAGAGCATGGGGGCAAGGTCCCACCGGTGAAGAGGATTGGATTAAGCGCCTGAATCTGGCGCTCGGGGTAGTGGAGAGGTGCATAAATCACGATGCATCTGCTTTTTTCTGCATCTCTGCAAAGAACACGTCCAGATTCAGGCATCGAATCCAATTCTCTCTTTGCTACCGGGACCTTTGCCCCGCGGTGCTCATGGCCAGCTGGCAGCTTTTCACAACCCAAGGGCCAGATCCCACTAGCCCCCCCTATTCAACCCTATTGTTCAGTTCTGACCGTTGATCTTCGTAATCGAGGGTGAAAACTGAATATTAATCAAGGGTACTGGGATTTGACCCTAAGCTTCTGAGCCCATCTACGTAGCCTCGCAATTTTTTTTATTTTTTTTTTCTTTTCTGGGAAGCCTCGCAATTTTCCCCACTCAGGCCATATGGGCCTCGCTGCACTACTCTCGAAATGTGCAAAACGAGAGTGAATCTCCCCGTATAATATGGAAAGATACACCGCCATGATTTTTGTCTTTTGTGCATGTCGAGGGTAGTGCAGCGAGGCCCCATAACTCACACGTCGGGGGTATGAAATTCGTCACAGTGGATGCATACGACCGCTTTCATGGGAGTAAGCAGGCCTACCCCGGGGGGACGCACCCGACGCCAATCACGTCCACAGACAAGTTGGGAAAAAAAAAAAAAAAAAAAAAAACATCGTCCCGTCAGTAATACCCTCATAATGCTTTAATGACAGAAACTTCTGAAAATAATCAGCGACAGAAATGGAATGCTGATCATTCCAGGAAATAATACTATAGGGCATCGCCACAGTGGCCACACCACTCTCGAAACGTGCAAAATGAGAATGAGCTTCCCGCTAGAACATGGCCAGATGCGCCCGCCACATTTTTGTCTGTTTCACATTTCCAGACTGGCGTGGCAAGGGTTTATGGTCGCTTTTTTTTTATTTTTTTTGTGTCAAATGTGCATGCCATGCCAAAAATGTTCCGCTGGTGTAAAAAGTACGCAATTGTTGAATAATGAGTACGTGTGGTGAGTGAGTGAAGAGCTACAGGAATGAGGGGAGAGAAAAAAAAAAAAAAAAAAAAAAAAAAAGAGGGGCGGGGTCTGCTGCCTGGCGGCCTTTCAGCAGTTGAGTTGATTCAGCTCGATTTTTTTCGCTGTTGTATGTGTACTGCCTTTTGGCCACTGGGACCGTTTCTACGACATCATTCATTCATGGGTTGGGTCGGTGGAAAAGTGAAACCTTTCTAGTTTATCTGCTTCAGAGGCACTGGACCAGGAGCATGGTCCCATAATCTCCCATTAGCGAAGGGGATAGGATAGAAATCCTGAATGTGGATGTGTTTTCCAGATTCAGGCATTCGATCCGATCCTCTTTGCTAATGGGACCACGCACCAGGTGGGCTTTTTTTTTCTTTTTTCTTTTATTATAAAAGGGAAACGGCCCTTCACGTTAGATATGGTCATTGAACTGACCGGCCCTTCAGAATGATTTGATTCTCTTCATCTTAAGGTATCTGGACTGGACTCGAACTTGAGTCTGTATTTCAACAATGCAGGGGGTGTCCCAACCGCAGGGGTGTCCATCCAAATTTTCGGACCCAGGGACTTTCCATTATCGCAACAAGCGGGTCACTATATGCTCAGCTGAAGCCGGGGCCGAGGTCCCACTAGCAAAAAGGATAGGATCGAGCTCCTGAATCTGGATGTGTTTTATGCAGAGATGCAGAATAGCAGTTCAATCTCGATTTCCTGCACATCTCCATAATCTCGTCCAGATTAAGGCATTCGATCCGATCCTCTTTGCTAGTGGGACCACTCCCCGGGTAATGGGGCCCCTTATCTCAATTTGTTCGTTATACATGTGTTCGTATGGGACGCTGGGCCCGGGTCCCAGCACCGGCTGCTACCCGCGAATACACTATGCTCAAAACACCAACCCATTGCGGCATCCATGGTGGGAGGGACGGAATTTTTTTTTTTTTTTTTTTTGGACGGAAAAAAATTGGTAATACAGCTACGATTATTCTCTTTCAGCATAATTGCCCTCGTTCTTTTTTTATATATTTTTTATTTATTTTAAAAGTAATTGCCCTCTTTTCGTCCGGACAGTGGTGCTAGCGGGCCTAGCTCCGTTGGTACACTCGAGGAGCTGTTGAAACCAGATACAATCAGGTAAACAGAATAATATAATTACTTTTATAATATAAGCTGCGACTTGCTTTAAATAATAATAATAATAATAATAATAATAATAATAATAATAATAATAATAATAATAATAATATAATTCTTGAGTTACTTGGGCGCCGTCAGCTCGGACATATCTCAAGGCCATTGCCCGTTTCGTAAAATAAAAAAATAGTCATAAATAGATTGCTACAGAGTCCAGCCGCCAAAAAAAGACAGGAAAAAAAAAAAAAAGATTGCTATAGCCCGCTGTTATTCTCAGGGCGTACTCACACTACCGGTAGCACTACCTTAACTGTATCTGACCCCATTTGCGATCTGACCAGAATGTATCTGACCGCAATTACATCCAGAAATAAGTTAAAAAGTGCTAGTGTGAGACTGTGAGTATGCCCTCATTCAGTTCGCATTATACTTTTTTTTTTTTTTCCTTCCGGACTGCGCGGCTTGTGCCTAGTCCCTAATTTAGCCACGGAACGGCTAGTAGTATGATATATCGACGCTCCTATGAAACAGTTACACAGATCTGTCTTTTTTTTTTTTTTTTTTTTTTTTTTTTTTTTTTTTTTTTTTTTTTTTTTTTTTATTTGGACCATTTCTTGATTTATGCGTGTCATATCCTTGAAAGCGCAGGGGCCATCCATGCTAATCTTCATTCTCTGTATGGTTCCAATTTTTTTTTTACGGCTGTCCCGAAGGACACAGATCTGTCTTCAACTTTCCGCCTTAAACGGCGCCTTTATATTTATTTTCTACCTGCCGCGTAGTCTGGTAGCCTTCTTTTCCTTTCTTTCTTTTTGAAAAGGCCGACAGTTAGTATAAAAAAAAAAAAAGAAAAAAAGAAAAGGCCGACAGTTTTCAGATATCATCGTGAAAAGTTGAAAACTGCCCTGGCCCCTGGGGCGTGGTCCCACTAGCAAAGAGGATCGGATCGAATGCCTGAATCTGGACGTGTTTGTCGAGAGGTGCAGGAAATCGAGATTGAACTGCTTTTCTGCATCTCTGCATAAAACACATCCAGATTCAGGAGCTCGATCCTATCCTTTTTGCTAGTGGGACCTCGGCCCTGCCCGGCCCCCTATGTCATTCACGAATTTCGTTCCTCGCTTCCTATTTCGATTCGATTCTGATTCATTCCAACTCTCTTCTCTTAGCTATGGAAGTCGCTGCCATAGCTGTGCTAATTGCCTTTCTCTCAATGACATGTATAGCTATGGAAGTCGCCACAACAGCATAGTCAGTAGTCCAGAGTGCGTGCGTGCGTGCATATACATGAGACAAAGGCAATCGGCACAGCTATGGCAGCGACATCGCAAAGATAGCATAGTCGAGCCAAGTCTCCACAGAAAAAAATAGAATGCCAATCGGGAAAGAACGGCGCTACGACGCGCGGGGGAGGGGGGGGGGCCTAATTAAGGGCCTAGCCACACCAGTCTCGAAATGTGGAAAAAAAAAAACAAAAAAAAAAACATGTCTATTAGCTTAGGCTACCGGCGGGGGCCGCCCGGGTCACCTTATTTTCCCGGGCGCCCCACCCGTGCGAGGACCCGGGAAGGTCCCAGGCAAAAAAAAAAAAAA
>BFEA01000012.1:3743078-3767367 GCA_003427395.1 Chara braunii
CTCTCTCTCTCTCTCTCTCTCTCTCTCTCTCTCTCTCTCTCTCTCTCTCTCTCTCTCTCTCTCTCTCTCTCTCTCTCTCTCTCTTCTCGAAAAACGATGCATCTGAATGATTGTCCCTCTCTTGAATGAGAATAAGTCGGCCTCCTGTTTTTTTTGTGAAAGAACTTCTTCCGGAACTCTTCCATTAGTTTCCTGGGTAGTCCTCCTACGCAAGGACCCCGCCTACTTGTCTTGTGAACGATGAATGCGTGTGTATTGTGCAATGCGATCCATCTTTTCCTGTGAATGTCTCATTTTCGCACCTCCCACAGTGAATGCATGTATAGAGATGCGTGAACCTTTCGGATTGATTAGACGACTGTCGTCGGAATCTTGTTCGAGAATACAAGAGTGTTTAGATCTATAGTCCCGAATGCACTGCGCATGTCATCTGCGTTATGCGGCACGACATCAGCAGCCACGCCACTAGGCGACCTTGAGAAACAAGGCACCGGGCCAACGTTGTGTTGAACTGGGTCACGGGTCGGTCCCTTAGCCCTATGCATGATCAAGCTGATGTGTGTCTGCTCCCTCGTGTGTCGAGAAGGGTAGATCGAGGGTCGCCTGAATGATTTTTGCTCTTAATATGTGGACTGACAAACACCCTTCGATTGGGCGCCAACCTCCCGTATCTCCCATCCCAATGCAACCTTTTCCGTACAGTGAGGAAAGGATACGTGTATGTGAGTGGGACGTGAGAGAAGCCGTCACACAAATCGGCGAGCAGTATTACTTCCCTCCGACCAACCGTTGTTCAGGGTTCGTAGACGCCGGATTTGTTATTATCGATACGCACTTTCCACCCTACTCGATATTGTTGTCGTTTAACGAGCTGATCGTCATTCCGTGGACAGCAGTGACGCCCCATTGGCCCCGCACTCTGTGCACGGAGTGCCAGCGTTTCGATCGCTACGAAGCAAAGGGCTTCCGCTACCGAATACGGAGTGAGGACGAACATAAGGAAAGAGCCACTCGGTTGAGACCATCCACGTTGGATTCGGAACTGACCAGTGAACGACGACGAGATCTGATACGAAAATGAGACACGCGAAGCGTGCCAGAGCCTTTCTGTTCTAAACGTCGGGTTGTAGCCCGGTGGGAAGCCCGACAATACTTTCTGGATTGAATTTGGATCCTTCTGTTTTCGCGCCATATCCGTGCGCGCAGCCCGTGACGCGCGAAACTAATCGACTTGCTTCATCGGACCAACACGGGGGATTTCAGTTCCGTCTGTGTCCCCACACTCAATTTCCAAAAATCCTTGGCACAACCCATCTTGTTGTTTTTCTGGGCCTCTTTTCCGCACAGCTAACACTCCGAACGGAAGACAGCATCGGGCGTGAGGTTGGTATCGGAGCCGACACGTGTCGGTTCTGATGATAGTAAGTTGAACTGGCGAGAGGTAGGAGAGACCCTCAACTAGCTCGTCGAGATCGCCCAGTAACCCGGTCTCAGTCTCGTGCGGCTGCACCAGCAATACCAATGGTGGACGATACTAGGGTGATCGTTAGCATCCCTGCCCCTTTTCACTTCTTCCCTAACCATACCCATCCCGAGGCTTGGCTGGAAGCTGTCGAAGCTCAAAACTACAGCGCAGCCGATCTTCTCCGTGTTATGACATTGCTACTCCGCAATACATCGCGCGACTGGTTTAGAAAGCATACATGGGTAGATTGGGATAATTTCAAGCGAGCATTCTTGGCTCGATTCGATACGGTTAGTGAAGATGCCGCCTGGTATGTACTAAAAAATCGACCACAAGGACCAGGGGAATTATTGCCCAATTTCGTCGATCGATTTCAAACCACGTTGGACAAATCCGGGCGAGACGAGAATTCCGCTCGAGACTTGTTTATTGATCACCTTCGAAGTCCGACCTTGAAAGGGAAACTGCAGAAAAAGGTTCCGCCGAAAACAACCCAGTTATCGGCTATCATCGGTAAAGCGTTGGAGCTAAACTTGGTTGATACAAAAAAATATATCCGTCAGGGAGACGAGGATATTACAGATACCATACGGGATGTAACGGCCAAAAGGCGATCATGACTACAGGCGATCAAACGGTTCTATCCCCGCCCCGACCATGACCTTCCCGGCGGAATCGTCTCCGATATCCTGGCTGCTTCTCCTCCCTCTACCCCGGTGAATCAATCAATCGAAGTCGTTAGAAGCGGAACTCCATCTGAATCCCCCTCGCCCGCCATAACCAATTTGCATCTTGCCCAGATGATCCATACGACCACTACCAAGCAGTCCGAATGGGTGAGCAACTTGATCCAAATGCAGGCCGCTCACATGGAACGGATGGAACAGATAATGAGCAGACTCATTAAGCCCAACCCAGCTCCTGCTCGGCCTGCCCCTGCATCGTTTCCACTCGTACCTGCTCCAGGATTCGCCCCTCAGTTTCCCCATCTAGCTAATCTGACAGGAAAGATCGAGTGTTTCAACTGCAAATAGCCCGGGCATTTCGCCCGAGACTGTCCGCAGCCGAAACTTAATCAGCCTCCTCCTGTTGCGGCCCCCGTCGCCCTTAATCAAGGACGAGTGGCCGCTCTGATGGACACAGACCTGGGAAGAGAACTCGTGGCATACGCCCCGGAGCAGCCTTCCCCTTCGAGGACAATGGCGTCGACATCAGGAGCTTCTTCCTCTGACGCGGCTGACGTGGTCGATCCCCTCAAGTATTTCCATCTTGCCGGAATGATCGGAGCGATCCGATCGGCCCAAGATGATCTCGAATGGGTCGATCGCGAGTCCAATCCTGGACCACAGTTTCGGACAGGGGATATTGATGCACTAAAAACGCTCAGGCAATTAGATATTCGCGTTCCTATCCCAGTAGGACATCTGCTTACCATATTTGAAGCAGCGAACGATAAACTTTTACAACACTTCCAGAAAAATAAAAAACGCTTTACCTATCAGCGCATACAACGGATGATGAAGAAGAAGGAGGAAGGTGAGGAAGTTGCGCCTCCTGAGCCAGACTCAAAAGAACCTGAACCCGAAGTCGCACGTATAACAGCAATCTCGTTAGTAGAAAAGGACCACTTCGTACGAGCTCGGCCGGTCCTATGGAAACGTGCGGAATGTGACTGTGAAGTGTGGGCCAAACCGTTTAATGCCCTTATTGACATAGGGTCTTCTGTCGTGGCCATATCGTTGGATAATGTCTAAAAGACGGGACGACTTGGATCCATTCTTCCTCAATCTGGCAAAGACAACTATGTGTCTGCCGACGAGGAAGCAATGAACATCGTAGGTATTATCGAGAACGTAGCCGTAAAGGTGGGCGAGTACACGTCCTTGTTAACGCCCTCGTAATAGATGTACGTTCCTATTCTGTGTTGTTGGGATTACCCTGGGCGATGGCGGTGGGCGCATGTCTGCATTTCGATTCGAAACAATTGGTGCTTACACAAACTGGGGGAAAGCCTCAGACTATTCCTTTGCGGGTTTCCACCTGAACGATAAAACGGGTCCTTAACTCTGCTCCCGTCGGGATGATTCGATACGTTGATCCCGAGGAGTGCTCCCCCTTGAGCCTCGGGGATGGAATCTGGGAGTGAGAATACAAAGAAGAGATATCCAGTGAAGAGGAATGGAAATATCTAGCTGAACTTTTCGAACATGAAACCCCTGAAGAATTTCGAGTGTGCCCCGACACCGCTCGGAGCTTCCATGTGGATTCTGAAGACAGTGCATTCACACCTCTAACAGCCCAGGTCAGTCCTTCAGTCCTCCTCGGGGAACCTATATAACAAGTCTCCGATCTGGCTGATGATTTGGAACCCCCTCGCACCTTGTACGAGGGGGCTCTTTCCTTACGAACGCGCTATCAGCAAACAAAACAGTATTTGGATGTCTCTGCTTTTCTGCCCAGATCGTTATTAACGACTGGAGCCACCATCGCCTTGATTAAACAAGAGGCGGAAGCACCGGTGAGTGACGTACCTAATCTAATGCAGGAAATGATGGATCTAACCGGGCTAACTGTGGAACCGACCTCGGTCGGCTCAGAAACCGACGCTGAAACTAAAGAAACGGAGATGATCAGCCCCGCTGAGTCCTAGATGATAGCAACTATCTTCTCTGTTCGCACCAGTAGTTTTATTTTTTCTAGTGTCAATAAGCGGCGGGAGCGGTCAGTTGATTGGATCGATATCCCCCTTAAGATGCCCAGGGAATCGATGATCACCCTCCTGAGTCACGTTCCCGCGGAACTCCGGGAGTCATTAATCTGTGTGTTAAATGGTTACTCAGAAGTGTTGAGCATGCATGACAATGATATCGGCTTAACTAACGTAACTGAGCATGCCATCCTCACAGGAGATCATCCGCCTATTAGCTTCGTTCCTTATCAATATTCGCCAGCTCAAAGAGCAGCCGCTTTTCATCGGATTAAGGAGTTCAAAGCTAATGGATGGATCGAACCTGCTATAGGTCCATGGTCTTTCTCTGTAGTGATTATACCTAAGAAGGCTAGATGGATTCACATTTGCATTGATTATCGAAAGTTGAATGATATCACGATTAAAGATGTGTATCCCCTCCCCCGGATTGATGAGTTGTTTATTGGGAGTGCTCGATTTTTCAGCAAGTTTGATGTTCGCCATGGGTTTCATCATCTTCTTGTTCGAGAAGAAGATCGTCCGAAAACGGCGTTTGTGTTTTTCGAGGGTACATGGCAGTGGATTCGATGTCCGATGGGTATCTGCAACGCCCCTGCGACTTTTCAGCGGRCCATGAACATRGCTTTTCARAATTTCGTACGGAAGACTCGCCTGGCGCAGAGCATCATCAACTACTGCGTGATTGTGTACATGGATGACATCCTGGTGTATTCGAGCTCCTATGAGGGACACGTGCAACACATCGAGTGGGCACTGCATGCGTTACGAGATGCAGGTTTCAAGATGGCGATTGAGAAGTGACTGTTTTTCCTCACCACCATTTCTTTCCTGGGGCACGTGGTGACAGACAAGGGACTCCAACTGGAGTCGCAGAAGGTGGCAGCTGTCAGGGACGCGCCAGTGCCTACCACTATCACGCAAGTTCGCGCCTTTCTGGGCCTAGCCTCGTATTACCGAAGATTTATCAAGGGCTTCACGGCGATTGCGGGACCCCTCACAAATCTCATGCGCAAGGATCAGCCGTTGATCTAGACGCCGAAGTGCGATCAAGCGTTTTCCAAACTCAAGGTTGCTCTCATTTCGACTCCAGTCCTTATAAGACCGTATCCCGAAAAACCTTTTGTTCTCATCACCAACTGACAGCCAGAGGCGATTTCGACAATCCTTGCCCAGGTAGGACCAATCGGACTCGAGAATGTAGTAGAGTATGCGTCCAAATCAGTACCCGCCTTCAAGCGCAACTATGCCGCTCCGACGGGAGAATGCTATGCGACTCTTTGGGGAATCAGTCACTTTCGTGCTTACCTGTACGGACGAAAATTCACCTTGGTAACTGACCATGAGCCCCTGTTGGCTCTGAAAAAGTCGAAGAATTACTCGGCCATGATCGGGCGATGGGCAACGGTGTTGCAGAGCATAAAGGCTGAGGAGGTGATTCCGTGGAACGAACCCGAACAGGAGATCGGACCTCGGTACGGCCAAGTGGAGATCTTATCGAAGCAGTAAGTGGCACGAGGACTAATTGTTCCGTTCTACCCTCCCTGCATCCTCTCCTCCTCTAACATCATGGCTACTTCACTCGCCTCCGCAACCCCTTCATCTCCCGCTAATTTTGCCCCTTTCACGTCCTCCGCTTTCTTTGCCACCCTCCCCGATAAATTCTGTAACTTTTGCACGTGTATTGCACGGGTTTATGGGGTTGACTGTCATCCCTTCGAAACTGGGTTTGTCGATTGGGTAGAATGTGCCACGTGTGTCAATCGTGCGCACGGGGTCTCCGTTCGATATCGGACGAGTAGCAAGGATTGGAGGTGCCCCCTGTGTAGAACGAACAAGCTCCCCACGGAGGTTCCATTCGAGGCCGCCCGTACGGACGGTCCCGAATACGACGAAAAATACCGACGAGCGGAAGTCTGGATGGATAAAATTTTATTGGCGAAATTAGCGGGATTATCATTGGGTCACCTCACCAAACACGACAGACGTAGGGCGACCGAGAGATCTCGGGACTATCGATGGATCAACGGTCATTTGGAAAAACGTAAAACTGACGGATCGGGTTCGTGGCTGACAGTTCCCCATCCCTTCCAGAGATACGATTGAATCCGATCTGCTCACGAGGAACAGGCCGCTCATTTTGCCATACAAGTCACGGAGGCAACTGTAGACCAGAATCGATGGTTCTAGTCCAATATACGAGGTGATGTCAAATACATTGTCGCTAACTGTCCGGTCTGTGCCGCTGATCACGCCCCTATACGGGGACCAAACACAATCGTACCAACGGAAGTAGAGCGTCCTTTTCAGCGAGTCAGTATGGACGCGACATATATTGACGTGCCACCTGGCCCAAACCGCTGTGAATACTCTATTTTATTAGTATTAATTGACCACTTTTCCAAGTACATCGAGGTCTATCCCTGTAAGACCCGAAAAGCCGTAGAAGTAGCCACGTACATCGAACGGTTCCTCTATACCCATTTAGATACGGAAGAAATTCTAACCGACAATGGATCTGAATTTAAAGGCGAGGTAGAAGAATTGCTTGTGCGAAGGGGCGTCATGCTCCGACATACGGCACCCCACCTGTCCCAGTCGAACGGGTTGGCCGAGAATGCCAACCGTATGATTAAAACCGCCCTTCGCAGGAACTTAGCGGCACACGACACGCGTCCTTGGCCCGAAATCGTGTATCAGATCGTCGGGATCCACCGGGCCACCCCTTACGAGTCTACGGGGTTTACCCCCTTTCAGCTTCGAACTACTAGCCTTTACCGGGGCAACTCGAAAATTGCCGAAGCAGGGGGTAGAGACACGCGTGTGGCCCTCAAGGCCAAGGCCAAAAGGTACACCGATTTGATGGAACGGGCCGTTTCGAAGCTAGCCCGAAAAAGACAAAGGATGACCGAGCTGGCACACGGTAGACAGGTCCGTAGCTACGAAGCCCGGAATGGAAACGCTGGGCCCCAGTACCAATATAAATTAGGGGACCTAGTGCAGGTACGTAAATGTGCACTTGACCGGAAACTCGCTCCCAAGTACTCTAGTTGTTTTCGCGTTGTCGAACTCGGACCCAACGACGCTAACACGGTGCGCGTCGCGCCTGAGGCTAGTGCCAGCCATAACTCTGTCCCCATCATCCGACATACCTCCTACCTCCGTCTTCTTCCTCCTTCCGATCGTCCTCCCTCTTCTTCTTCGGAAAGCGAGGAGAACGACGACGATCTATCTTTCTCCCGTCTTTCTCCCTCTTGTCCTTCATCCTCCTCTCCAACCTCGCCATGAGTTTTATCACGGAGCGGGTTCTTGACATTCAGCTGTTGCAGCCACGCGGCCACATCTCTGAGATTCGACAAGTTTGTCACCCTCGGCTCAATACGGATCTTCAGTGTTTAATGCGATTCTTCTGCGACGAAGGTATCTGTGCCGCCGCCACGTTTTGAATCGAAGGAAGTCCTCGCGCAATAGTGTTCGCGGAGGTTACCACAATTCATCGGCGAGCGGGTCCCAGAACGAGCCACGTCACCACAGTGACGGGATTCACCGGCGACATCAGCTCGTTCAATCCGCTGCGGCATACCGCGATCTTGGCCTCGCTGCACGAGTGGACGGAGCAAGTGTCCAATGTGTGGCAGCACGTCCTCGCCCGGGAAGGGTATAGCATCATCCCGATCGTTGCATCGGATCTTGACGGTATTCGCCGATCACCGCTCGAGCGGCCAGTTGCGATCCCGACCATCGTCCCCTTCCCCCGTCCCCAATGAACCATGCTGCTCGTCTCGCTCCTCTCTCTACCTTTGGTCTCCCCTCTCTCTTCCCCACCTTCTGGCAATCCGATCTTCACCCTTCTCTTTCCTTCTCGTTCGAACCTCTTTCAGTCCCTCTTATCATGACTGGATATTGGCGATTGTGACGCGAAACTTTTGAGGAGCTGTCCTTTTGCTTGACCAGAGTACAGGTGACGTGGACAGGCACTAGCGAGCATCCCACGTGGATCGAGAATCCGGAGTTGTTGATCATACAGGGTTGGAGGACTAACGCGGAAGGAAATCTTATTGGATTCCTCTTTGGATCGGTACAACTGGGTCGCCGTCAGTTGATTGCACATGAGCTCATTGCACTGATCGTGCAATTGGCGGCCGATCTCTCGCCCGACATCTACTTTCAGAGTGACAACAATCCTGCTCCGTACATTTTCGAGCGATCCGTGGATCCGTAACTTCAGTGGACTTCGTGCTTGGAGGAACCTAGGGACGAGGATACGCTACCATCGCGGCAGGAGTATCTGAAGCCGTACGAGATCATCCCTTACGCCTTCTACCCGAAGGCAGAAGAAGTGGTGATCGACGACGACGACAAAGAAGAAGATGGCGACCCTGCAGCCGCCACCTCAAGTACCGCGCGACGGAGACGACGCCGATCCCCCTCCTCCTCTAGCCCCAACCGTCCCTCAGTTCGCCCACGTGCCGATGCGGGCGATAGGCCTTCGTCCTTAGACGCTGTCCCGCCGACCCCTTGATTTCCTCACCCTCGAGCAGATCCATACCCCCGTCACCTTCTCTCCCCATCCCTTCCATCCCCATCTCTTCCGCGACTTCTATTCTACCCGTCTACTCGCCACCGTCCACCCCCACGCCTCCCTTCAGTCCGCTGCTCCCGTGTTTTGCTAGCATCTCCTACTGTTCAGCACTGCATGGGAGCAATCCAACGTAGTAGAGGTCTACTGCGTTGCCACATTGCCACGGGGACAATCCCCGCTTGCGGCCACTTCGAGATCTTTCGAGCGACACTTTTTCGCACCCTCTCCTCCTTCTATCACGACTACCTCGCTTCTCTCCCCCCAGTGGCGATCATTTCCCCCGCTTCCACCAGATCATCCGATACGAGGAGCTCCCGGTGACGATGGAAGGGATGAATCGCTTCCTACCCCCACTCCCACCCCGTCATCCCCGCGAGATCCCCGGCAGGTACCGCCTCTACTGGCCTATTCCAACTAGGCGGTGGAAGATCCCATTCACTTCTTCATAAGCACGAATCAGTAAGCTTCGCGAAGATCACGCCATCAATGATGACGTCAACCTACGCGCTGATTCGACGGACGACAACGAGCAGGGGTGCAGAGCACACGGAGATCAGGAGGACCATGATGGTGTCACCTGGACGATCTCCACGAGGCAGAGGGTTGCATATGACAGGGCTACAGGGATTTTGCCACAGATGTTGTCGCCATCTCATCCACGGCCCAGTTATCGTTCCTTGTACTTCTTTCTGCTCTGATGATACGTTTGGTTCCTTATGCATCACTCTGTTCCTTTTCGCCATGACATGCAATCAGGAGATCGCATAATTTTGGAACCCCCTGCGCGTCACATATGTGACGAACCACTTCACGACCCCGTGCCACCTTTCGTACCCTTTCTTTTGCTTATTACCAACCCCAGGAAAACCCCGTTTTTGATTTCTTGCTTTCGGGTGTCGCATTTTCCCTTTTTCGACTGCTGAGTTCTGTTTTTCTTTTTTGCAAAGTCTGGAAACACATGGGGATTTGCGTACGCCTTAGCGAGCACACTGCGAATTGGGCCCAGCGGTTGGGAATTCCGGGATAAGCGGAACTTCGACATGTCCTTTTTTTGAGTGTGTGAGTGTTCTTGGGCGCGTCGGGGAAAACTTTCGGAATTTTGCGTGAATACGAATAGAGGTAGTATTTTTCCCGCATCGTTTTTTCACGCGCGGATATGGTGATTTCAATTTTGAATTAGGATAGAAGCAAACTGTAACTGTTTCGGTGCCTTTTTCTTTCTTTTTTTGTTGACGACGCCACCCATGCAAAAACTTTCTTCTCTCTGTCCCCCGCATCGCTCCCTCCCGCGCTCCCTTTCCTTCTCCCTCCTCTTTCTCTCTCCCCGTAACTGTTTCTCCTTCTCTCCCCCTCCCCCGTCTTGCTGTTTTGCGCGCCCATTTCCCTTTCTTGATCGTCTGAATCTTGGACCCGTCTCTCGCCACCTCTCGCGCCTTTTCTCTTCTCACCCTCTGAGTCTGGCGTACGAATCCCAGTCGATCCCCTGATAACTCCCGCTCACCAATCAGGTGCGCGGATCGATAGGACCTCCCTATCGCACGACGAATCTGATTGGTTGAACCTTGAGTTCCTAGGGATCAACATGGCGTTCTCGGAGCGCTCTTCTCAAAGTCTTCTCCTCCTACACACCCGCCTTCCCGTCGTTCTCTCCCTCTTCTATCTCCTTTCTCGCAACTATAAAACCCGCAAGCGCGCCCGCAAATCTCTCTTACGTTCTCGACTCTCAAGCCAGCTTCCGGGAAGCAGTGGCTAGGCAAAGTGTTTGAAGTGATTCGGAAAGTCCTGTCAAGCTGACGATAGACTGGCCGGTGCGCGCTGGATCGCCACGACGGACTGTGGGATCTGGGTAAACCATGTCGAGTTTACGACAGCGGGGTGACGATCGCATGCCCTCGACGACGGCTCGAACCCCCAAAAGGCAACTCTCGGGTCGAAACAAGAATCCTCCGTTTCGCCCAGGCGATTCAACTCCACCGGCCAAAAATCCTCGGCCACACCCCCAATTACTCTGATCGGCGTTAAGTACGGCACGCCGCGTGGGGCGTGAGGTTGGGTCCATCACATGCCGCTACGATCCAGATTCTCGGATGTAACATCTATCTACCTGCGTATCCTCTCCTCTCCGTGAAACGCGGATTCCTTATGCCCAAGGGACCTTGCGAGGTCCCTTGGGCAATAGGAAGAAATGATTGGGGAAATTCCTATTGCTCGAGCAATTTCCTTACGAGTGTTTTAACTTTTTTTTTTTGATTGCATCCCCGAGGATAGGTGAAAGGAACAATTCCTAGGGCATTTCGCGTCCTCGAGGAGTTTCTAACGACGCCTAGTAGCATTGTGTATGACCATCACTCTTTCGCACGCCACAGACAGCGCACAAACACAAACGCACACCCGCTATGGCCAAAGCCCCTACCAAGCCGACATTCCGTTCGTTAATCCTTCGTCAAAGTAAAACAGTGATAAGGAAGTTAATCCACCCTTTTGATTTGCTCCCTGTCCCAACGACTGACCCCCAGCATATGTGTGATTGTGCATTAGCTTATTTTCGAGACATAATGTCGAATAGAAGGCTTTTCGACCACGATAACACTGATTTCTCGGCTGCGACCACCTTCTGGAACAAATCGAAAGTCTGCATTGGTCACACTGCCAAGACCAGACTTGAAGCCCCGTTCACTGAACCAGAACTGTATCGAGCGGTAAAATAAATGGCCAAGGGGAAGTGCCTGGGGATCGATGGGCTTCCGGTAGAGCTTTTTCTTGCTACATGGGAGGGCTTTGGACCTTTCTTATGTCAAATTTATAATACAGCGCTGAGAGATGACGTCCTCCCATAATATTTTGTAAAAGGGTTTATCTCCCTTTTATACAAAAAAAGGGATAAACGAGAAGTGAAGAACTACCGACCAATCTCCATCCTCAACGTGGCTTACAAAATTCTGGCTTAAGTCATTGCCTTGCGATTGTTAGCTGAACTTCCGAGTCTGGTGGGCTGGGAATAGGGAACTTTCATTAAAGGACGGTCTATATTTGAGAATATTCTGACGACAGTCCAAGCTCTAGAGGTTATCAGTGCCGAAAAATGAGAAGTTGCAATCCTCTTGTTAGATATGAAAAAGGCATACGATAAGGTAGATTGGGCTTTTGTGTTTACCACCCTAACTAAGATGGGGTTTGGACCAGGGTTTGCGAACTGGATTCATACCATGTATGTCAATGCCAGGTCGTGTGTTGTAGTGAATGGCCATATGTCTGAGGAGTTCCCTCTGTCCCGGTCCTTGAGACAGGGTTGCCCTCTCGCCCCCCTGTTATTTGTTACGCAGTTAGAAGTCCTATTAGATAATATTAGATTTAATGATAGGATCTCAGGATTGAAATTGTCTCCTACGTTACATTGACAGGGAGGGGCAATTGTTGACGACCTTACAGTCGCCTGTGAGAACTCCACTTCCTCTCTAAATGAATTAAGAACATTATTAGAGGAATATTGTGTATTATCTGAGGCTTCATTAAATTGGTCAAAATCGGTATATTTTTTACATCCTATGTATAAATTGAAGGTTGAATGGGGTCTGAAGATTATTCCCGCTGAGAACTCAAAGCGGTTTCCGAGAATCCAAGTTTCCTTGGGCGACTTGTGACGCGCAACCTCACGCCCGATGCTGTCTTCCGTTCGGAGTGTTAGCTGTGCGGAAAAGAGGCCCAGAAAAACAGCAAGATGGGGTGTGCCAAGGATTTTTGGAAATTGAGTGTGGGGACACAGACGGAACTGAAATCCCCCGTGTTGGTCCGATGAAGCAAGTCGATTAGTTTCGCGCGTCACAGGCTGTGCGCGCGGACATGGTGCGAAAACAGAAGGATCCAAATTCAATCCAGAAAGTACTGTTGGGCTTCCCACTGGGCTACAGGCCGACGTTTAGAACGGAAAGGCTCGGGCACGCTTCGCGTGTCTCATTTTCGTACTAAATCTCGTCGTCGTTCACTGGTCAGTTCCGAATCCGACATGGATGCTCTTAGCCGAGTGCTTATTTCCTTATGCTCGTCCTCACTCCGTATTCGGTAGCGGAAGCCCTTTGCTTCGTAGCGATCGAAACGCTGGCACTCCGTGCACAGAGTGCGGGGCCAATGAGGCGCCACTGCTGTCCACGGAATGACGATCAGCTCGTTAAACGGCAACAATATCGAGTAGGGTGGAAAGTGCATATCAATAATGACAAATCCGGCGTCCACGAACCTTGAACAACGGTTGGCCGGAGGGAAGTAATACTGCTCGCCGATTTGTGTGACGGCTTCTCGTACGTCCCACTCACATACACGTGTCCTTTCCTCACTGTAGGGAAAAGGTCGCGTTGGGATGGGAGATACAGGAGGCTGGCGCCCAATCGAAGGGTGCTTGTCAGTCCCCATATCAATCAATCACATATATCCAGCGGCATCATTAAGAGCAAAAATCATTCAGGCGACCCTCGATCTACCTTTCTCGACACACGAGGGAGCAGACACACATCATCTTGATCATGCATAGGGCTAAGGGACCGACCCACGACTCAGTTCAACACAACGTTGGTTTTCGGTGCCTTGTTTCTCAAGGTCGCCTAGTGGCGTGGCTGCTGATGTCGTGCCGCATAAGGCAGATGGCATGCGCAGTGCGTTCGGGACTATAGATCTAAACACTCTTGTATTCTCGAACAAAATCCCGACGACACTCGTCTAATCAATCCGAAAGGTTCACGCATCTCTATACATGCATTCACTGTAGGAGGTGCGAAAATGAGACATTCACAGGAAAAGATGGATCGCATTGCACAGTACACACGCATCCATCGTTCACAAGACAAGTAGACGGGGTCCTTGCGTAGGAGGACTACCCAGGAAACTAATGGAAGAGTTCCGGAAGAAGTTCTTTCACAAAAAAAAACAGGAGGCCGACTTATTCCCATTCAAGAGAGGGACAATCATTCAGACGCATCGTTTTTCGAGAAGAGAGAGAGAGGGAGAGAGAGAGAGAGTCGAGGGAAAGAAAGTCCAAAATAGAAGATGGCAAGACCCAGGAAGAGAAAAGTTCGGCGTCACCGCCGTATACTCATGCCAAAGATAACAATCCGCGACAAAGGTGCATTCGTCGTTAATTCCAATATGGCCCCGAGCCAATCAACTCAACATCAATCCTCATACCTGCACCGACGATCCGGACCGTCGCGTGCTAAAAGCCAAGCCTTAGACCTTGATCATACCTGCTCTTTGGAGATGCAGGTGACAGTTTTCAACCCTGCTATGCCCAACCGGATGCTTAGGCACAGGCTGTCAATTCCCTGTCCAAGCCTAGGTGAATGGTGATCGGTCAACAAAAGGGGCCCTGAGCCCTTTCTCTTGTGTGTGACGTACCAGCTTCGTACCCAAACGATCTAAGACTTCTTAAGCCCAGATATTTTGTTGTTCCTACTCTTTGGATCACTCTTGGACTTTTCGGGTACCCCTCTTTTTGCTATCACCTTAATGCATGGAATCACAAGCCAACCAGATCCTCCCACGTCTAAGGCAATGTTTTTTTGGGGACTTCTTCGCAATTTCTTTTCGGCAATCCATGCATCTACGTAGGAGTTACACGCGCCTTAGCGAGTGCGCTAGGAACTTTATGGACGCTCCTCCCACTGATGTATCCTTCCTTGCAAGTGGATGTTCCCACACTTGCCTTTGAAAGCTCTATGAATTTTCAGTAGGAAGCTAAATAAACGTAGGATTTTCGCGCGCTCAATTTCGTGCGCTGATATTGCTTTTGAATTTTTCAATGTTTAATTAGTTTTAGAATTAGGATGAACGAAACGGAACTGTTTCGGTGCCCTTTTCTTTTCTGCGCAGGCGCCATGTACGCAAGCTTCCCCCACCTCCTCTATGACCCATGCCATCTTCACCTTCTCTTCTTCACGCCCTCTCTCTTTGCCCCGTAATCGTCTTCCATCCCCCCCCCTCCTCTCTCTTCACGTTTCTCCCCTTCCCCTCTCGTCCGAATTTTGTTCCCACGTCACACTACTCTTTGTGCTCCCTTTCTTCCCGCCTTCACCCCCAGTCAGGAACTCCCTACCGATCCCCTTCCCAAAGTACTCGAAGCCTCAGACGATACTGTGTTAGAGGAATACTCCCCTCGCCCTGTAATCTGATTGGCCGTGAAAGACTCGCGAGGATCGATATGGTTTTCCTCAAACAATTAACATGTATTTTCTCTTTGCCCCCTCCTATCTCAGCCCCACTCTTCCCAGTTTTTCCTTCCCCTCTTTGCAACGCGTCCGACAATCTCTCTCTCAACCCATCTGCCATCTCGAGGAAAGCCGTGGCTAGGTGACGTGTATGCGGCGAGTCGGAAAGTCCTGACGAGATGACTGCGGTGTATGCAAGGTTGTGCGTCGGGTGGGCGCGACAAACTGTGGGATTTGGGCAAGCCGATGCAAAATCTAAGTTGGTGGGGTGGCGATCTCACAACAAAGTCCTGACGAGCTGACTGCATTCTATACAAGGTTGTTCCCAAGGTGGCCACGATGAACTGCGGGATCTGGGCAAGTCGGTGCAAAAGCTGAGTTTGTGGGGTCACGATCGTTGTGGTATGGAGGTTGGTACATGGCGGGTGGGATCGTCAGTACCTAAGTAAGAAGGGTAAGACACTGTGTGTACGAGTGGTTGCATGGCCAAGGGTCATAATCAAAGAGCAGACGGCCGATGCGCCTTGATTTTCGGTTCTTCTTCTTCTGGTTCTTGAAAGCTAAGTCCACGACAGATAGTCGATTGTTCTCCCCCTCATGCTTGTTTGTATGATCAAAGTTCCCTCTCTCTTTTTCTTAGTCCCCTTCTTCGGTCAAAGCTATGATCCCGTCCTTGTTATCTCTCTCTCTCTCATTCTTGTTTCTTTGCTTCCGTTCACCTCATGGATGCCTGAAAGATCTGGTGATCCTTTTATTCCGCTTGTCCCCATCAATTCAATCGGACCTTGCGAGAACGAGTGTTATTGAATTTGAGGGACCAGTAAACCCAGGTGATCTTACCCTACCCCCTTCAATGCCTCCTAACATTTAATGGTTCGTGCATGCAAGGTTTGTTACATACATGCATCGATTGTGTTGTTGCTAAGGTAACCGAGCTAAGATTCTGCTGAGATTATGTGAATGCATGCTTACCACTCACTCAATAAATGATGATTATCTTGTTGATTGGATCGAACTCGCATTCATTCATTGTATCATTTTGCATAACAGATGAAATGAGCACGAAGCATTATGACTGTCTACTTCTTTGGTTGAATCACGGGCTGAGTGAACTTACATGGTCAGTTTTGTTGATGCCATGTGGACCGATTGTCCCGATCCGACTGGGTGTCGACTTCCCGTATCCTCATCGCGACCGTTCCCGTATAATGAGGAAAGGATATGTGTATGTGAGTGAGACGTACAAAAGTCGTCGCCAAGATCGGCGAGAGCTATTATTTTCCTTCCGAAACAAGGTGCTTAGGATTCGTAGGCACTGGTTTAATCATTATCGATACCCACTTTCCCCCGTACTCTTTATTATTGTCTTTTAACGAACTGATTGTCATCCCGCTGACAGTAGTGGCGCCACATTCAATTTCGCCCAACACTCTGTGTAATGATTGTCGCCGCATCGAGCGTTATCGAAAAAATTGGTTTCACTATCGGACACGTGGTGAAGATGAATACAAGGAAAGAGCGACCCGACTGAGGTCGTCCTCGTCGGATTTCGATCTCTATGATGAGAGGCGGCAGGATTTGATTCGAAAATGAGATCCCGAGTGCGTACCCCCGCCCTTCCGTTCGGCGAAAAGATGACGAGTAGCCCGCATGGAGGTTCAGAGGTATCTTTTGGATTAGGCGAACGTTTGAAAGTAGCGCGCACCATTTTTTTCCCACACGACTATGGCCCTTTCTCACTATAACTGGAATCACACAGGGGCTTTGAGTTTCATCTGTGACCCCATACTCAATATTCCCAAAAATTCTTGGCACACCCCATTTTGTTGTTCTTTGAAGGCCTATTCCACATAATTTATCACTCCGACTGGAAAGACAGAACAAGGCGTGAGGTTTGAACGTCACATGTGTCAGGATAAGGTTGCAGTTGACACGACTTTGAAACATCTATGGTTGGATGACTCATATTAGATCTATACCTGTTGTGTGCAGCCAAGTACCAAGGCAACAGTGCATTCACTGTCTAGGGTCAGGCACGCCGTGGTGGTAAAACCCAATAAATTGTACCCGTTGGGGGTCGATGGTTCTTGATGAGAACAGAAGGGATGCTCGCAGCATAGGGAAGACCAAAGGTGACGCCTGTGCGACTGGGTACCGTAAAGGTCTGCCCGTGCAGGATACTCATGTCCATTAACCGTGAGGTGAGGCGGGTTGGTACCTGCACTCTTCAGCTGAAATGCCAACCGCCTTACCCTGAACGTGTACAAGATTAAAAATAAATAAAAAATCGAGAGAAGATATTCAGTAAAGTTTAGTAAAAGAAAAAGGCTCACAAACCGTCGGCGATGTCAAACGAGGGGATCCGCTGACCAGCACTCCGGCTATAGGGATAGCGACGATGACCTTTCGGAAACTGTAGGTTTCAACTTCACCTATTCACGACAAAGTCATACGTCGTGGTTAAACGTCATCATTTTCGTCAACATCGATGTTTGACCATAGCCTTACACATAGCGATATGTGTCGAGCTAGGCGTTTCAAAATTCCCTAGACACCTCCCGCAACCCATTTGACCCTGACAGTCATCCTAGTATCGGTTCGCCAGTGCCAAGGAAGATGAGGAGATGATAAGTTTTCCTTGATTATTAATTGAGGACAGGTTGTCGTTGACGTCATCAAGATTATGTTACAATATCGTTGACCTGCACTCTAGGGAGTTCAATTATACTGATTGTACCAATTGATCGTATGCTTCTTATGTTTTGCATGTTTTTATACTTTGTTTTCGTTTTTCGTTTTAGTGAGAGGAGTTCTATGGAGAATGAGACATGATGGGAGATACGTTGTCGGGGCAAATACCTTGGCAAGGGTATTTGCCAGGGATTTGTAACGTTAGACGTTGTCCGACTCTTTCGTTGAATTGAAGGACTTGATGAGACTGACATTGCCAAAAGTTTGTTCAGACTAAGCCTATGACCAAGAGACTAAAACTTTTATAAACTATATTTCGGACGCTTGTGTCGTCCGAAGATAATGGTGGTAGTCGGCAGTTTTGTCGAGGCCGCAGAGGCATGCAGACATGAAAATGCTAGAACTAGACCTATTCTACCTAAGCAGCCGCGTGATTCGGGACTAGAAAAACCAAAAATATAGCCGCGCCAGGGATGCGGCAACGGTGAGAAGGACTAACACGGCCAAAGGGTCGTGTTTTTTCTAAAAGGGTGGACGTCAGGGTTCCGAAGGCAAACCCACGGCGAAAAGGGTGGATTGTTAGAGCCTACCAGACCTAGCCAACTGGCTGGGTGGCGGATCGGCCTGCCTTTGGAGGGGATAGGCAGCCTGCACCAGCCTAGCTCAGAAAGTAGGTGGCCTACTGGGTCACAACCCTTCAAATAGAAGGGTGGCAGGAATAGCTCCTGTGATAGGAGTTAGCCCAGTAGGTATCGCACTTAACTTCCACCCAACAGACGCGTGGGATCGAGTCTGACGACACACTGACTGGGCTAGCTCCTTTTTGGAGCTACCCACCAGAAAACTTTGGAGCACGGTCCCACTATAAAACTTTGGAGCGCGATCATTTCCAGCTGCGAGATCATCAGATCTCGCGGCTGATAACGGTCGCGCGACTATAGTACAGCCCCTGCGCAAGGATGACACGCGTAAATCAAGAAAATAGCCCAAATTTTTTGATTCCCCGACGGGAATCGAACTTGGGTCTGCAGATCGGAAGGCAAGGGGGGGAAGGCGCCAACAAAGCGTAGGGGTAGGAAAAACGTGGCCGTTGGCTTATGCTAACGGCTTCTTTACTAAAAAAAACTTTACAAGAAAAGAAGGCAGACAGCGCCAAATGGCGCTCGCAGATGTGGCAACGGACTTAGTGTCCCCAGAAGACACCAGCAGGCGCCCGTTTACAACGGGCAGCCGTTTTCCTCGTGAGGTAAATTGTTCTTTTTATTTGTTTTTTTTTTAGATTTTTTTTTTTTTTTTAGATTCTTTCTTTTAGAAGCTTCTGAAACTGTCCGTTCATTGGAAACGGACGGGCTGGGTTTCTACTTGGCCGCTGGCATCATGCTACCTCCTACAGTAGGATAAGCAAAATCGAGTGAATCTACTCCTACAACGTGGAGACATACATTCCTAAGTGTATGTGTATGTGTGTGTAGGAGGAAATACGAGGAAAGGTTTCCTACTTACCTGTGGCTGACCTCGTGGTACTTCAACAGGTTGAGCCGAATCGAATGAACCTCCCGCAAGAATGAGGGAGAATACATCTCTCACGTGCAGTAGCCAAGCTACTACTACGGATGCGGCCGTTGAAGAAGGGCCGTTAGACTGTTTCGTTGGACTCTCACCAACTCATTAGGAGGTTGCAACCTCGACAGCCTATGGAGTGAGCAAATTCGAATGTATCTACCCCTGGACATGGAGGTGTATAAAGGTCCGTTTGTATAGCGTTAGCACGAAGTTCAGGTAAGTTTTTTTTTTTTTTTTTTTTTTTTTTTTTTTTTTTTTTTTTTTTTTTTTTTTTTTTTTTTTTTTTTTTTTTTTTTTTTTGTGGGTTGGTTTCATTTCCCACTCCTCGTTTCGTGGCCTTGAGGTGCAGAAAGTAGGAAAACGAGAAGGAAGGGGGTAACGGGGAAATGAGGCATTGTGACCTTATAGTTTCTAAAAAAAAAAACAAAAAAAACAAAAAAAAACAAACAAACAAACAAACAAACAAACAAACAAACAAACAAACAAACAAACAAACGAACGAGGCTTTTGCCTCGAGGAAAGAAGAAAACAACCTTTTCAGACTGTGTGGGAGCAAGACCTACTCCCCACTCAGAAACCACGAATATTCGTGGCCTCGAGATCTTGAATCTCGCAGCTCACGACGCGCGCGTGGGAATGGAACTGTGGGGGTTGGTTGGAGGGAGAGAGAGAGGAAAACGAGGGAGTTGGGAGGAGGAGGCCCTACTTCTCCCAACCTGCCAACTGCCCTCCTCGTTTTCAGGGGAGGGCAGAGAAAGGTAAGAAGGGGGCTGTTGCATGCAACTGCATGAACCTGACCGAGAGAATGGGCAGGCGCATGCAGTTAGGGTAGTTTTTATTTTTCCTTTTTTTTGTTTGTTTCTTCTTTATTTGTGTGAGGACACTTGTCCTCACGTGGTGCTACCTCTGGCAACTGTCAGGCTTCCGTTTTTAGAGGGAGCCTGGAAATTGAGGGGTCATAAAGGAAAAGGATAAGTTCAACCTTTTCCCCGATGTATCTGCCATGGAAAAAGGGTTCAGATACATCAAACTGAAAGGGGTTGTATCTCTCCAACCCCTTATCAGAAAAATAAAATAAAAATACTTTCAGAAATGGCATAAGCCCAGGGCAAAAAAAAAAAAAAAAAAAAAAAAAGGGCAGTTAAAGGAACTGCCCTCACTAAGGCTCTGGATGTGGTACGGCCACAGTTAGCCCTGGATCTGGGCAAGATTGTGGGCTCACGGTGAGCCCGCGATTTTGCCTGGGGCCAAGAGTAACATCCATCCCTCCTCAACCACTATAAAACAGGCAGTTGTCCCCAACACCCATACAAAGCATTCGTGATGCCAGTGTGTGACGAGCACACTTGAGTGTTGCTGGCTGCTAGAGGTGCTGCCTGAGGCAACGTTGGAGGAGGTTGGAGATCTGCAGAGAAGCGCGAGGAGAGGAGTTGGGCAGCCATAGCCAAGGTAGGGAGCACTCTACTCCCCTCCCCTCTGACTGGTGTTGGTCCCACGGGACTGTCCAAGGGACGCTGCGGGACTACGGCGAGGCGGCACGGCTGAATTTAGGCCTGGGACCCAAATTTTACTAATTTTGGCCAGCCATTTTTCCCACTTTAGTGGGGAGATAATGCCAAAATTTTACCACGGTGGGTAAGCGACGGCAAGACTGTTGACGGCGGTACCGGCGGACCAGGTCCACGACAAGCTGTCTTTTTACCTGCGTGGGGAGGTGCTGCCGGATTTTTACAGCGGTAAGCGGCAGACGACAAAGCTATTAACGACGGCACCAGGTTCAACAAAATCACGACGAGCTATTTCCCCACTACTATGGGAAAGTGCTGCTGAAAAATTATGGCGCCAATGGTGATAATTATGGCAGCATTATGCTGCTGAAATTGAAGGCCGATAGGTCAAACTTTTGGCTATCGACGACAAGGTCAGAAATTGCCACTTTTGAGTAAAAATCGGCGGGGAGGTGACATTTTTTTTTTTTTTTTTTGCGTCAGCAAAATGGTGGAACGCCATGTATTGTCCAGGGGGGACCGGTGAGACTTGTGAGCGGAACAGGCGGTACCGGCAAGGGGAGAGTGATCCTTTATTTTTTGTAAGAACCAGGAGAGGCTGTGTTGACAACCGACATCAACTGGAAGTGAAAAGGAAGGACGTGGGACTACCTGGGACCACCTAGCACTAGTGGGCATCGCCGCGAACCACTCGGTATTAGTTGGTACCAACGCGGACCGCTTGGAATCATTTGGCGCAGATGTGGGACGCCTGGAACTAGTTGGGACTTGTGGGACTTACCGCCTTCGCATCTGAGATTGCCACAAGAGGTACTTGTGAGTCGGGTAACGACAGAGATTAGTAACTTGCGTAGTTATATCTAAGGCAACAATTTTTTTTCAACAAGCCGCGTTGGTTACTTGAGTTCTTCTACTTGAATAAGGTCGTGCTCGAATGTTCGCTACTCAAGGTCAGTGGCTGGAACGGATAACTCACACCTATGTGCACCCCCACGTTGTATGACCCTTTTTTTTTTTTTACTGGGTACTCAGGAAAAGGCTGAAAGGAAAGAAAGTGTGACGGGGCATGTTTGTGTGGGACTTTGGGTCTGACTTGAACAAGGCGTTCGTGATTGAACTCGTTGAAGGTTGATGTTGCTTTGCATGTAGATGTGTGAAAAAAGAAAAGTGTTGAAAGGGGAACTCAAGTTTGTCGATTGAAATGATGAAAACGTTGAATGCTTCTTCTACCTTTTCTCTATGATGTCTTCACCTATTTGATAAGGTAACGGTCAACCTATGGATGGGAAAAAGTAACCGGGGTCGAAAAAGGAATGCGGAACATAAACAAAGGGGAATATGAATAAATTTAGCTATCTCTGAGGTTCCCTTTCTATCCCGAATGACCCTCTCGACCTATTTCCCGTCCAAACGAGTCTCGACTTTAACTCTTTCCTCGTCTGCATTTCTAACTCGTCTAAGTTGTTCCTTCGTATAGAGGTTTAGGGTAGTCGTTCTAATTCTGAGTCCGAGGGCTTTCTCGCTCTAGGAGAAAATTGGGGGCGAGGGTTCGTTGCTTTAGGAGCCAGCCCTGTTATCGACCCGGAGTGGACCGTTTTAATAGGGGAGTGCTTTGCCGATTCGGTGGAGACGACCCGACTTCTGAGATCCGAGTTCTGGCTCGGGCGAGGGGGAGGAGTACTCCAGACCACTTCCTAGAGTGGGAGACGCGCGGAGGTTAGAAATCTGAATCAACTTTACCTTTGTACCTTTATACAGGGAAAAAGTTGAAGATTAATACCCTTTTTGAGTGGCCACCTTAGGTGTCACTAACGTATGGGAAACTGGTGCCTAAAGAAGCCCAGTTCGTGTGCCTATTAGTTAAACGGAGTGCAGTTAAGCACTCATGTCGCGGATGGCCACGCCATAAGAAGCACGCGTCAGTGGAAAGAGGAAGGTTAGAATAATACTTAGTGGAAGAAGATTTGAACTTAGTCGCCTTTGTTTTTTCTTTTTTTTTATATGGCAACAAGGACGACGATTTTCCACCTTTTCCGTAACCGCGACGCAACGGCGGAATGGGCCGCGTCCTCGGAGCACGGCGGAGAGAGATTAAACAGAATAGGGCGAGTTGTCTACAACCCATACGAGTTGTATTTAGATGAGGATATTCCGCGATTCTGGGGTAGCAACGCACAAAATCCACCTAGACATTTCATTTTTAGGTCAAGGGTTGGATTTGATATTTTTCACTATGAGTTCGCGTCACCGCTGCCTGAACGAGATTTCGTGAACATGAACCTAGTAGTGATGCGGCCTTACGAGTTAAACCCTCGAATGGACGATATACCCGAAATCAGACTAATGTTCGTCCGTCATGTACTTTGCATAAACAAACGACAAGGTCCATTTTTTGGGATATACCATGTGAGAAGGGTGCGTGCCAACAGCTTCGCCATCCTACGTACTGAGTCATTCTCTGAGTGTGCTTGGCAAGACGAGGAGGATGAGCTCCTAGAACTGCGTGACTAACACGTTTTTGTTCTGATGTGCAGATGTCTTGGGCACAGTGAGATTTGACAATTTCGAGGTATCTGTTGGTTCGTGACACATGCGGATGATCTTATCAGAGGAGCGGAGTAATGTTTGCGAGTTCGAGATGACATTCCTACTCCGTGGATCGGCTTCATCGGTTTCTCCCGAAATGACGAGGGATTTTTTCCTAATACTCACACAGAATTTCGGACCAATACGACACGAACTCCTGAGGAGCTTTATGGTTACACTTTATATTTCCACCACGCAAGTAACCTCTAATATCTCTCTCGAGTCATTGTGAGTATTAAGATTATCTGGTCGGATAGACGTTTCGACGTCGTCCGGATCCGGGACACAGAGACCCGACATTTATTCGGACGGAGTCGGCCTCTTCGAGTCATAGTGTGGAGACTAGCCTTGCGGATGACCTCCCTCTATGATACTCGAATCGATAGAGTTATGCGAGGTGGGCGGGCGACGACCCTGGTATTTGACGACGACGAGCTTGTGCGACTGGATTTATTGGAGGCTCAGGTGCGCGGAGGATGACTAATTTACGAGGGTTAGACAACGTTTCCTGGAATCCGGAAAACACCTCGCATAGACTAATCCCGTTGAGGAAGCTGTATGACTTATAACTTCATAAGGTAATCTCAAAAACAAAAACAAAAACTCTCCATGTAGATAGGGTCGCCGAATGGATAGTATTCGGACCTATGTTGCACGCCCGGCCGCGGTCGAGGGGTCCGAATCGGCCGCGGCCTCGGCCGATGGCTGAATCGGCTCAGTTCGGCCTAGGCCGACCAGCCGAGTTGCGTGCAGGATTTTTTTATTTTTTTTAACGCATGAAAAAATATATATAAATAGCCTGTCTCTTATACACATCTAGATGTGTATAAGAGACAGGAAGTAATACTGCTCGCCGATTTGTGCGACGGCTTCTCGTACGTCCCACTCACATACACGGGTCCTTTCCTCACTGTAGGGAAAAGGTCGCGTTGGGATGGGAGATACAGGAGGCTGGCGCCCAATCGAAGGGTGCTTGTCAGTCCCCATATCAAT
>BFEA01000012.1:3768752-3783752 GCA_003427395.1 Chara braunii
AACCCCCCTCCCTGATTTGCGGCGGCATCGACCGAAAGTTCTCGGCCGGCCCGGCCGAGGCCGGGGTGGGTCCCGGCGTAGGCCGCCGGCCGCGGCCTGGGCCGAACCAAGCCGCGGCCACCGTGCAACATAGATTCGGACTACCCCGATGATTTCACTATCATGCATTGGCATTGAGGGGTAAATACATAGGAAAGGATAAGTAAACAAATACGTCTGAAGTCACCTGTAGACGTACTCGCAGGGAACAAGTAAGAAAAACTTTAAGTTGCGCTTTATAGGGCAAATTGAAATTTGATCCTGAAATCACACTTAAAAAAAAATCTGACTATGGGTTTTAGTCTAAAGATTGAAAGAGTTCTCCCTGTATATCTTAATGAGAAACTCTATGTATTTTAAAACCATATCAACAAATTTCAAGAGGAGAAAATCACAGTAGCATGATCTTTTCATCAGACCAAATCAATTATATTAAACATTGTGGTGTGATTTCACAATAATGATTGGTGAGATGATTGACTGAAAGGATCACTTCTTATACATATGTATTTCTTTATTAAGGACTCGTGTGAGTTCGCCTTGATAAATTATATTTATGGTTATGTGGGTATTGTATATGTGGGGCTAAAGTTGAGTTGTAGGTTTCGTGCTTGGTTGAGACCGCCCTAGTCGATCGGCGTACGCTTCATCCTTGAGAGATCAGCGCCCTAAGTGACGAACGACGTTCGGGTTCAATAGGCGTTTTAATCGCTTATACCTATACTATAGCGAGCAAGCAAACGCCTTCGACTGACTCACCTCTGCAGTTGCACGTAAAAGTTTTCGCACGTGGGTTAGTAACTCGGTGGGGATACGCCCCTAAGGGTGGTGACAACCCCTTAGGGAAAAAAAACTTATGCCGCACGGGAACCTATCCTGTCGTAGGGGACCGTGGGATGTACAGTTGATGCACCCAGTTAGAGAGACGAAGGAACGATGCGACTGTGGTCGCTGCCGCCTCTGCGGCCCACAATATTATTTATGCGTCGTCCCTTAGTTGTCTCTAATCTTGTTTCGTTTTAACTCCTGCGTGACATGGTCGAGAGGGTTCCCGCTCCTTTGCGATAAAAAGACGGGAGTCGATGCGCTCGACAACGTGCATGGGAAATGGGGCATCGTCCTACTATCCTCCCCCACTCCGCCCTCAACCCTCTTCACTTTCTACTCTTGAATCATCCATGCTAACTAACGAAGATATAGTTAGAATTACAGAAACCCTGGGCAAGTGCTACATTGACGGGATTCTACTCAAGCATTTAGCACCTAATCAGATAGAAACCGTAACTGATTATGTTCGAGTTCTTCGTAACCTTGAGTTATATAAAGTCAAAGTCTAGTGGCTAAAGCAACATGTGGTAATTATTTTTTTTGAAAATGAGTCAATGCCGCTCCCCATCGGCCCATCGAGGTTAAGAAGACGTTGGTACACATATGCGAAGATGGGTGGAAAATGCTCAACGTTCCTCCTAAGAGAGGGCTGTTTCAGTACGAGGAAAAAAACCTTGATACTTATGCCGCCTCATCGCCAGATATCGCCTGCTAGTAGATAATGACGCATTCCAAAGAACAGTTTGAGATTGAATTAGACAAGTACAAATATACGTTTTTGTTACTTTGCATTTTTTATTATTGATGTCTGAAAAACAACTTACTGATGAATGACGCGACACTATGCGTTTTTCATATTTATGAATTCGGTGCCTATAGATCCCGGGCACGACGATGCCCCTATTAGAAATGCCATGAAGGATGCCTTTCGGGACATCTTGAAGTCTCACCTACTTTTTATGTCAGAGGTTCAGATGGTTCAGAGCAGAAGAGGAATAAGGTGGTGGTTCAGGTGATACAGGAAGAGGGTTCAGTCTCAGTTGGAGACATAGAGATTGATAAATCAGCTAATCCACCCCCCTCCTCCCTCTCAACCTTCCCCTCTAAAGGACAGAGAAAAGGTAAAAGGCTTAAATGACGAGGTGGTGGTATTATAAAAAAAAAAAAAAAAAGGTAAAAATTAGAAAGGTCTTTCTCACGAGGAGCTGGAAATTATATCAGAAGATGAAAATATCAAAGTCGGTACAAAAACAATTATGATAAGGAGTGAAGAACACTCGAGCCAGGCGATGAAGTAGTAGCTGCCAAGTTGAAAATATAAATTTTATGGTGCTTACATAAAACATGAGGAAGAAGACAAAATTATGCACGAGTCACAGCACGCCGATTTCCTAAAAGAGGAGGAAGAAAAAGTTAGTGATATGTTGGACCACCATAGTGAAGAAGATGGAAAAAAAAAACAATACCTTGTGAAAAGATAACGATGTACCTAAAGATAGCGAGTGTGATGCTTGCAGAGAGATTTTTTCACCATTGGCTCACAAGCGGAAGCATACCCCCCAAAGAGAAGCACACACCCCATTCTCAGAATATGACTTAGAGTCAAACTCTGAGAGTGATAAATTGACGTGCTTCGACCATTTAAACTTTTTTTTTTAAGGTCTCAGAAAAGGGAGTCTTACTTTTTGATAATTTTATATTTTTTTCATTTACCTTCTCTTTCCCAAAGTGCAGACGGAATCCCCCTCCCCCCACAGACTGATATTATTCCGAATGGGTTCCCTTGAACTTAAAAGTGTCGGATGATCTGGTATTGCGGGTTGAAAAAAATGACTCTATTGATTTTGAAGAGGGTTCTAGGATGTGTTGTGTCGTATACAAGACGACTGGGAAAGAACCCAGCCAGAGGAGCTAAATATTAACCTCGTGGGGCCACAACTTTCAAGAAACAACACTCGAGAGTTTGGATTTTCAGCCATACCCAATGAGAAACAAATACACTTTCTGGCTACAAAAGAGAAGATGAAAGATCATCAGAGTTTGGCCCGTCGAGAAGAGGAATAAATCCATTCCGAGTCCCCTGTTGATCCTTCCCTGACAAAAAACTCGTAAAGGAAGAGATCACAAGTGATAAACTCAATTCATTGAGCGCTTAGCCTATTGTTAGAAGCCTGAATGAAAACCTTGTCGAGACCAAGAAATCAACAGTGCAAACCTCTAATCTACTGACTTTATTCATTCCGGCAAGACGTAATGATCCTAACAAAACGTTTAACGAATGATAAGTTGGGGTTGCCCTCTTTTCGGATTCAGAGACAACCTTGAGAGGCCAAAGTCCATGAGTTGACGAATAAGTTGTCTTTGAACCACATGGGCAACGGTGACATCGATCTTGAAGTTGAAATCACATCGTTATTTGTCTTGTTACCTTCAGGAGATACTACACTTCGACACACTGTTATTTTCTTTGTGGGCTTTCAATCGATAATTGAATCCTTTAAGAGGTAAAGTAACCTAAGGGTGCAAGAAAACCCATTGGAGGACTTTTTTTCCTATAAAAGTGAGGCAGTATGTGGGATTACGTTAGCCTCAGACCTTACGAGAAAAAAATTATAGCCGATTCAATCAAATATGTTAATCTGCATGATAGGATGACATCTTCATTGTTGGTGCAAAAACTGTATGACCTAAGAGCAAACATATAGGTCGTCCTCCCTTTGTTAAAGTCAAAGTGAGTTTAATCCAACCCGAGAACAATAAGGACCTGCCTAATGGTCTTACCTAATCAAGTATGGATTGTTCCATAAAATATCAGATGATTTGGTGAGACAACCAATAGAAAAAAAACAAAGGCTAAGGGTATGACTACATTTGAATGCTTTGCACGTACTAAGTCACCTTGAGACTAAACTAAATTCTGACAAAGCTTCAAAATATGCTAATTGGTGGGAGGGGTCACAATTTTGGACCCCAACAAATTGCATGTGGGGAGGAACAACAATGTTGATTAATAGAGAGTTTGACTGTCAGATCTTCAACACCTTCTCAGCCCATGGTGGAAGATGGGTTTGGGCGAAACAATGTATTGGCTCGAAGAGTTTGACACTTATGTCTGTTTACACCCTAGTCGGTTATAATGCAAGAATAAAGTTTTTATTACTTTTTACCAACTTACTTGTCATCTCCAAGATGCAAAGAATTTGATCTTAATAGCCGATTGGAATGCAACCCTCAATCTCATACTAAACACGTTGACTTCTTCCTTCATCAAGGAAGATACTCAGATGTTAACTATATTGTAGACTCACAATGATCCTTGATTGATGTTTGTCGAACAATGAACCTTGACAACCACGGATTCGTGAGTCTTGTCGAGGAAAATACTAGATTTCGTGGCAAGAGGCAGTCCATCGAACCGTTGTATTTTGCCAGACTTCACTTACTCCTCTCTCTAACCACTACCCACTAGTAATGAATATTATATTATAAGAAGTTATAAAAAAACATACTCACCTTTCATTGAATATAAACAATTTAAAAGACAAAGGACTTCTAAAATGGTAGAGGATCAAATCATAGTTTGATAACAGGGAAGAAGAATGGTCTGAAGTAAACCTCAATATTGTGAAAACCAATTTGATTGTTTTATCCTGAATAAAGGCAACAAACCAAAAATGGAAAGAATACAAATTGTTGAAGGAAATAGAGGAAGGAGAAGCTAATATGGGAAGGGACCCGCTCTCATACTATTTTTGGTTGAGAAGAACAACATCCCTAGCCGGATAACCACACCTGTATATCTGACCGATTCATCGAGCCTCCAATTTATCTGGAATTCCGGATAAACCGAAAATTATCATAAAAAATATTTATTTGTTTATTTATTTTACGTGTGGTTTATTTGCGCTGGGTATGGGGTACCCGAGATAAAACAAATAGTGGTGTTTTCGCCCGTATACCGCCTTACTCCTCCTTTTCCTCCTCGTCTGCCTCCTCCTAATCCTCTTCTTTTTCCTCTTCCTCCTCTTCCTCCTCCTCCTCCTCCTCTTCCCCCTCTTCCTCTTCCTCCTCGTCCTCCTCATCATAGTTCCAGTCCTCCTCGACAATTAACCAATCAATCAATCAATCAATCAATCAATCAATCAATCAATCAATCAATATGTCAATTAATCAATCGTTCTAATCGAATCGATTGATTCGATTGGATCTTGATTTTCATTTAATGAAGATCCAATCTGACCAATTGATTCGATTGATTGATTGATGAATGGATGGATGGATGAATCAATCAATTGATTGATTGATTGATTGATTGATTAAAAAAGAACAAAAATAAAAATAAAAATAAAAACGCAGGGGGTGGGTCGATGTCCACGTCGACAGTGTCGTTGTCGCCCCCCTCCTCCTCCACCTCTTTCTCCTCATCCCCCTCCTCCTACTTGTCGTTGTCCCCATCCTCCTCCTCCTCTTCTTCCTCCTCCTCTCCCTCCTCCTCCTCCTCCTCCTTCACATTGTTCTCTCGCTTTTGGTGCGAAAATTCTTACAAGGGTATCCACCCTGGTTTGTGCAAGTGATAGAAAATAAGTTTGAACTTGAAAACTGAAGGCACCGCGTGAGTCGCGGTTGTATTCTCCTTCACTCTCATTGAATGTGAGACAAGAAGTAGAGTGTGTGTGAGTGCGTAGTTTTAAAAGTACATGTGATCTTTCTTCTTTGATATTGACTATAAAGATGACATAGTTGTCGACAAAAGCTTGTTTTTAATCAAACTAGGATTAAGTGATATGTTTTCTTTGACTCAGTATGTGTAACGGCGGCGCGTGCACGCGTGTGGAGGCAGCATCGCTATGGTCGACATCAAACCTAACCACCGGTGTCACGAAGATTTATAAAGGTGACTGTTTAAAACTTTGTTTAAGCCATGTAGCACACGACACAGTAAGGCATTCTGATTACCCGTATGGCGGTACGACTTTGGCATGGTGGGCGGTTTGTGCGATGGTTATGAGCGAAGCTCGGTCTCCGTGTGACTTATGTCGGCGCTCGGCGACCGTGGATTGGGTTGGTAGGTCAAGGTGTGACCTTGGGGCTTTTTGGTAGGCCCCTCACTGTGCCGTATCCATGTATATGGAGGTTTGCAGGGCTGATCCTAGACTTGGGCCTAACTGCTTTAGCACCATGGGTTACGGTGCCTGACTTCCATGCTGTAGTTATGGGGATCGAAGACTGCGGATGGTGATGCAAGAGTTTTGGAACATTATCAAGGAAACAATGGGTTGATGGTCCGACGGGGCTATCCCCCTCAATTTTGCATTTTGCACTGATCGTAAGAGCAACTGGTGGGACAATAGGGGTGACGACGGTTCTTCCCCCTCGGTACATATTTCGATGTTTCTCTGTCCCTACTCTTTTTAATTTTCGTTTCCCTTATATTTGTTGTTTTATTCTATTCTTCATAAAGTCCGCTTCCTTTTGGGATATGGGTCAGTATCCGTGCCCAGACCAGCATCGAGACCCAAGGGCCTAACTTAGTTGGTAGACCCACGAACTGTTGAAATACGGACCCGAGCCCAAGTGTAGATGCCATTAGGTGAATATAATCAAATAACTTTGAATTGCCTGCGGCAGACAGATCAATATTGAGATCTCAAGGCCGTCACGACACTCACAGACGTTGAGAGCGCACTTGTTTCACTTGGTCCGTTACGATGCCTGCGTGTTCGGGATGTTGGCGAACTTTCCCTATCATGCTTATCGTGATACGTGGACCGGGGAGTTAACTTATGTGTTGGCTCGTGGGTATTTAGCCCACGAGATGGAAGAAAGGTAATCGCTTGTGCACCTCCCAGGCTCCCACCAACCAGGCGTTGAGGCCAAGTGACTGAGCTCAGTTGGTACAACCCCAAATTGTTGAAATACAGACCCAAGTTCAAGTCCAGATACGATGAGATGATCATAATATAATAAATTATGAATAATGTGGGGCCAACCAACTCATATATCTCAAAGCCGCTGCTTGCAACTTAGTCCTTCAGGAAATCTGTTAAAATTGGAATGGCACAGAGAAGATTAGCACGGCCCACTGCGAGGGAGGCGCCTGAGCAGGGCGAGGCCAAAGAAAACTCTGGTGGGTAGTACGGTGTAGAAGTATCATGCAAATCGAACGTAGGACTTGCGTATAGGGGCAAAAGGCCAAGCAGGCTGTCTAGTAGCAGGTCTCCTTGAAGTTTGAAAGCAGGCCGTCTAGTAGCACGTCTCCTTGAAGTTCGAATGCAGACCGCTTAGTAACACGTCTCCTTGAAGTTCAAAGTTTCCCGTAGAATAGCGGAGCTGTTGAGCAGTTTTACCGCACCGTTATGCAATCGTGCGCTACGACGGATGGCGTCGGCAAGGGAACAAGGGAGAAAGTGATGAAGGCGAAAACGAGGAAAAAGGTCATAGGTAGGAGGACGAAGAGGAGTAAGCGAAGAAGAAGCACCGGAGGAAGAAAAGGTCGAAAGGGAATGAACCGAATTTAGGCGTGGGTACGCGCAAGGTATATTCAGGAAAGGAAGAAGCGGGGATGGTAGAAAAACGAGCATGGCACAACTGTTTTTGCTTAGCTCACTCGGTTCTCAATCATATCGAGTAAGACAAGACGCTAAGCGAGGGTTTTTCACCCTGGCGAGCTTAGTGGTTGTTTTAGTTTTTGCGTTGGAGTAGCAACGAGAGAGTTAGTAAGAGAATTGGGTGCGCATAGGTCAAGTGAAGGGAGGAGATGAAAAAATTAGAGAACGGAGATCCCATCCTCGATGAAATCAGGTGAGGTAAGAATATAAACTTAGGTTTTGGGAGGTGGAGAATACCTTGGTGAAGATATATTGGAAGGGGGAGCAACAAAATATACGGTACGGTGTACAGAAACTACGCGAAGGAGAGAATACAAAGAAGGGAAGTGTATATTTCCTTGTTCTAGTGGAAGATTTATTCCGATTTTGCTCATCCTACCGATGAACGTAGCCCCTCTCTAGCTCTTTGCACGCATGATTGGAAATTCAGTGTATATTTTCATGTCTGACCAGAAAACTCATTCTAATTTTTCACATCCTATCGATGGAAGTAGGCTCTCACTTTGCCGTTGTGCGCATGACTGAAGCACTGTGTATATTTCTGTGTTCTAGCGAAAGATTCATTGCGATTTTGCTCATTCTGCCGAAGGAGGATCTCCCTCTTTTTCTCGCGCGTGTGAGTGCTCACCTCGACGGTTGCATCTGGCAACTCCTTAGTCCATACTCACAGCGGGATAATTTTTTTTCAATGTATTTGACTGTCGTGGTGTATCTTCCTATGTTCTTGCGGAAGTTTTCTTCTCACTTTGCACATTTGTAGGCTGCTAAGTTGATGCATTTATGAAACTGTCAAATTGAAGACTTTAGTTCAAATCCTGTGGCGATTGCTAGTTACACACGCCACCTAGTCGATCCTGCCAGCGACCATATACTTGCCTCAAATACTAAGCCATGCATGCCTAAGTATGAACACTTTGGACTATGAACTGCGAATGGCGTATTAGATCATCTTCTTTTCTTTTTCTTTTTTATCTTACTTTTAATTTTATTGTCAAGTGGTTTCTTTACCACTTGGATACTATGGTTATCTTAGAGCTAGTACATGAAGTGTATCCCGACTTCTGGAAAGAATGTAATTATCAGAAAGGGTCGATCCAAACCCACCTTGAGTTATCCGTATCTGATTGCGGTTATGACCAAGTCCGGTGAAAGTGGGGCATCGACGAAGGAATAGAAAGGAAGCTTGTTTCCGGTCGTTTCAAATGTATTGCGACATTGAGAGTTGGAGCATGTTGAGCTTCCGTGCGTGGTTCATTGAGTTGCAACTTTTATTTTCGCTACTGCTGAACTGAAGTTTGCAAGAGTACTGTTTATCTTGTTGAGTTGTTGGCACAACTGCCATTCAAGGGCCCACCGTTTTGTTGCTGAATGAACCTCAGTGATTCAGGTGCAACTGTTGTTTTTAGTGGTTGGTGAGCTGCTTGAGTTTGCGCAAGGGATTTGGATCTATCAACCTTCAGTGTGAGTTTTGTGTTGAACTCTCTTGCGCACATTATTGTGTGAGGAGTGTGGTGATCTCGCGATTCAAAGGGTGAGTTCGTGAGTGCTTTAGCAAGTGATCGAGAGAGTGAAGGCGGCGAGTTGTGTATGACTGTGCTCTGTCACTAGGTATTGTTGTGCACTGCTGCTGAACAGTGCTGCAGTGTCTCGAGGTTGCGCACGACTGTTGTGGGTGCTGTGTTTTGCTGAAAATTGTTGCGTTTAGCCTGCATCTTGAATAGAGCACAACGGGGATGTGCACTTTTCGAACGCAAACTTTTCAGGCTGAGTAGTGGGGGCGCTAGTTAGAAAGTGAGATGTTGTGACTTGAAGGAATAACCAGGCTTTGAAGGGGAGTTACCACCGTGACTTAGAGGTCAGTCAGGGTGCAAGGTATCAAGGCCCTCTCACGTGAGTTTGAGCGCACCTCTCTTGTATCTGAGAGACTGAATGATTCATCTTCTGTTTTGCAAACTCTCAGTTTAGTCTATTTCATTAAGAGAGGAAGGTGGCAAGCACAATTGGAAACCCGTAATCCGTACCAAGGCCTCTGTGGGAGGTTCACCCCACTGATTGCGGGAACTCTGTCGGAATTTAGGTGAGGTTCTGGAGGCAGATAACTGTCAGATATAACTTTCTTTGCCTATGTGAACCCACTATACCTCTACCATTACATCTCTCTAGTTTGTTTGAGAGGTATGTGCGTGTTCCTCTATGATTTTGTTTCCTTTTCATAACTTTAATCGGATTAACTAAAAGGAGTGCATGCGTGAATTTCAGTTTCATTTTTCTCTGACTGGAATGAGACTAAGGGATAAACTAGCGGAAGGTGAGAGGAAGGTGGTATTGCATGCGTTTGACTGAGTCGATCAAAGGTTGGGCATTGTTTCTAAGCTGAATGACACAGTGTTATGTTTTTTGTCTGTTTTCTGAAGGACCAGACATTGTTTCGAAGATGAATAGCCTCGTTGCTATGTTTATTTCTGTGGATTTGCCTGTCTAACTTTTGAGGTTAAACATTGTTTCTAAGATGAATGGTTTGGCCTACCTGTTTCTTTTGGAGTTTCTGACTGAAGTTTGACATTCATGATTGTTTTCAAACTGAATGGTTTAACTTCAAGCTTTGTGTCACTTGGGATAGACTGGATATTGTTTCTAAGCTGAATGCTTCAGTCTCTTGTTTTATTTTGAGGGAAACTTTCGTTTGGTGAAAGACTAAGCATTGTTTTTATGTTGAATCGTTTAGCCTGAAACCATACACTAAGCACAAATAAGTACAATTGAAAATACTTTATTTATATTTGCAGGTGAACAAACAGCTTGACATTGTTTCCGAGGAGAATGGTTCAACTTCATCCTATTACTAAGAAGAGAGATAAAGTCTAAAGTATATTAATTGGAAATAAACTGGTCAAGCTAATCATTGATCTAGTAAGTTGAATGACTTAGTTCCCTGCCCATATTTTGAAAATAAGTCGTAGAGTTATTAACTTTTAGATATTAAAATATTTCAGGGTGACTAGACAATGATTCTAAGCTGAACGATATAGTCACATGCCCAAAGACGAAATAAGTAATTGTGCAACTTGTTCGTATATAATCTCAGACGTGTTAGGCGTTGTTTCTAAGTTGAACGATCTAGCGTCATGCCATATGTAAGATGGGTAAAAGAGATAATTATCTGGAGGATCAATGAACTATTTTATGTAGAAACAACTTGAAATTTTTTGTGAGAGTCCTTACCCATTGTGGTATGGACTTGCATGTGGTTGAGTGTAAACTCTACTTAGTCAAAGTTTCAACTTTGGTAGGTAGTTGCTTTAGATGCTCGTCATGTGCTGAAGCTGTAGGAGTTAGTTCAATTTCTGCATTTTATGAGTTAAGTTTAATTCTCATACTTGATTTTGTATAAATTTTGGAAAGACACTTTCGCTAAGGGAAGTGATGCCTAAATTTTTGCAAACCCAATTTTTTGTGTTCACAAATTCAACTTTTTGTTTGAGTTTTATATTTGGCTTGGTAGAAATCTGGAAAGTGTGTTTTTCTAGGGGAAATGCTGCCCAATTATTTTACTTAATCAGTGAGTTCGACAAAATTCGGCTTTGTAAAGTCCTAATTATTTTTAGATTTTATATTTAATTTTGTATAAATTTTGGAATGACACTTTCTCTAGGGAAAGTGTTGCTAACACTTTTAAAAATATAAAGAGTTATTTAAATTTTATCTTGGCAAAATTTGAGTTTTATCTTGAGGTCATATCCGACTCAGTATAAATTTGAGAAACCTACTTTTCTAATGAAGATGCTGCCCAAATGTTTACTGAATCGGAGAGTTTGACAAAATTTAACTCGTAAAGTTAAAGATCGTTTTCAAATTTCATATTCAGTCAAATATAAATTATAGAAAGACACTTTCTCTAAATGGAGTGTTGCAAAAAATTTCTTGGTTTCGAGCATTAGATTATATTTTGATAAGAAAAGTTTTGGCAATTCACCCTGTGTAAGGGAGATGCTGTTAAAATGTTTTCTATTTTCTTAGCACTCACTTGAAGGTGAATTTAGGTTTAGTCTTGGAAAACATTTGGGTGAGATGTGATATGGGGGTTTATTCTTCATGCACTTATAGCTTAGTTTTGGGAATTGGCCTATGTTGTGTTACAAGTTCTTTTTCGACCATTTCGATTCAAGATTTGACTAGTTTCAGCCCGATTCTACGAGGATCATCTTCTACTGTCTTCTTAAAACAGATTAGTTGTAAATCTTTCGGTTTTCGCCTCAACTCTAACTCATTATCGCTACTCAAGCTAAAGGCCTTAGCCCCTATGGGTTGAATTCTTCTCATTATATTTTTACGCGGACTTTATCAATTGGCCATTTAAAAAGGACAAAGTATTTTATTTTGGAAGGTTGGATAAAGGTTGGAGCTTGTGTGGATAAAGCAAGCGGAATGAATGCAGAGAGTGGTTAAAGTTGACCTCGTGTGATGCGTTATTTGCCAATGTGAAATCTGTAATATGATTGCATGTATGTTTGTGGTTCGAACTCTGGATTTAACTTGTCTGCGATCATGTGTATATTTTGAAGGAAGTCACACTATAATTGTGAGAGTAATCGTTCTGTATCTTATAACCCTTTTATATTTGTATTTTGTGTATTCGTGCGGTTCATTATGAGTATGAGAAAAAATCAAGCAGATCTGTATTGAGAGAAAAGGAAAATTCTCTTTTACCTTCTTCTTCTTAGCGATTTTTTAGTTTGACATTAAGGTCTGTGGCGGCTATCAAAGTCAAACCCCTTGACCTGTTTTCAGAACCTGGATAATGGAGCCTTATGCACAGAGTCGGATTTGTTTAGTCCCCACAAAGGGTCAATGCCCACCTACCACTCTCCTATGCAGGGTGCAGAAGATGGCAGGATGCTCTGTCCACTTATGCGTTCGCTAGTGAATTGACCCCTTAAACACATGAGCGTCGAATGCAATCCCATGACTTAATGTGGGTCGCATGTTTATGAGCACTATATATAACTTTGTTGTCACGATTGGTCACGTATTCACGCAGGATTGATCACTTATGATAGATGTTTATTTGGCGACGACTATTTATGTATAGTTTCATACGTGCAACCTTTGCGCATAATTATGAAAACAATTATGGGGCGAATACAAAAAGGGACTAGGCGTGACTTATGTGAGAAACTTGGTTTTATTTTTGTGTGGCGTAATGTGTGGTTAGATAGACTCGTCCTAGTCGATCGATGCTGAACCCCGCTTGGGACATCATCGCCCAGAGCGTCGGTTCGCGTACGGGTCCGTTAAAGGTGTTTGACCGCGCGTACCCCCTATGCTACAACGTATGAGAAACGCCCTCGATTGGGCCACCTCTACGATTGCAACTGAGAAACTTTTGCACGTGGTTTAGTAGCTCGACGGAGATACGTCTGTCCAAGGGTGATGACAACCATTGGGCAGAGATACGTTGTGTCTCACGTGACCCCTATCATGTCATAGGGGTTCGTGAGAGGTGCGGTTGGAGCACTGGAGCGGCAAAAGCTCCACTGCAATAAAAAATCCTGTAAAATCCTGCGTGACCGATGCGCTCGACACCGCTGCTGCTCCTCCTCCTCCTCCTCTTCCTACTTTGCAGACTTTGGCTTCCATGACAACCGTCTAGCTGTCTGTATCAATCAACACCCTTTGTGGTGTTTGGGTCAGCGAGCAGTTAGGCAGCGTAGCTCCACTTTCGGTTCATCCCACATCGCTAGTTCTGCTTACCTTAAATGACCCACGTGAACCTTTCATTGATCCTCAAGGTTCGCTTAAGCAACCCCTTTCCTTAATTGTTTTTTTTCTTCTTAATTCAATCAAACAATCAATTAATCAATCAACCAATCAATTATTCAATCAATCATTTCAATCGAATCGATTGAGGATCTTGATAATAATTCAATCAAGATCCAATCAAATCAATCGATTCGATCAGAATGATTGACTGATTGATTGATTGTTTGATTGATTCAATCAAGCTATCATGAGGGAAACTTAAGAGGGAACCAACTACTAAACGGTTCAATAAGTATTTCGCCCATATACCATTTAACTCGTCATCATCCTCGTCCTCCTCTTCCTCCTTGTCTGCCTCCTCCTCCTCCGCCTCCTCTTCCTCTTCTTCTTCGTCCTCATCTTCCTCATCTTCCTCCTCCTCTTCCTCCTCCTCGTCCTCGTCGTGTACTTCTTCTTCCTGCTCGCCTTCCTCATCATCGTTCCCCTCCTCCCCAACAATCAACCAATCAACCAATCAACCAAGCAACCAATCAACCAATCAACCAATAAACCAATCAATCAATCAATCAATCAATCATCCCAATCGAATCGATTCGATTGATTCCATTGGATCTTTATTGTCATTCAATCAAGATCCAATTTAATCAATCGATTTGATTGATTGATTGATTGATGGATGGATTGATTGATTGATCGATTGGTTAAAAAAATAAAAATGAAAATAAAAAAATTACAATGGGGAGGGTCAACGTCCGCGACGACAACGTTGTTGTCATCCCCCACGTCCTCCTTCTCCTCCTCGTACTCCTTGTCATGGTCCTCCTCCCCTTATTCATAGTCCTCCTATTCCTCCTCATCTTCCTCCGCCTTCTCCTCCTCCTCCTCCTTCTCTCCTTTCTCTTCCTCCTCCACGTTGTTCTCCCACTCCTCCTCCTTTTCCTCCTCCTCCTCCACATTGTTCTCCCACTCCTCCTCCTCCTCCTCCCCCTCCTTTCCACCAGAAAGCTCCTCCCCCTACTCATCCTCCCTCTCTTCGTCAGAAAGTTCCTCCTTTTTCTCGTTTCCTCCGCCTCCTCCTCCTCCTCCTCCTCCACGCCTCCTCCTCCTCCCCCTCTCTACCAGAAAGTTCCTCCTCCTCCTTGTCATCCTCCCTCTCCTCCTCCTCCTTGTCATCCTCCCTCTCCTCCTACTCGTCGCCGTCTTCCTCCTCTTCCTCCTAGTCCTCCTATTCCTCCTCATCTTCATACCCCTTCTCCTCCTCCTGTTCTTCCTCCTCTCCCTCCTCTTCCTCCTCTTCCTCCTCTTCCTCCTCTTCCTCCTCTTCCTCCTCTTCCTCCTCTTCCTCCTCTTCCTCCTTCATGTTCTCCCCCTCCTCCTCCTCCTCCTCCTCCTCCTTCCCCTCTCCGCCAGAAAGGTCCTCGACAACCAACCAACCAACCAACCAACGATCAATCAATCCAATTGAATCTTGATTTTTATTCAATCAATATCCAATCTAATCAATCGATTCGATTGATTGATTGATTGATTGATTGATTTAGAAAAAAAAAAAAAAACGCAAGGGGCGAGTCGACGTCCTCGTCGACAGAGTCGATGTCGTCCCCCTCCTCCTCCTCTTTCTCCTCCTTCTCTTCCTCCTCTATCTCCTCCCTCTCCTCCTACTCATCGTCCTCCTCCTCCCCCTCCTCTTCCTCCTATTCCTCCTCGTCTTCCTCCGTTTCCTCCTCCTCCTCCTCTTCCTCCTCTTTCTCATATTCCTCCTCGT